>OZ029927.1:24144005-24231505 GCA_964023275.1 Norana najaformis
AGATTTGAATCTCGGGCTAGCACGGTCTGTACACGGAGACCTTAAATGGCGTGGCGTCCATTCAAACGGGCAGCGGTGGTGAAGGATCTCACCCGATTAATTCATTGAAAAATGAGCAGGGTCGAGGCCATACGGTCGATCTAGAAAAAAGTTTACATTCCCATTTCCTTTTTACAAATATTAGGTTGTGCTTACACACCTTAAAATCATTTTTGTCCGATGCTATATATTCATCAGTCTCGTTCAATCGGTAGTCGGTACATTTTCGTCACAGAGAGAAGCAAATGTCGACGTCAACGGCCCTGGCAGCCACAAAATGTTGTCAAACACTGACCATTAATACAAATATTAGTTGTGTTTAGACACCTTTAAATCGCATTTATCCGACGTTATTTAGTCGTCTGCTTCGCTTAACTGATAGAGCGAACCGAAGTGAGTCCCCACTGGATAAAGGTCGACGTTAACGGCCGTGGCAGCCACAAGATGTCATTAAACACTGAATACTAAAACAAAAGGCGTGACGCCCATTCAAACAGGCAGCGGTAATGAAGGATCTCAGCAGATAAATTCATTGAAAAATCAGCAGGGTCGAGGCCATACGGTCGCTATAGAAAAACGTTTACATTTAGGTTTACATTTACGTACATACATTACTTGCCTCAACGAACATCTGTTCTCTGACCCATGTTAAACAGACTATTTTTATACACACAATTGAACGTTTCTAGGTAACTCAAACGCACGCTTGCAACGTTGAGTCATGCAATATACTAGGACTGTGCCTAACGACAGCTTGTGATCTGTTTTCTCTGCTGTGTAGGATAGTTTTCTTCTTTGGGTTTCAGAACCGTCGCAGAACATATCGAGTTCTGCCGTCTGCCCACCAGCCTGTAGCGTGAACTCCTTCACGCTTGGTCTTTCTCAGTCGCAATTGTCTGGACTCGGCATCACCACGCTTCTAGGAAACAAAAAGGACGACCTAAATCAGCGCTACATCCGGGCGCTCGAAATACGTCATCGGGTCGACGCAGAAATCATGACGAAGACGATTAAACTGATGGAGTCGGTAATCAACTCTCACGTCAAACTCAAGGATTACATCTACTTCGCCGTTCTCGACCGAGGAACGTCTATTCCACGGCACATCGAGGCCTCGCTCGAGCGCATCTCTGCGCTGGTACTCGAGGATATCGTTCGGGGCGGTGGAGCTCTCCTTTCCAAGTTTGAGGTTGCGTACTTGGCGGATTTGAAGCCAAGGGAAAGCTACCTCAGCGAGAGCGTTAGGTCACTGCATGCTAAGCTTTCGCTGACGAAGGATCTTCTGAAGGACTTGCCCGTTGAGCGTTATCACCCAGAAATAGAATGGTACTCGGAGGTATTCAACGGAACACTTGCACAGCTGATTGACTTCAATCGGACCCTCGTGACCTACACAAGGAACACCGCGACTGGCAACGGCTACGTGCCAAAGTTGTTCGAATTCCCGCCGTGCAAGGCCTACCGAGATACGATCGTTTCCCACGCGGCGTTTCTCATTCAGCAGCTGCAATATGTCAAGAATTTCAGCAGTTCGGAAGGCGGCTTCCACTGTGTGTCGTGCACGACGTTCGTCAATAGAATCGACAAGATGCTGATGGATCTGTCCAACTTTTCCGACTGCAACTCCAAGTACGGCAACTTTCTTGTCGTCTTTCGTCAGTGGATTAATTCGGTCGGCTTTGATTTCAAGGAGTTCAGCAACTCCATCAACTCGGAAGAAGTTCTAAACATGTTCCTGCACAACGAGAACTGGTTATCGACGCTGAAGAAGAACTACTCGCTGAACTCCATCACGAAACTCCGGCTCGCCGAACAGCTGACAAGCCCCACGAGCGAATCGCTATCGCAGAAAATCGATAACGTGGTCCAGGATATCAGCCAGCAGATCGTGGTTCCTCTCCAGAACAAAATCACAACGACTGAGGAGAACATCGCGCTTATGTATCTTACCTTCCTCACGTACTCGGTCCAACTGGCGAACTATACGCAACACCCGGATGTTGAGAAGTACGCTCGGTCGCTGCAGATCTGGAGGAAGCCGATGCCCAAACTGGAAGTACCAGAGGTAGGCTAATCGTATTTGTAAACTCGAAATTTCTAAACTGCTACTTAAAAGCTAAGCGCATGGCACCAGCTTAATAAACGCAGAAATAACAATAACAATAAGAGTAACAGTAACAGTTACAATTACAATAACAATAACAGCAACAACAGCAACAATAACAATAGCGGCAAATCCGTGGGTTTGTCCAAAGATGCCATATCGAGAACCAAGTCCGGTTGCCTCTCTGTAGACCAGAGAGAGAAGGTGGTGTTAAAGTTGATTAAGAGCAAAGTTGATCAGTATTATCATCATTATTATAATCATTAATTATTTTTTATTTTACCCGAGATAGAAATAATCCTCAGGAACTAAACAATTAAGCTGCAAGTATAAAATAATTGATCTCTGAGAAATCAGGCCTCGTTACAGTAGTTTTTCCAACCGTCTGATATTATTGTTATTGTTAGCGTTATTGTTAGTGTTATTGTTGGTGTTATAGCTATTGCAAGTGTTATTGTTATTGTTATGTTAATGTTATTGTTGTTGGTATTGTTATTTTTAGTGTTAGTGTTATTTCTGCGTTTATTAAGCACCACTGTCTCATGGCTAAGCATCAATCGATGGCGCTGAGCAATTGTGAGTGAAGTACACAAACGATGTTCAGGTACCTAGAACATTCACCACTGAAGAAAGCAATACTTGTGCAAATGTGGAACAATTGCTTTTCAGATGCTGGAGTTCAGTTTGTCTCAGGATGAAACGTGGCAGGTTTGGCCATCGGAGAAACCGTTGAAGGCTTTCGTGTCCGACAATGCCAAAGCCAGACTGACGCTGGTCAGTATGGTTTACTTCAGCCAACTTAACCGTCAGCTGACGAATTTTCTGACTGAAGTTAATGGCTTCCAGAACAAACTGTCGACCTCCATCGACACGACTAAGAGTTCGCTTCAGGAATACATCGATTTAACGCAGATCAACGAAAACTTTGTAATGTGAGTTCGTGGCCGATGTCACCACGCAACTCGGTTTGGTGATAAATGTGTTGTAAACACTGGTTTTGAGAGCTACGTTAAAACGTAATCGTAAGCTCGAGATTTCTACAGCGCCCAACGAAAGACAGATCGCGGGAACTAGCTTATCCACAGGAGCTCAGTCAAAACAAAATCGATAGGCAGGAAGTGTCCGGTTCCTCTTTTCCCCTTATCTGTCATGCAGATCCAATTCCAAAAAACACCACCCACCGTACCTGCCTGCCTGCCTGCCTGCCTGCCTGCCTGCCTGCCGCCTGCCTGCCTGCCTGCCTGCCTGCCTGCCTGCCGGACTCTTGGATCTTGACCTAGAACCGAACCCTTCTACTTCCCTGTCCATTTTGTTTTGACAGCGAAAATTCAGAATAATGACTATGTCTCTCCTGGACGTTGCTAATGTGAATTGAATGCGATTATGGTGTTGATTTCGAAATTTAAAAACGGAGATTATGCTGATTTCGAAATTTGAAATGGAGAGATTATGCTGTTGATTTCGAAATTTAAAAATGGAGATTAGGCCTATGCTGATTTCGAAATTTGAAATGGAGAGTTTATGCTGTTGATTTCGAAATTTCAAAATGGTGAGATTATGCTGTTGATTTCGAAATTTAAAAATGGAGATTATGCTGATTTCGAAATTTGAAAATGGAGAGATTATGCTGTTGATTTCGAAATTTGAAAATGGAGAGATTATGCTGTTGATTTCGAAATTTGAAAATGGAAAGATTATGCTGTTGATTTCGAAATTTGAAATGGAGAGATTATGCTGTTGATTTCGAAATTTCAAAATGGTGAGATTATGCTGTTGATTTCGAAATTTAAAAATGGAGATTATGCTGATTTCGAAATTTGAAAATGGAGAGATTATGCTGTTGATTTCGAAATTTAAAAATGGAGATTATGCTGTTGATTTCGAAATTTCAAAATGGCGAGATTATGCTGTTGATTTCGAAATTTGAAAATGGAGATTATGGTGTTGATTTCGAAATTTAAAAATGGAGATTATGTTGATTTCGAAATTTGAAAATGGAGAGTTTATGCTGTTGATTTCTAAATTTAAAAATGGAGATTATGCTGTTGATTTCGAAATTTCAAAATGGAGTTGTGTGTTTTCAGGAAGAATTTCCTGATGCTGGACATTTACTATGGTGAAATGAAGTACGAACATATCTCTCAGTCGGAATCCTACACGTGGACCAACTTCTTCAGTAAGTCGTAATCATAATCGTAAACTCTAAATTTCTAAAGCGTTACTTAAAAGCTAAGCGCAGGGCATCAACTTTTTCGCGAGCGCTGCGTTAAGTCAATGGGGTTGTTCAAAGTTCATTTCTAAATGCTGTGTCATTTCGACATTGCTGGGAATATTCTTGCCATAAAAATTATATGGACATGAAATAGAGCTTGAGCAGTTCATGGCTGAATAGGGTTTGGTGGAAATAGAGAGATGCCGTAAGTTTAACAATGTGGCAGTAACACAGTTGTGGAGTGGCACATGTGTCACGTGACATCGGGCGTCAGTCTCGTAACAGCAGATCTGGCGTTCAACCCCCGTCGGGCCTGCATCGCATAGGCCCTACTTGTGGGTCACGGTAGCCGATTGGATAGAGCGCTCGGCGTTTATATAGGTCACGTTAGCCGATTGGATAGAACGCTCAGCTTGTATGTGGGTCACGTTAGCCGATTGGATAGAGGGCTCGGCTTGCAACGAGGAGTGTACTAGTTCAAGATGGTTACTGTGTAGGGACCTTGAGCAAGTCCTTTACTCACAATTGCTGCACGCCTCATGTTAAGTTTTACCGACCTTGCGTTCGTATTAATTGCAAAATAATAATAATAAATAATAATAGATAACATTCCTCTTTCATAGATCCTATCCTGACTCCCCTTGTTTCGCTTCTGTCTCTCTCTCTCTCCCCTCTCTCTCTCTCTCTCTCCCTCTCTCTCTCTCTCCCTCTCCCTCTTTCTCTCTCTCTCCCTCCCCTCTCTCTCTCCCCCTCCCTCTCTCTCTCTCTCTCTCTTCCTCTCTCTCTCTCTCTCTCTCTCTCTCTCTCTCTCTCTCTCTCTCTCTCTCTCTCTCTCTCTCTCTCTCTCCTGTTCAACCCCAAACACGCTGCCACGCTGTCTTTCCGTTTGACTTTTGGATCTTGACCTGCAAGCGAACCCTTTTGCCTATCGATTTTGTTTTGACTGAGCGCCTGTGAATAAGCTGGTCCCCGCGACGTGGCTTTCGTTGGGCGCTGTAGAAATCTCGGAATTACGATTATGATTACGTCAATCGTCATTCTGTTTTGAACCCACATCTGCAGGAGAAGCCAACGCTGCACAACAAAAATACTGATACTCATCATCATAATCATCATTATTGTTGTTTTTTAACCCATGTACAGCGCCCTTTTTTTCGGCCTCGGTTGTGCTACGGCGCTATATAAATTGCTTCTTCTTCTTCCTTTTATTACACTGGCCAACACATAATTTGTTGCCTCAAATGTTAGAACTGTTTCTGGGTATATTTGACCTGCTGATTCCAGAAAAGGCACCAGTTTTCTCCCAGCTGGTCTAGTTTTCGAGATATAGAACATTATGCCATATACCAGTCCTTGCCTCTGCTCGCCCATAAAACATAAGGCTATAGCTATAATTATGTAGTGCTCAATTTATTATGTGATACACTAAATAAACATAATAATACAAATACTTTAAAGAAAATGGTAGTACCTGAAACTGTACTTATATGATACCAAACAGAACAAGTTTGTTATAAAAATTTCAAGTCATTCGACACCGAAGAAGCTCCTTTTGTACGATTTCCGAGTGTGGCATCTGCCGGAACAATCGCGCATAATATTCCAGCAATAGTCTGCCATCATGTGTGCATCCCATCTTCCTTGATATCGATTTTCCATTGTTTTTATGTCTTGGTGAAATCTTTCACCTTGCTCTTCGCTGAAGTCACCAAGATTCTCTGGAAAGCGATCTAAGTGACTGTGGAGATAATGGACTTTAATGCTCATGTTGCAGCCAAGCTTGTTGAAATGAAGAAGCATATCCTCTACTAGTTGATGCGTAATTGTCTGCCTTCTTGTTGCCAAGAAAATTTTTAATTACAAGAACAAAGGAAGACCAGGCACAAGATTCGATTTCATTCATTGATGGTATGAAAAGTGGGTCATTCATAAGTTGCCTGATCTGTGGACCATCGAAGATTCCAGCCTTCAATTTTTCCATTGTAATTCCTGGTAACTTGTGTACTATGTATTCGAAGCATGAACCTTCTTTATTCAAAGCCCTGACAAATTGTTTCATCAGGCCTAGCTTTATATGTGGTGGTGGCAGTATGATCCTATCTCGTGCCACCAAAGATTCCTTGATTACATTTTGAGCTCCAACCACCATGTCTTTCCTCGAAGGCCAATCTTTTCTTGTCCAATGTTCATGCTTGGCTCTACTGTCCCAAAGACACAAAAAGCAGGGATACTTTGTGTAGCCACTTTGTTGACCAAGGAGGAAATTTACCATCTTCAAGTCTACACAAATTACCCATTGATGTTCTTTGTATTTTATCTTTTCCAGTACTAAAGAGATGGCATTGTACTCTTCTTTCATCCTGGTGGAGTGACCGATTGGAATAGAACCAAATTTGTTGCCGTTATTTAAAAGCACACATTTCAGACTACATTTTGAACTGTCGATAAAAAGACGCCACTCATCTGGGCTGTAATCCGACAGACCAATTTTCTTCAATAAGTTGCTGATGTCATTACAGAATACTAGGTTGTTGTCTTCGGTAAAGAATGGCAGCAAATCCTTTTCTCTGTTTCTATAAATTGTAATTTTCGTTCCAGGCTGAAGTGCATTCTTTTCCTTTAGTCTGGACGCAAGCAATTCAGAGGACTCTTTGGAAAGATTTAAGTCCCTGATCAGATCACTCAACTCTTTTTGGTCAAAACGTTCACTGTGTGAAGTTGATTGGAAATCACTGTCACTGCCCCCACTTTCTTCACTTTCGTCATCTTGTCCGATATTGGACATGCAAGTCTCATCGTCTGAGAGCTGAGGTAGTTCGCGAAAAGGTGGAACTGGTACAATATCCGAATGCGGAACAGGTCTCCTGGCTGAAGGTATATCAGGGTAAGACAACTTGTGACGATTATTTCGATTGATGCCTATGATATTAACCATACAAAAGTAACAGTCGTCGAAGTGGTTTATCTGTTCCCTCCAAACCATCGGTACACCAAATTTCAGGCAGCTTCTCTTTCCAATTGTCCAGTGGCGCAATTGTTCAATACAAGTTTTGCATACTGTATGAGGAGCCCATTGCTTATCTTGATCTCCAAGTTTGACACCAAAATAACCTACATATGCTCTTTTTACAAACTCAGAAATCGGTTTCCTGTTTGCTTTTAGTGTGTATTCCCCACAAATGTAGCAGAATATGTCTGGATGGTTAATGCAGCTCCGTCTGGAAGTAGCCATAACCTTAAGGATGTTCGCATCTGAGGAATTAAATGACTAACCTAAAAAATAGTAAGAACATGTAGTTATTTAATGCTCACATTCACAGATTGTTCTTGCGACCAACTCTTAATATGCCCTAAGACGACTGCGGCTGCTCTAGCTTTCAGGAGGCGGTTTATATAGGCTATAAATGCTGACTTCAGCATAATCTATTTACATAGTTCGAAACCATGAAACGCTGTATAAGCACAAATAAATTCTAAATGAGGCCATGAATTTAGTGCTGAGTAAGCTGTAGGCTACGGAATAGTTATTTCGTTGAATCAGCAATATCTCAGCACGCGGCAAGATATGCTGATTTTACATTATAAGGATGTAGGCATTATATGAATCAGCAAGAATTATAATTAGCTATAAATAAAGCTTATTATGACATTTTAGTTTTGCCAAAGACATCGTTTAAAGAGTGGACTGGGTTTTCTTTACAAAATCGACGATATCTCATAAACTAGACCTGATGCACTCAATCCAATGACATTTTCTGAATCAGCGCCCAAAATTACCCCAAGAACAGGTCTAAAACCGAAGGCAACAAGAAAAAAAATTTTTTCTGTTGGCCAGTGTTATTATTTATATTATTATTATTATTATTATTATTGTTGTTGTTGTTGTTGTTGTTGTTGTTATTATTATTATTATTATTAAATTTGATGTTTGATTTCCTATGTTTTCACTATCATTACCATTGACACAACGTCTAACACACTTCTACTACTTCAGGCGACTTGGGGAGCTACTTCGGTTTGCTGATGGGCTGCAGCTTGCTAACGATGATCGAAGTCATCGATCTAGTGATCTACTATTCGATCGTGAAGGTGATCGAGCGATACGAGGAGCCACCGCCGATAAGAGAAATCATCGAAGTTAACCACGTCAGCACAGCCTTTTGAAGTCAAGTCAGTTACGGGGGTCGTCTTCGGAAAGCAAATGTCTGTGCAACAACCTGCATCGGGATTAAGTGTTCGGATCACGTGTTCAAACCGCTTTTAATCGATCGATTTACGAACAGATTTCTAAGATTTGTTTGTATTACCAGTATGAACTTTTCACAGTCTTTTAAAAGGTGTTTGACTGCTCGTTGAAGTGTACAAATGTTTTTACCTGTGATGCAAACACATTCCGTTAACGTGCGAAATCACGTGATTTTAATATTCGTGAGACAAGTGACGGACTGTAATTGTGATTGTAATTTGAGATTTATAAAGCGCCTCTTAGAGGATAAACTCAACAGAGGTGCTTCCGACCAGTAAAAGTAAAATTACTGTTGAACAGTACAGTCTTCAGGCGCCTGCGGAATGCTGAGAGGGGGAGAGAAATGAGCTCGAGTCGCAATTATGGATGCCTTTAACGTTGTTGTTGTTAAAATCCCGCCAGAATAACGACAATTATCTGATCCATCTTACGATCTGGTCATCACTTCACCTCTTGCGATCTCTGCGCAGCTCTTCTACTCGAAACTGAAAACACTCCTTTCGCAGGTCCTATCCTGACTCCTCTTATCCCCTATCTGTCCTGCAGATCCAATTCCAAACACCACTCACATTAGTCGCCTACCAGCCTGCCTGCCTGCCTGCCTGCCTGCCTGCCTGCCTGCCTGCCTGCCTGCCTGCCTGCCTGCCTGCCTGCCTGCCTGCCTGCCCTGCCTGCCTGCCTGCCTGCCTGCCTGCCTGCCTGCCTGCCTGCCTGCCTGCCTGCCTGCCTGCCTGCCTGCCTGCCTGCCTGCCTGCCTGCCTGCCTGCCTGCCTGCCTGCCTGCCTGCCTGCCTGCCTGCCTGCCTCTCTGATCTTGACCTGGAGCAGGACCCTTCTTGCCTATTGATTTTGTTTTGACTGGGCCTGTGAATAAGCTGATTGTGGCAACTTGGCTTTCTTGGGCGCTGTAGAAATCTCTAGTTTACGATTACGATTACGGTATTCCTTTTAGTTACGATGAGTTGAGATTTTATGTGACTTGGAGAATTCCGGTCGCAGTATATATTGGGTATTTATTCGTTGAGTCTAGACTTACATTTATTTTGTGACCACGATGCCAAGGTATTTTATTCGCAAGATCTTACATAGCGCTACAGCTGTATTGGTTTCTGCATATTACAAACTACACCAGATAATTCTGTGCTTTTATTTCGGAATACCGACTGCTTAACTTAGTTGTCAAGCTCTCGTGCGAGTGTTCGCGTAACTTCTTTTTACAGTTTAGTTGTCAGCGAGGACTGGACTGTTTTACACCGATAAGATGATGATATCTTGCAGATGATTTTAAATCAAATTGTGCTTCCTTGAACAACGTGCATTTGTTCTATTCTGGACTTCATACAGCTCTTTCTCAGCTGCTGGACATGTCAGATTCAGTCCACGGATTTTGCAGACATTTTGAAATGTAACTGTAAACTCGGCCGTACGTCAAAAGTCAGGGTTTGCCCAGATTTCCGTGACTACATGCGGCACGGTGGTCTAACGGTAACGTGTTTGGTCAATGATCATGTGGTTGTGGGTTGGACTCCGTGTAACGACTCTGGGCAAGTTGTTTGCGCACACCGTGTCTCAGTCAACAAGCAGTGTAATTTGGTACCGGCGTAAGCTGGGAATTAAACAGCAAGTCCTGCGATGTACTGGCCCCGTGTCCAGGACTTTGGGATTAGTCCAATGCCGTCTCAGGGGCCTAAAATAAAACGAAATGAGCGCCTATCCTACGTCTCACTTGTGGGATATGGGACACACTTTACTTACTTTACCTTTTACCATAGGAAGTCCATTTTAGCCTCTGCACAGCGGTTAAAGCGTGCATCAGTCAAGGCGCCTGACCCATCATACAAAGTCATCGATGCTCCACCGCTTGCAATTTCTCCTTCGGCCTTTCACTCAAAACTCAAAACATTCCTCTTTCACAGATCGTACCCTGACACCCCTTCTTCCTCTTATCTCTCACTCCTTTCCAACCCCAAACACCACCCACCGTAGCTCCCATGCTGTCTCTCCATCTGACGGTTGGATCTTGATCTGGAACCAAACCCTTTTGCCTATCGATTTTGATTTGACTGAGCGCCTGTGAATAAGCTGGTCCCTGCGGCGCGGCTATCGTTGGGCGCTGTAGAAATATCAGAATCACGGTTATGATTACGATCCCGGTTCGCGTATTGGTCGTGGCTTATTTCAGAAATTTGAATCTCGGGTTAGCACGGTCCGTGCGCGGGGACCTTAAATGGCGTGACACCCATTCAAATGGGCAGCGGTGGTGAAGGATCTCACCTGATCAATTCATTAAAAATGAGCAGAGTCGAGGCCAAACGGTCATTAGGCCTACAGATAAGCATGTACATTTATATTTTACAAATATTAGGTTGCGCTTAAACACCTTTAAATTGTATTTTCAGATGATATATATTCATCCATTTCGCTCAGTCTGAACTATCTTTTCCCATTGACAAATGGTCGACGTTAACGGCCCTGGCAGCCACAAGATGTCATTAAACACTGATTACCAATCAAGGCGTGGGGCCCATTCAAACAGCAGTGGAGGTGAAGGATCTCACCCGATCAATTCACTGAACAATGAGCAGGGGGGGGGAGGGCATACGGTCGCTATAGAAAAACGTGTACATTTGCAGTTAGATGTTAGATTAGCTCGACAACCATATGCGCAGGCGATCAGTTAAATATCTTCAGACATAAACGCACACGTATCCCCACACATACTGTACACTCGTACACTTGTGGTAAATGAGCAATTGCCATACTAAGCGTTGACTTACCCTTACAATTTCATTTCCAAGCGCCACCCACCATACCCGTATGACTGCCTGTCGGCCTGACGCTTGGATCTTGACCTGGAACAGAACCCTTCTAATCAATGGATTTTGTTTTTTGACTGAACGCCTGTGAATAAGCTGGTTCCGGCGACTTAGCTTTCGTTGGGCTTTGTGGAAATTTAATCTACAGGTCAATTAATCGAAGACTTTTTAGCGCCGTCATCATAATGCCCAAGCATCAGTCGATGGTCGCTTCAAGCAAGATCGTAATCCAAGATTATAAACCGTTGGAGAAGCCGGGTCGGATTCCGATGGATCAGAGAAACCAGAAGCTAGGCATTACTGTGTGTAAGCAAATTGAAAGATATGCGTCTCAATCGTAATCGTAATTCCGAGATTTTTACAGCGCCCAAAAAACCGCGTAACGGGGACCAGTTTGTTCACAGGCGCTCAGTCAAAACGAAACCGACAGGCAGAAGGGTTCGGTTCCAGGTCAAGATCCAAAAGTCAGGCAGAGAGACAGCGTGGCAGTTACGGTGGGTGATGTTTGGGATTTTAGCGGAAAGAGAGATAAGAGGAAGAAGGGGAGTCAGGATAGTCAGGATAAGTTTAGACCTTATATATATATATATATATATATATATACGTTTATTCACCACGAAGGTAGAAATGACAGAGAAAAAGAAATACAGAAATACAAAACCACAAAAATTTGGGTGGCTTCAATAATGACATCAAAGAATTGGCAGAAGGAACTGAACTCCCAAGATTACAATTATGATTATGATGACGACGACCATGATGACGATGACGACGACGACGATGACTGTGTATGATAAATATTACTAAATATTTATGAATATTCGTGATCTTTTAGTTTAATCAAACAAGGACTTTCACGGTAAATCCGTGAGGAATTTGTTTTTGTTATTGTTATGTTCCAGTTTTGTCCTCCTGTGAAAAATAAACATTTATTCTGAAACGCTGATTGCACTTGGATGCACAGCTGGTATTTCAGTTACGGTATTGTCTTAATGCTTGTGAATGTCTTTGCGCTAAATAGCAATAATAATAGCGTGAGCGATAATGCCGTAGGTTCCAGGTTAATCGAAACACGCAAGCTGTACCCGCCGGCAGCGTGTTTCATTTTCCCACTCTTGTACAAGGATATTATTAATATTCATATGCCTCAGTCGCAAATACTCATTAATATGCATACGATTAAGCCTTTCAGGGCTTCCGGCTACCCACCAGGCTTTCCGAGGCAGTGCATTTTATATTTTCTGTCTTTTTTATACACGAATTCACTCACTAAGCAACGCTCGAAAAATTTGCCGAAATCAAACGACATCTTTTTCGCTGACTGTCCAGAATTGCCATTGATCTATTCTAATGACTTTTGTAGCGCCGTTATAATAGTGCACAATGCATGGTCGTTTCACATGAAACCGTATTTTGAGGACAAGAGACTTTTTCAGTTGCTAGTGTCAGTTGGAAGTCTGCCAACATTGCCGCAACTCATGCAGCTTAGTACGTGATGCAGTTTCGGTCTCGACTAAAGTTCACTAATTCAAGAGACTGACCAACAATAGAATGCTTCTCTATGACAGCGGACTGAATTTATGGAAACTGACCTGACTTAGATTTTACTTGATTATATGACAGAAGTTGATCCTTTCTGGTTTATTGGGCCAAAAGTTTCAAACGCCAAAGTAGAATGTTGCTAGATTAGATGTGTATTATTCGTACTGTTTTCGTGTTAGAATGCAAACTAATTTGCCACAGTTGGGCAGCACGAAACTGAGGAAATACAAAAAGAAAATCCTAACTGAAACGTATGCGCACATGTTGTTATGTTTCATTATGTTGCAAAAGAACAAGAAACAAGCCAGGACTTGTATTGTCGCTGGATTTCTTCACAGGAAGATGGATGGAGAAGAAACTCTATCAGTTGGCGAAACGAACCGAAACATCTTTTCGTTTGAAGATGAAGTGCCCTCTGCTGACAAGTTTTATGAATATTCCGACTTGCTGAGTAACTCAGATGTTCCTATCGTCTTAGACAATGGTACTGATTATCACCATAATGATAACACTGGCCAACACATAATTTGTTGCCTCAAATGTTATAACTGTTTCTGGGTATATTTGACCTGCTGATTCCAGAAAAGGCACCAGTTTTCTCCCAGCAGGTCTAGTTTTCGAGATATAGAACATTATGCCATATACCAGTCCTTGCCTCTGCTCGCCCATAAAACATAAGGCTATAGCTATAATTATGTAGTGCTCAATTTATTATGTGATACACTAAATAAACATAATAATACAAATACTTAAAAGAAAATGGTAGTACCTGAAACTGTACTTATATGATACCAAACAGAACAAGTTTGTTATAAAAATTTCAAGTCATTCGACACCGAAGAAGCTCCTTTTGTACGATTTCCGAGTGTGGCATCTGCCGGAACAATCGCGCATAATATTCCAGCAATAGTCTGCCATCATGTGTGCATCCCATCTTCCTTGATATCGTTTTTCCATTGTTTTGATGTCTTGGTGAAATCTTTCACCTTGCTCTTCGCTGAAGTCACCAAGATTCTCTGGAAAGCGATCTAAGTGACTGTGGAGATAATGGACTTTAATGCTCATGTTGCAGCCAAGCTTGTTGAAATGAAGAAGCATATCCTCTACTAGTTGTGCATAATTGTCTGCCTTCTTGTTGCCAAGAAAATTTTTAGTTACAAGAACAAAGGAAGACCAGGCACAAGATTCGATTTCATTCATTGATGGTATGAAAAGTGGGTCATTCATAAGTTGCCTGATCTGTGGACCATCGAAGATTCCAGCCTTCAATTTTTCCATTGTAATTCCTGGTAACTTGTGTACTATGTATTCGAAGCATGAACCTTCTTTATTCAAAGCCCTGACAAATTCTTTCATCAGGCCTAGCTTTATATGTAGTGGTGGCAGTATGATCCTATCTCGTGCCACCAAAGATTCCTTGATTACATTTTGAGCTCCAACCACCATGTCTTTCCTCGAAGGCCAATCTTTTCTTGTCCAATGTTCATGCTTGGCTCTACTGTCCCAAAGACACAAAAAGCAGGGATACTTTGTGTAGCCACTTTGTTGACCAAGGAGGAAATTTACCATCTTCAAGTCTACACAAATTACCCATTGATGTTCTTTGTATTTTATCTTTTCCAGTACTAAAGAGATGGCATTGTACTCTTCTTTCATCCTGGTGGAGTGACCGATTGGAATAGAACCAAATTTGTTGCCGTTTTTTAAAAGCACACATTTCAGACTACGTTTTGAACTGTCGATAAAAAGACGCCACTCATCTGGGCTGTAATCCGACAGACCAATTTTCTTCAATAAGTTGCTGATGTCATTACAGAATACTAGGCTGTTGTCTTCGGTAAAGAATGGCAGCAAATCCTTTTCTCTGTTTCTATAAATTGTAATTTTCGTTCCAGGCTGAAGTGCATTCTTTTCCTTTAGTCTGGACGCAAGCAATTCAGAGGACTCTTTGGAAAGATTTAAGTCCCTGATCAGATCACTCAACTCTTTTTGGTCAAAACGTTCACTGTGTGAAGTTGATTGGAAATCACTCTCACTGCCCCCACTTTCTTCACTTTTGTCATCTTGTCCGATATTGGACATGCAAGTGTCATCGTCTGAGAGCTGAGGTAGTTCGCGAAAAGGTGGAACTGGTACAATATCCGAATGCGGAACAGGTCTCCTGGCTGAAGGTATATCAGGGTAAGACAACTTGTGACGATTATTTCGATTGATGCCTATGATATTAACCATACAAAAGTAACAGTCGTCGAAGTGGTTTATCTGTTCCCTCCAAACCATCGGTACACCAAATTTCAGGCAGCTTCTCTTTCCAATTGTCCAGTGGCGCAATTGTTCAATACAAGTTTTGCATACTGTATGAGGAGCCCATTGCTTATCTTGTTCTCCAAGTTTGACACCAAAATAACCTACATATGCTCTTTTTACAAACTCAGAAATCGGTTTCCTGTTTGCTTTTAGTGTGTATTCCCCACAAATGTAGCAGAATATGTCTGGATGGTTAATGCAGCTCCGTCTGGAAGTAGCCATAACCTTAAGGATGTTCGCATCTGAGGAATTAAATGACTAACCTAAAAAATAGTAAGAACATGTAGTTATTTAATGCTCACATTCACAGATTGTTCTTGCGACCAACTCTTAATATGCCCTAAGACGACTGCGGCTGCTCTAGCTTTCAGGAGGCGGTTTATATAGGCTATAAATGCTGACTTCAGCATAATCTATTTACATAGTTCGAAACCATGAAACGCTGTATAAGCACAAATAAATTCTAAATGAGGCCATGAATTTAGTGCTGAGTAAGCTGTAGGCTACGGAATAGTTATTTCGTTGAATCAGCAATATCTCAGCACGCGGCAAGATATGCTGATTTTACATTATAAGGATGTAGGCATTATATGAATCAGCAAGAATTATAATTAGCTATAAATAAAGCTTATTATGACATTTTAGTTTTGCCAAAGACATCGTTTAAAGAGTGGACTGGGTTTTCTTTACAAAATCGACGATATCTCATAAACTAGACCTGATGCACTCAATCCAATGACATTTTCTGAATCAGCGCCCAAAATTACCCCAAGAACAGGTCTAAAACCGAAGGCAACAAGAAAAAAAATTTTTTCTGTTGGCCAGTGTAATTCTAATAGTTTCCACGGATAACGTGCCTCACTGATTTTTGTTAGCAGTCGCTTGAGCTATGCCCAAGTGGCAGCCTCTGCAAATGTAAATGTACACTTTTTTCTATAGCAGCCATATGGCCTCGACCCTGCCCATTTTCCAATGAATTAATGGGGTGAGATCCTACACCACTGCTGCCTGTTTGAATGGGTGCCACACCATTTAAGGTTCCCATGTACGGACCGTGCTAGCCTGAGATTAAAATCTCTGAAATAAGCAACGACCGGGACGCGAACCGGCATCCTCATGCACAGAGGCGCCTTGACATACGCTTTAACCCTTGTACAGCGCCCTTTTCTTCGGCCTCGGCTGTGCTACGGCGCTATATAAATTGTCTTATTATTATTATTATTATTAACCAGTGTAGCTAACCAGGCCAGTGAATGAGGTGTTAGCGACTTAATTTTTTTGACCTCGGCATATAAGGGCAGGTGACCAGTCCTCACCATCCAATCTCCCATCGGATGCCGATTCGAATCCCGGTTGTAGCTTATTTAAGAGATTTTAATCTCGAGCTGGTGAAAAGTACTCATTTCTCGTCTGAGTTTCCTAGGGGCACATGTGGAACAGAATCCTTTAAATATCTTTCTGCCCTGATAGGAATTTGAACCCCAGTCTCTTGGTCAAAAGTTCAGCATGCTAACCACTAGACTACCGCACATCCATTAATTATCGTCAATTGAATATATTTAGAGGTGCAGCTGAACTTTTGCTTGTGGCAAAAATGGAGTCGTAATCGTAATCCCGAGATTTCTACAGCGCCCAACGAAAACCGCGCCGCATCGACCAGCTTATTCACATGCGCTCAGTCAAAACAAAATCGATTGGCAAAAGGGTTTGGTTCCAGGTCAAGATCCAAAAGTCAGACGGAGAGACGGTCAACAGAGACAGACAGAGAGAGTCGCGCAAAGCCTAGTAATAGTAATGATAAGAATAAAGCAGGATTTTGTGTACTATATGTCTTTTGTCTGTTTCTAAGGGTCGTACAAGTGTAGGGTTGGATGGGCGAGTGATGACCAGCCACGAATGGTCTTCAAGAATCTGATCGCAAAACAGAAGGCGAAAAAGTCAATGGTGAGTATTCCGCTCCAGGCTTCTTATGGTTCAAACTGCAATTTGTTATCTGGAATTCTCTACCTCTGCATAACTTTCTTTCTAAGCATGTCACCATCATTATCATCATCGTCATCATTGTCATCATCATTGTCATCGTCATCATTGTCGTCATCGTCGTCATCGTCATCATCATCATCATCATCAAAGTCGTCATCATCAAAGTCATCCACATCGTCTTTGTTTTCATACTTGTTACGGTCCAAACCTCAACTTCGTTATGTAAAACTCAGTATATCCTAACAGCCGTTACTAATTTATTATGCAGTTTAATTTGTTATTCAGTTCAGTTTGTTATTCGGTTCAATTTATTATTCAACAAGAATCTCCTAACTGGTTGATTGAGCAACTGATTGTGAAGAACAATCAGTTGCTTAAATGACCAATCAAATAACTAAACCTCTTACATTTTGAAATGTTTGCATGATCTAGCCTTACCTGTTAAGCTGATCATCTGATGTGTTAATTTTTTCCATTGTTTTAGATTTCTTCTTCATTTTATTGATTTGATTTTGTTTTTGATTCCAGGAAACTGATGTCCTTATTGGAAACGATATTGGCAATTTAGAAGTAGCCAGATGGCAACTCAAATCGCCTTTTGATCGCAACATAGTCACGCAGTTTGACGTACAGGTAAGAACTCTGATTCTGCAACAAGAACCAGCTTATTAGAAAACAAGAAGCAACTGACTGGTTGATTGAGCAGTTGATTGTGAACAACAGTCAGTTGCTCAATCACTAAGTCAATCGCTAAGTCAGTGACTAAGTCAGTCTCGATAAATGTTTCAGAAAAAACATTCAGTCATTCAAACACTGAGTCGGATACCGTGTGCATTTTCGTAGCTGCCGCTATTCAGATGTTCCCAGTGGCAATTCAGAGGTCCCCAGTGTCAATTCAGAGGTCCCAGTGGCAATTCAGAGGTCCCAGTGGCAATTCAGAGGTCCCAGTGGCAATTCAGAGGTCCCCAGTGGCAATTCAGAGGTCCCAGTGGCAATTTAGAGGTCCCCATGGCAATTCAGAAGTCCCGGTGGCAATTCAGAGGTCCCCAGTGGCAATTCAGAGGTCCCGGTGGCAATTCAGAGGTCCCCAGTGACAATTCAGAGGTCCCAGTGGCAATTCAGAGGTCCCAGTGGCAATTCAGAGGTTCCAGTGGCAATTCAGAGGTCCCAGTGGCAATTCAGAGGTCCCCATGGCAATTCAGAGATCCCCAGTGGCAATTCAGAGATCACAGTGGCAATTCAGAGGTCCCCATGGCAATTCAGAGGTCCCCAGTGGCAATTCATAGGTCCCAGTGGCAATTCAGAGGTCCCATTGGCAATTCAGATTGCCCTTTATCACAGTGTAAGTGATTAGAACAAATTTATTAGGTGACTTAAAATGATGACTGCTGATAATCTAGCAATTTCTTGGACTGGTTCGAATTTTTTGCGTTGTTACGAAAACGCATTTGACGTGAGAGATGCGTCTAAACATTAGCAGATGATGTTTGCATATATATTTAAAGCACTTCTAACATGCCTAAAATCAATATAAATGTTAGCTAGAGGCCAAAAGACAGTCATGCAAATGCGATGTAAAATAGTGGGTATTGACTGGCGATTTAAATGATGATAACATGTTAACAAGTCAGGCCTTTATGTGATGGATGTCACTTAATGTGATTGATGTCACTTTATGTGATGGATGTCACTTTATGTGACGGATGTCACTTTATGTGACGGATGTCACTTTATGTGACGGATGTCACTTTATGTGACGGATGTCACTTTATGTGACGGATGTCACTTTATGTGATGGATGTCACTTTAGTTTAAAGTGACTGTTCTTCTTTGTGTGTAATTTTGTGTTTCCAGGAGCAGATTTTTGACTACGTCTTCAGCCATCTGGGTATCAACACTGACAGCTGTGTCCGACACCCTATCGTTATGACTGAGGCCGTCTGCAATCCAAACTACTGTCGTGACAGTATGGTCATTCTATTTTAGTCACTTGGGTTATCCTGGCTGTTTTTTCTTTTGGAAACATGGTAATATTCGAACAACAGATCTGACATCTCTGCAGAAATGCTCAGCCAGTTTATGTTTTTATTTACACCAATTTACATTGAAGAAATAATAAGAACAAATAAAAATCATAACGGATTTTTGTTTTGGTTTCACTTAGCAGTGACCATTGATGACTTGTGCGTCAAAGCAGTGTTTTGATTTATACCCGAACTGTGTTGGGTTCTCAGGCCTTCTTGGTTGCTGATCCGCGGCTTTGGAATTCTCTGCCAAGTTCTTTCAGTTCTGTGATGTCATTCAGGTCGAAAATTAAAACTCATCTGTTTCAGCTTGCTTACCCACCATAGTCTAACTTCTGGTTTCTCTGACGTATTGGAATTCAACCCAGCTTCTCCAACGGATTATGATTTTTGACTGCAATTTTGACTTGAAGCGACCATCAGCTGATGCCTTGGGCATTATGATTAGGGCGCTATAGAAGTCACTAGATTAGATTAGATTTGAAAAGTTTCGACCAGGCTTCTCCAACGAATTAGAAATCTTGAATATGGTGCAGCAGAACCAACAATGAAATTAATTAGTTTTATTTGAAAAACTGTTAATTCTTTTGATGTAAATTGGCTAGCCGTGTATTTCTGTAGAGATGTCGGAACTGTTGTTCGAATACTACCATGTTCCCAGCATTGCATACGGCATCGACGGCTTGTTCAGTTACTACTACAACCACGACGCCTGTAGCGATGGTCTCATTGTCTCATGTGGCTACCAGACAACGCACGTGTTGCCGGTTCTTGGCGGACATTTTCAACCATCGTTCTGTCGTCGGTTGAATTATGGTGGTGCAACCATCGATGGGTTCATGCAACGGATACTGCAACTCAAGTGTCCTGGTCACGCTGCGGCAATAACTTTGACTCGAGCCGAGGTATGTTATTTTAACTGCACAGATGGTTTCCAATCTAATCTAATCTGGGAATTTATATAGAGCCGTTGTTGTATTCTTTGTACTGAGTTTTTAAGAACCTTTCAAGTATCCTAGTTAGATGCTTTCTTAGATGATGTATGAACTTTTTGATATTGCACAGGGTATGCTGATAGTGGTACTAGAGAAGTCTGTATATTAATCTAAGTTGGATTTCTTGACTAGATTAGATTAGATTAGATTAGATTTCTCAGTTAGATTAGGTTGTATTCTCAGTTAGGTGGGGTTAGATTTCTTGATTGGATTAGGTTAGAATTCTGGTTAGATTTTCTTATTAGATTAGGTTGGATTTCTCAGCTAGTTTAGGTGAAACTTCTCAGCTAGGTTAGATTTCTCAGTTAGGTTAGGTTAGATTTCTTGAGAAGATGAGGTTAGATTTTCAGGTTAGATTAAGTTGGATTTCTCAACTATTTTAGGTGAGATTTCTTAGTTAGGTTAGATTTGATTTCCCTATTAGGTTAATTTCAATTTCTTGATGGGATAGGCTTAGATTTCTTGAGTATTTTAGGTTAGATTTGTTTGCTTCTGGTAGGAATTGGTTCAGAAGAGATGTCGAATTGCCGTTGACTTCACGTCCGACTTAAACAAATGGATTGACGACTCCTACTACAATTCCAACGTTTACAAGATTCAGCTGCCTTTTAATCAGGTCAGCACAGCACACTTTCATTACCATTTATGTAAATATTTCTTTTGAGGTCATGCTGTAAAGTGAAGTCATTGGTGGATAGGCGTTTTGGGAGGAGTGGTTTGCCCTGCATCCCTCTTGGTTATATGCCGGCATTCCTCAGACCCAACCCATGCATGGTAGACTGCAAGAATGGGCGCCCCTCTGGAAATACTCACCCCCATGCAAGCAATGCCACCACTGAGTGGATTACTGTAGAATTGGAATTGATACCCACAATTGTTGCACAATCAGAATTTAGGTGCCATACTAACACGGATGGCACCTCCTGTGCCATTCATACCCGTCGATAGGTGACGCTGGAAGGAGAGCTGTCTCGTAAGGCAACCCAGGCAACCCATCTCTTAATTTCTTTTGATTATAATATGTTTTAAGGTTTATTATTTAATTTTTTGGGATTTAATTGGATACTGTTGCATTGGCTCACATTACACTCGACCAAGCTTCTCCAATGGATTATGATTTTGGATTGCAATTTTCACTTGAAGCAACTATTGACTATGATTACGACACTATAGAAGTCTTTAGATTAGATTAGATTGCCTAAATTTTCGTTGCGTTTATCTGTAGCTGGCAGCTGCCAGTTTATCAGCTGAGCATCAGAGAGGTAGACGTGAGCAGCAGGCGCGGCGACTTAGAGAACTCAACATCCGAAGACGACAGGAAAAGGTCACAGTGTCTTACTTTACGTTACTTACAATCCTGACATTTTGGTGCCTTACATTCTCTTTGATCTATTAAGTAAGTAAGTAAGTAATGCATTTGTTAACATGCCATATGTCCATCGACTGAGTGAGGACATACACCACTTTGGTATACCGCTTGGATATATCAGTTTGATATACCTTTATGATATACTACTTTTACATACCACATTACATACCAGTTTCATATACCGCTTTGACATACCATGTTGACATACCACATTGACATACCACTTTGACATACTGCTTTGAGATACCACTTTGACATACCACTACCATGAGATAATTTTTTTCCATATTCAAAAGGGCTTTCTTCCAGAGTATTTTGAGGTCATATGTATAAACGGAGTTTGGGATTATACCCTCAGCTGTTTTAAATGGGAAGAAAAGCAGTCTTTTAAGCTAACCCCTAAGTGGCAGCCATCGGTATGAAGTGTTAGTGACTTCATTTTCTTGGTCTTGGCATATGAGGGTGGATGGCCGTGCTGTTCCTTGTTCCTTGCTGCCGAGTTCAATGGAGGTTTCTGTGAAGTTAGCTTCCTGCTGTTGATGGTTGATTGAAACGGAGTCGGTTTCTGTGTTTCGTCTGCAGCTTGTATTGGAACAAGATCATCTCCAGCAGCTGATGACAATTCATGAAATGATTCAGAACACCGAAGATGACGAAGCCAGCGAATCAGTTCAGGTATTAGCCGCCTACTTTTACTTAATTACTGGCATTATTGAGTAGGAATTTATGCCTACGATTTATTAATCGTGAAACAAGTGATGGACTGTAATTGTAATTGTAATTTGAGATTTATAAAGCGCCTCTTAGATGATAAACTCAACAGAGGTGCTTCCGAAATGAAAAAGTAAAATCACTGTTGGACAGTACAGTCTTCAGGCACCTGTGGAATACTGAGGGGGAGAGAAAGGAGCTCAAGTCGCAATTATGGATGCCTTTAATGTTATTGTTGTTAAAGCCCCACCAGAATTACGACAATTAACTGATCCATCTCAGCTGGTGACGCATGGCATGTTAACAAATGTCTTACTTACTTAAGAAGAAGAAGAGCTTTGCTTACTTTTCGTAATGGTAAACTCGAGATTTCTACAGCATCTAATGAAAGCTAAGTCATGGGAACCAGCTTATTCATTCAAAACAAAACCGATAGACAAAAAGGGTTAGTTTCCAGGTCAAGATCCAAGAGTCTGGCAGTCAGACGGTTAGACGGCTACAGTGGGTGGTGTTTAAAGTTGGATCTGTAGGATAGAAGAAGGGGAAGAAGACGTTATTACTGTGGTATTTTTCCACTTGGGTAAAAAATTGACTAACATTTACAAACTCAACATTCAAAGTGAATTCAGTGAATTTATCACCTTTATTTTTATACACAATCTATCGTTTAATACTTTTATCTTGCATTCGTGTATGTGTATGAACAGCCAGACCTTATCTTTTAACAGATACTTTGTTGTGTTGTTGGTGACATCTGGTGTGTCTTTCTGTTGTTATGGCAGCGGTTGCTACAGGAGGCTGGAGTGACATCTGTGGACGAACTGATGCAACTGATCGAAAAGCTGTCGATTTCCGTGAATAACCTCAGGTCCAAGATGTCAGCTGAAGATGAAGAGGTTAGGGATTGTTCAGTTTATTTGAAGTATTTTTAAAGTATTTTTAGTTTATGTATTTTGAGTATGATTGGTGAGAATCTGTGGTAAATTTGGTCATAACTGAGAAGGTTTCTGTATGGTGGTGATATACTTTGGCCAGACAATCGTATTTCTGATAAGTAATTGAAGAAATGTTTTAGGATTAAAAACTTATACAAATTTAGGAAAATTTGTGGCAGTTGTGTGGCACGGTGGTCTGTCGGTAATGCGTTTGGTCAATGAGCATGAGGTTGTATGTTCAACTCCATGTAACGACCCTGGGCAAGTTGTTTGTGCGCACCGTGCCTCTGTCACCCAGCAGAAGAATTTGGTACCGGCGTAAGCTGGGAAGTAAACGGCAGGTCCTGCGATGCACTGGCTTCATGTCCAGGACCTTGAGATTCGTCCATTGCTGCCTAAAAGGCCTAGAGAAAAGGAAATGAGTGCCTTCCCTACTTCTCACTTGTGGGATATGAGTAACTCTACATAAGCTAGCTGGGAAGTCAACGGCTAGTCCTGTAATGCACTGGCCCTGTGTCTAGGACCTTGAGATTCGTCCATGGCCTGCTGAAGAGTCTAAAGAAAGAGATGAGCATCTCCCATTCATCTCCGTTGTGGGATGTGGGATACTTTACTTTTCACTTTAAAAAAAATAATCACAAGGTTTTTTAGAACGAAATCTATTGTTGATGATGTCTTTGGTAGGTGGTCGACATCCAAGATATTTCAGAAGCTGCTACATCTAAAGATGACCAGCAGCCGAGGCAGATGAAGACATCGCGATCAGAGCCACAGCTGAAGAAAATGAAACTGGACAAAAAGGCAGTGGTTAGAAATCAATGTCTTACATTTATTCAAACGCACATTAACATTGGTTTAGCAATCTACTTGGAATGGTCCGCCGTCTTGACTGTATGTGTTTCTGGTCAGCTGTGTAAGTAAGTAAAGCTTTAATCTTGGGCTAGCACGGTCCATACACAGAGACCTTAATTGGTGTGGTGTCCATTCAAATGGGCAGTGGTGGTGAAGGATCTCACCCGATTAATTCGTTGAAAAATGAGCAGGATCGAGGTCATACGGTCGTTATAGGAAAACTTGTACATTTGTGTGAGATTAGATTAGGCTGTTGTTGACAGTGGATTTAATAAATGAATGAATGCCTGACCTCTGTTGTAGGATATTAGTCGGGTTCCACTGGACGGTGACAAGGAGACGATGGATACGTGGCTCGAGGAACTTCGAAAACAAAGACAGGTTTCTAATTGTCTCTCTGCGTGTCTGTCTGTCGTCTATCTGTCTGTCTCTGTGTCTTTTGTTTGCGCTAGAGCTGAACTGAACCAAAAGGGCCTTACATCCTTTCGCCTTTGAGGACTGATGGTGATAGATGCATGTAATGACTGTGCAGTTCTCTTGGTTTACCTCCCCACATGTCTTGAAAACAAATGAAACAGTGATTTAATTTAAGGAATTGCAAAAGTATAAAGACAGGTAGCAGATTTATAATGCTGTGCTTCTCTTGCTGTATCTCTGCCTTTGTGTGGGTTTCTCTGTCTCTCTATCTCTCTCTCTCTCTGTCTCTGTCTCTTGCTCTGTATCTCTCTCATTCTATCTCTTTCTCACTCTGTATCTCTCTCATTCTGTATTTTCTCACTCTGTATCTCTCTCATTCTATCTCACTCTTTCTCTCTGTATCTCTCTGTCTTTCTTTCTCTGTCTCTCTCTCTCTTTTGGTAGATTGCTGCGGATTGTTTGTTCTTCATCCAAAAACCTTTCAAATCCAGGATCTTGCCAACAAGTAAAATTAACTTAATCTACATTGAACTTGTAACTCCACATGTAGTGTGTTTTTTGCTTTTGATTCCAGGATATTCTGAGCGCTCAGGCTGAGAGGAAACAAAGGAGGAACGAAATGAGGAAGCGTCGAACTCACGCCTCACAAAATCGCATGAAAATATTAACCGAATTGGCTCAGAGTTCGTTTCATTATGATTTATTCAGGAGTTTACACGATCTGAGTATTTGCACAGCATTTGGCTTTCTTAAATTAAAATAACTGAGTAACATCTGACCACAAAACTTAACTTACACCAAATTTGTTGAGTGTGGACTGGTCAAGAATTGTAATTGTAATTGTAAGTTTAAATTTGTATAGCGCCTCTTAAAGCAAAAACTAATCAGTGGCGCTCACTGCGCTAGACTTGATGTTAAAAGTCACTAATGATGTTAAGTGTCATTAGAAGCTTAGTTCCCTCTTTTGTGATGCATGTATGCACTTTATATATGTTTATGTATGTTATTATTATTATTTTTAAAATTTTTTTTATTGTTTTTAATATTATTTATTATTATTATTTATTATTATTATTTTTATTATTTTTTTATTATTATTATAATTTTATTATTATTATTTTTCTTATTTTTTTTATTATTATTGTTATAATTTTTATTATTATTATTTATTATGATTATTAATATTTTTTATTATTATTATTATTATTATTATTATTATTATTATTATTATTCTGCATTTATTATGTGAGCAAGGTCAATAAATCTGAATCTGAGGTGCAAAGAAATTGTGAGTGAAGGCCTTACTCAAGGTTCCTACATAGTAACCATCTAAGGGAAGGCTCGAACCCGTGCTTTCCACGCTACAAGCCGAGCACTCTATCCAATTGACTATCATGCCCCACAAATGTATGGTGTTATGTATAGCACCTTTGAAAACCCTATTGAATGTGTTACCGCAAACTAAGCCATCTGACTGTAGAGTCCATTTGGTGTCTAGTTTGGCATAATTGAGAGATTGTGATTGATGCTTGTAAGGTTCAGTGCCAACATTCCAAAGCCAAGAAAATGTTTTCTCGTTAGCCAAATTAGATTTATGGAGATACTTTTTCATTTCTTTTTTGACAGATGCTAAGCAGAAAAAGGATGACACGTTTGGAATGAATGAAGACGATTGGAATGTATATAAGCAGATTGTAAGTAATCAGAATTTAGGTGCCATACTAACACGTTTGGCACCTTCTGTGTCATATCTGTTGCTTTTTGTATTTGCAACCAATTGATCAAACGTTGGTGACTTGTTTTGGTGTGTAGTAATCGTAATTTCATGATTTCTATGACACCCAGCGAAAGCTAAGTTGCAGGAACCACTTTATTCACAGGCGCTCAAGCAAAAGAAAATCGATAGGTAGGTCAGGATCCAGGAGTCAGGCTGGCAGACAGTCAGATGGCTACGGTGGATAGTTTGTGAAATTGGAGTGGGAAGAGATACACTGTATAAGGGGAAGAGGAAGAATCAGGATAAGATTTTTGGAAAATCAAATCCACTGATATCAAATCTACTATATATGCTGAAATTGAAAACGGTGCAGCTGAAGTCGAGTTGAAAGCATATTTGTGTCTAGATTATTTGTCTTCTTTGTTGATATGTTTTTGCCAAAATGGTGTTTTGTGAGAATTAATCAGTTTTTCTGGTTATCCTGTATGGCAGAGTCATGAGATTTGTGTTTTGAACTTTTAATAGAGTAAAGATGGAGGCGATTCAGATTCAGAGAGTGAAATGGATAAACTGGAGGAACTGGAGTCCTACCTTCGAGAATATGATCCCAGTTTCAAAAAGTAGGGTTGTATCTTGCATCAAAATAGACGAATATCGGAATTTTAAAACATTTCGTGTCATAGTACGTATAAGAAAAAGGAACAGTGAAATAGTGTACATAAAATTATTTTTAGATTTTATTTTAGGACCATCATCCATTGATCTGACAAGATCAGTGATGTTGGTAAGAATTAGTGCAGATGACAACCAGGATTTAGGAAATCGAATACAGACAGTGGCTGATTGACTGAGCACTCTCTTTGTGAAGCATGCTGTATAGGTTCCTTCTCTCCGAAGGTGGTTGCTGTCTAGAAATAAAGACATGGCATAACCATGCATTTCCAGCGATTTATAGATTGTCATTAGAAATTGATGCATATATGTAAGAAAATAAAACATACTTTGAGACCCTGACTGACTAACGAGAAAGGATGTGTCTGATGACGCACACAAATGGAAACTGTTTGCGGCTGTCACAAATTTGTTGATGTGAGAAACCATTAATGATGACGAAAGTGCTCTGAACTTCCTTAAAGCAAGACCGTAATGCTAATTCTAACTTTAATTCGATTTTAGGACAAACTTCTGTACAAAACGACACTTAATACAAATCCAAAGGGTAGAGTCTTGTTGATTTCCATTAGTTTAATGTTACTTATAATGTTGTTTTTTAACTATACATAAATTATAATTATTTGTGATTTTTAGTTCAAATCAAGAAGAAGTTGTGTTTGACGTGGCTGAATATTATCGAGTCCATATTGCTCTGGAACAGATCAGGTACCTAAGGAAACTTTGCCACCACACTTTGTCACTTTTATCATTAAGTGGGAATATTTGTAATATGCCTTTATAAGACTTAGGAATAAGTTAAAAGCACCAGGCAAAGCTGTGATCTGAATTCTCTTAAATGGTGTAAGAGTTGGTGTATGTTGGATTGACCTTCTAGATTCTGACCTGTTTGCGGCTTGGCTTTGGTGAACCATCGGTTAATGCCTTGTGCATTAGACACTGGCACATTAGAATTTACTAATTATTATTATTATTATTATTTCATCAGCAGGAGAGTGAAATTAGTGATTCGTTATAAAAAAATTTGCTGCTGATTTCCAGTTTCCAAATTCTTGTGCAGAAATTAAGAGGCTCAGTTAATGATTTTGAGTTAAATCTCTGCTATTTTATTTTGTGCTTCTGTGAAATTCTATTCTGTTCTTTAAGAGGCGCTGATTTATAGCTGCTGTCTGTACAAAGGAAGTCTAACTGTAAAAATTCTGTGCTTTTAATTTATGGTAAATGATTATATTTGTTGTAGGTACTTATTACTGCTGTTGTTGTTAATTAATATTTGTCTGCACAATCTTCTTATTGTAATGGTAGGATTCCTGAGCTGATGTTCCAGCCATCAATGCTAGGTATCGATCAAGCTGGACTGGCTGAACTAATTGACTTCATTCTGGCAAAGTTCAGTCCTGATGACCAGCAAAAACTTGTACAGGTATTTTGCAACTTACCAGAGGAGAATTTTCTTCTCAAAGGGCAGATCCATTATGAAAACACTACTTTATGAGATTGTTCTCTTTGAAAACATCTCACTACTGGCCTGGTTAGCTACGTCAGGATGCCGGTTTGCGTCCTGTTGTGGCTTGTTTAAGAGATTTTGATCTCGGGCTAGCACGGTCCGTACACGGGGACCTTAGTGGCGTGGTGCCCATTCAAACGGGCAGTAGTGGTGAAGGATCTCACCCAATTAATTAATTGAAAAATGAGCAGGGTCAAGGCCATGTACTGTCGCTTTAGAAAAAACTATACATTTACATATGCTGCTTTTCCTTGCAGAATACCTGAAGTCGTTATGACTTGGTCACTTAATTTGGTAGCTGACATGCCCTAGGCAGCTGTACAGTAGGGAATTCTAGGGCTTTATTTGCTTACCTCTGTTATTAGGTTGCTCATTTATAAAATTGTATGAGGGCCGTGTTTCAGTCCATTTAGCTGAGTGATTGCGCTGATTGAAGTACCCTTGCTAAGCAAAGCAATCATGGTTTATTGCATTTGTAGGTTTTTTTACAAGAAATCTGTTTTGCTTACAAGAAATCTGTTTTGCTTACAAGAAATCTGTTTTGCTTCTGTAGAACATTTTTCTTACTGGAGGCTGTGCAAGTTTCCCAAATCTGTCGGAGCGACTGCATAAAGAAATTCAGGAAATTCGGCCATTTCAGTCAATATTCAGCATCAACACTGCCAGTAACCCAGTGCTGGATGCGTGGTACGGAGCCAGGAAGTGGGCCGCATCTCCTAGTCTGGCCCAACACAGCATGACGCTGGTAGATTATGAAGAGAAGGGCGGCGAATACCTCAGGGAACATAGTGCTTCGAACAGATATATTCCTACGCCATCACAGCAGTGACAGTTGTACAGTAGCTGACTGTAGCCAACAGTAGCAGTAGGGCACGTTAGCCAGTTGGATAGAGTGCTCGGCTTGCAATGCACAGAGTGCAGATTCGAGCCTCCTCCTCTCCATTGGTTACTGTGTAGGGACCTTGAGCAAGTCCTTCACTCACAGTTGCTCTGCTCTTCTCACTTTCAGATTTACTCACATTGTGTGTGTAATAAATGCAAAGTAATAATGATAATTTTAAAAAATTAATGTAATTTTTAAAAATTTCACACAGGTGTGAACTGATTTTCAATGCGACAGGGCTAGTTATTTGCAACTCCAAACGTGTCAATTTGCTTTCAGTTGATAAATAAGTTTCTGTTCAGTCCAGTCATAATAAGTTGAAACTGCAATGAAAACTGATTTAATGAATACTTAGTATAAATTAAAACTAATTAAACTGTTAAGTATTAAATCTCGATATATCCAACAGCAGCAAAGCAAGTGGAATATTGTCACAAAGGTGCAATAACATTTACTGGCTATTAATAATAAATATTAATAAATAAATCCTTATCGACACTAATTAAACAGTTCATAATAACAACTCTTTGTAACTAAATGTCATCTGCACACTAATAATTCTCGATTATAGTCACACCAGTGAGACGACGGCGCAATTTTTCCAACTTTAACTACACTAAGAGTGCCAGGAATAGAGAAACTTCTAATTCAAAGAAAAGCCGAAAATAGCGGCAACTTTAAACAAATTCTGTTTTCGTATCTTGGCCGAGTCCTAAGACGAGATCTGTTGCAAGTGATGTGCTTAGGAATGGAGGCTGTTTCAACGTTCTTATATTTCGTGGCTCTTTTGAACCAGGGCTTGCATGGTTTTGTCTGAAGCTGCGATCAAGCTTTTCATGTGCTTCTTCTCGGCTTCTGTGGTTGGTCTTATGGACACACATCTGAAATATGAGCCGCTTTTGGTGCTGTACCGTCCAATGCATCTGAAATGAAGCCGTTGCATTGTTTTAAATTTTCTGTTTTGTTTTCTCATGGCTAAGCCACTATGAATTTAAAGAGTCGTCTGAGGTGTAATTTAAATAAGGTAAAAACTCGTAAACTCTAGATTTCTGTAGTGTCCAAAGAAACCCAAGTTGCGAGAACCAGCTTATTCACAGGCGCTTGGTCAAAACAAAACCGATAGGCAGGTAAGGTCAGATTCATTTCCAGTTCACAAACCAAGTGTTAGGCAGTCAGTCAGACGACTATGGTGTTTTGATGTTTGGAATTGAACTAGAAAGGGTGAAGGGAAAGAGGAGGAATTATCGGTTTTGATTGAAAAGTGCAGAAACTGCATGGGTGAAGTGTTTGTGAGTTCGTATAATGGGCCCAGATAATTGTTGTAATTTTTGGAGAGAGTTCATTTCATGGGATGGCACACCAGTGACCATACTGCAATGAAAATCGTAATTTCTGTAGGGCCAAGTGACAATTGAAGTGTGATTCAACTGTTACACTCTTAAAAATGGTTTTAGCTTTACCTGTACCACTGTCCCCTTGTCAAACGTTGAAGTGTTCTGTCCTAAGAAACAATGAAAAATATTCCAATTCAAATTTAACTATAAAGTTACTACTAATAAAAACAGTTTATACAGTGCTGTAGTATGGCAGAGGCTTGAAAAGGATGTTGTTTATGAACTGTTAAGAAGTAAAAGCAGGCAGTTGGTGACTAATGCAGCAGTTATCCAAACAAGCAATCAGATGCACACACAGAAACACAGAGGCGAGGACAAAGACAGCAAGAGCGAGTCGTTGTTCTAAAGTAGAACTGAGTAGTTTTACTGACTATCTGACAGAAGATGCAGTTGACTGTAGCTTGGCTGTCCTTCAGTGAAAACTGGATGGCATCTGTGGTTGAGTCGCCAGAAACGGCAGAATTAACTGTTCCTGAAATACACGAACACCTGTCGACACTTAAAACCTTATCTTGAATGTAAATGTATACGGTATTGTATAGCAACCCTACTCATTTTTCAATTAATTCTTTGGGTAAGATCCTTCACCACCGCTGCCCGTTTGTATGAGTACCAAGTCATTTAAGGTTCCACGTATGGACTGTGCTAGCCCAAGATTCAAATCTCTGAAATAAGCCATGATCGGGACGCGAACCGGCATCCTCACGCTCAGAGGGGCCTTGACGTACGCTTTAACCAATGTAGCTAACCAGGACAGTTTGCATCTTACAACACTTGGTCTCACAGTTGTTGAGGTGTGACACAATTAAGAAAAGCAAAAAATGAGTTGCTTTTCTTAGGTCCTTGAGACGGCAATGGACGAATCCCGAGGTCCTGGACACTGGGTCAGTGCATTGCAGGACTTGCGGTTTACTTCCCAGCTTAAGCTGGTACCAAATTTATACTGCTTTGCGACAGAGGCACGGTGTGTAAAAACAACTTGCCCAGGGTCGTTACACGGAGTCAAATGAGAAACCATACGATCATTGACCAAACGCATTCTCGAAAGACCACCATGCCGCAAGCTAGTACAGAGCATTCATATGGTTAGTTAATTAGTTATCTATACAAAAGTACTGACCAAATACTTCAAAAAGCAGAGGGGGTTTGTCTCTCAGAGTGGCCCAGTGTTTCATTCCACTGATGGTGGTGGTCAGCAGTCTGAGCGAAGCATCAGGTGTTGTTTTCTCAACCGCAAATGTCGGAGCCACGTCCTCTTCAAAGTTGGTCGAGTTCCACGCCTCAGTCGCACTTTTTACCTAGGAAAGAAGTCCGCAGTAATCGTAATCTCGAAATTTCTAAAGCCCTACTTAAACGTTAAGTGCAGGGCACCAGCTTAGTCACGAGCGCTCTGTCAAGTCAGTGGGGTTGTCCAAAGATGCCATGTCAAGAACCAAGTCTGGTTGCCAGAAGACCAGAGAGAGAGAGGAGGGGGAGAGAGAGAGGCTGTTAGAGTAATCATAATCGTAAACTCCAGATTTCAAAAGTGCTACTTAAAAGCTAAGGGCAGGGCACCAGCTCATTCACGAACCTTGCGTCAAGTCAGTGGGGTTGACCAAAGGTGCCACGTCTAGGGCCAAGTCCGGTTGCCAGAAGACCAGGGAGAGGAGCTGTTAGAGTGGGTTGTGGTTAAGCTGAGAGAAATGGGAAGGCAGCGGATTCAATGGACCAGGGTGGGATTTCTTGAAAAGATGACACACAACTGGACGAAATGCAAAGCAATGTATTGCAGCATTACTGCAAACTGGTTTCCAGAACTGTACGCTGCAATTATCTGGAGTGGACCGAATAATAAATCCCAATCAGTAGACAGCCATTTGCCAGACTTAATCTTAGAAACCAGGCAAAGCTTCCAGCCGTAAAAGCAAATAAAATCCCTTTAATACCTAAAAATACGGCGAATTAACTAAGCTATGGAACCTTTGTCTGTCATCAAACTGAATGGTCAAAGTGACCGTATGGGTAGTTGACTGTAATGAGAGCTATATCCAAATTTATGTTAAGTTGCATTCAAAATGAGTTTTTAATCTGTTCAACAAAGTTTAGCTATCCATGAGGTATGTATGTCTGCATGTATGTATATAGATGCATGATGTATGTAAATATGTATGTATGTATGTATGTATGCATGTTTGTATGTCTGCACATATGTATATGGATGCATAATGTATGTATGTATGTATGCATGATGTATGTTTATATGTATGTATGTCTGCACATATGTATATATATATATGTATGCATGTATTTATGTATGTCTGCATATATGTATATATATATATATGCATAATGCATGTATGTATATATGTATGTGTGTATGTATATATGTATGTATGTATGTATGTATGCATGTATGTATTTATGTATGTCTGCACATATGTATATGGATGCATAATGTATGTATGTATGCATGTATGTATGTATGTATGTATGCATGTATGTGTGTATGTATGTATGTGTGTATGTATGTATGATTTATGTATGATGTATGTGCGTGTGAAGGTATGTATGTGTTTATGTATGCATTGAGACACATAATATAGCTCCTTTTAAGCACCTCACAAAGAATGTTGCATAGTTGACTATCTAACTGAAATGTTTGATGAGCAAGCATCAAATGCAACAGTATCAGGTACATGTGTTCAGCAGAAGACAGTTCTTGGTGTTAATGTGCAGTTAGTTTTTTCCAAATAATCTTCAGTCCTCACCTAAGTTGCAGTGATATAGATACTGTCATTTTATTGTCTTTAATACTGTGCTTAATAAAACAGAAATAAAACAGAAACAAAACAGAAATAAAACAGAAACAAAACAGAAATGAAACAGAAACAAAACAGAAATGAAACAGAAACAAAACAGAAACAAAACAGAAATAAAACAGAAACAAAACCGAATAAAACAGAAACAAAACACAAATTAAACAGAAAAAACTTAGTTCCACAGTAAAACCTTACAATCACATCTCATTTCTAAATTTCTCAAACTGTTTGAAATACCAGTAAAAGTTTACAGCTAGCAAGTTGTGTTGAACATTTCAGCCAGTAATTGTTTATATCTAAAATGTTATTATGTCATTCCTTTCCTGAGTAGAAACAAACCAACCTTAAACACCTGGCAATAATAGTTTCATTAAGTGAACAACACAGACCTGTGTTGAATTGTTCCGATAGTTGAATCCGCTTGGAAAATTTGCCCTGGAGTTGTAATCCTGTCTCTCCATCACAGGCAGTGTGTTTAGTCTTGCAGGAGTCTGCACTGGAAACTGTGAGCCTTTTGTGGATGGTGGAAAACGTTGAGGTGGATTCTTACCACTGGATGCAGATTGTGACTGAAAGCTGGAAAAAGTTCAAAAAAAAATGACTGATTAAATTCCTAGACAATTTTTATGAATTTTTAATTCTTCACTGTTGAACCCGCTTCCAATGAAGCTAACTTTGGATAATTTTAGCCCTGTCATAAATAATTTTTAGGCCTGTAAACAGAAATATTACTAGAAATAGCCAACTTTAGCATAAAATTCTGTTGAAAAGGTTGCACAAGGCTTAATCGTAATCGTAAGCTCAAGGTTTCCCCAGTGCCCAAAATGAAAGCTAAGTTGCGGAAACCGGTTTATTCAAAGGCTCTCAGTCAAAACAAAATCGACAGGCAGGAATAGTTCGGTTCCAGGTCAAGATCTAAAAATCAGGCAGGCAGACAGTCAGACGGCTATGGTGGATAGTGTTTGGAACTGAACCGGAAAGTGAGATAAGGGGAAGAAGAGGAATCAGGATAGGATCTACAGAAGAGGAATTGCTTTCAGTTTTGAATGAAAGACCTGTGCAGAAATTGCAAGAGGTGAACTGTTTGGTTAGAGTTAGCTAGGTTACCTGGGAACATTTTGCCTTCGCTGAAACAAAGGCATACGGACTGATGTCTGACTTCGACATGGAAGCTCCTGACCTGTGTGCAAAACAATTTGCAGCTAAGATTCAATTTTCTTAAATCTCGATATTATTAAATGATAAACAGACACTCACTCACGATATTCTGGTAGAGTTTAGAGATCAAAGCGCTAACCTTAGCAAAAAGTAAATAAGCAGAGTGAAATTTTTACATGGAACAGCACATTTTCGAGCAGTAACATTGAAAAATTCTTAGACTGAAATCAGCAATGGCCATGATAAACAGAATTTGGTGAAAAAATTAATGAGGTACATTTATACCAAGCAACAGCTTACAAATTACTCCTCCAACACTCACTCTGTACAACATTCCTAAAGCAGATAAGATGAAGGAAATCAACTGTAGTGCGAAAATCCGACTGCATGACAAATAAGAAATTCGCAAGTAAATATGGGAAGGAAACTGAATTGCGAAAAACAACATCGAAGTTGGAACGTCGACACAGGTTGAGCAGATGATAGCGATCAGAAGAAGGAAGCAGACGAGGATGAGAAGTCGGACGATAAGAATTTTGAAAACAACACAGATAACGAAAAATATATGGACTGCAGAATCGCTGCTGGCCGATCTTGCTGTCAACAGGGACCATAACATTATCCTAAATCATTCTCGTCAGAGCATAACTACACGAAAACAGACCAGGGTTTCTCCAACACAACATTAACTCCACGTATCTTCATGCCATTCGGTTTTGCTTGAAACCGATGCCACGCACATTTTATAGATTTTAGATTAGATTAGCAGAATGAAACTAAATCACGCCTCCGATTCATATTTACGTGTGACTTTATGCCTGTTATAAATATTAAAATAAAATAATAATCGACTATAATGTCAGTTCTCTAGTGCAAAGAACTTCGTATGGAGACCCATCAACGCATGTAACACCTGCAACAGCTGTTTGCCGGGTTGCCTAGAGCAATGAGTTTCCTAATGCCCAACACTTGACTGTTAAAAATTGTCAGCTAACATGGTTTGGCAGTTGCTGAACTGCTAAAAAATCACACTGTAAACTTTTATAATGCTACCGGTAGCAGAAGTATCAATCACCATGTTTTTGCGAGGTGGGGCACGGTAGCCGATTGGGTAGAGCCATTGGCTTGTAACACGGAGTACAGTTTTGAGTCTCCCCTGAGACGGTTACAGCGTAGAGACCTTGATCAAGTCCTTCACTCACAATTGCTCAGCACCATCAGTTGATGCTTACTCATTAGATAGTGGCGCTTAATAAATGCAGAAATATTCTGTTATGTGGAAATGATGCTATTCTAAGCTGAGTTAAATTTGGGATCCACAACTCAACCACTTTGTGTCAGAGTTCGTGTTATGACAAGCCGCATCATAAGAAGGTTCTGGTGTATTTACAAGAAAGGAGTAAACAATGGGGTTTTTGCCGTGGTTGAAATTAGGCCACAGTGGATTCTCTTCATCTGAGATGAACTGAAATGGTATTCAGTGAAAATATTTGCTTATCTGGTTTATACCTTGAGGTTCAAATTGCTGGTCTGGTTTCATGAAAGACTGAGATTTCCCAGCCTGATGGGTAGCAGAAAAAGGTGGCTTCATTTGGGTTTGCAGTGGCCTGTAACTGACAGAATTCATCTGGCTTTGGAGTGTAGACGTCACTGGATGTCTGGGTTTGAAATCTGGAATTGCTAAATCACAGAACTTTAAGTCACTAGGGAAATAGTTTGACCAGTGATGAAAACTACAAAAGATATGGTATATGAGAGGCTTTTACATGCATACATACATACATAAAAACATACATATACACACATGCATGCATACATACATACATACATACATACATACATAATCATATACATATATAAATGGTCAGTTGTTACTCTTCGACAGGCAGCCATGGCTATGAAAAGACAGCAACTTCATTTTCTTTGCCTTGGCATATGAAGGCAAGTGGCCAATCCTCTCCCTTGCCACCACATTTTCCTCATAAGCGTGTGTCGTTGATACACTCATTTTATAGCTTAGTCTGCCATTTCCATTAATTTGAAATCAGAAGCTTGTGAAATTATTAACTGTACCTGGAAGACACTGCTGTTGGTTTTGGTCTAAGCTCAAATTACACGGCTGCGCAAAAACTGCCATTCTAGGTTTCTTGATTGCAAATATTGGAGTAGGTGTCCTGGTTTCTGTAAGAAAAAGATTAGTTCTACTTGTAAACAATTCGAGTAATTTTTAAAATTTTATTATCCTTCGCATTTTTGTTGGAAATCAACGAATGCAATGCAACGAAGATTTAACAATGAATCAGAATTTCTCAGCGCTATCCAAAAACTAACCGACCACGAATATACGCAGCGCTTAACCGACGCAGGCAGTTGCAAAATTTGATCAGTTCATAGTGGGTAATAGAAGAATTTCTTAAACTATATTTTAAATTTCGTCTTTATACGCACCTGTCCTCTTTCGATCCATCTTAAACGCCTTACGTATTCAACAGTGTCTCGCCCCAAATCAATACACGGCATAAACTACACTGAACTTATTGGTACCAACTTATTTGAAAGAATAACTAATTTCTTATTTAATATGATTAACAATAACTGAGACCCAGTTACTGACAAATTACTGCATAAAAATATTCAATCCGCCATATATCTATCGGTCAATTTTCCTTTTCTATCGCTCATCTTTCCTAAAATGTCGCTGGTCGTCTGCAATAAAACACACGTCACTTCCGCTTTTCCTAAAAAAGTAAATAAGTAAGTCAAATATTTTTATAAATTAAAAAAGACAAAATTTTAAGTTGAAGTAGGAGTCCTACTTTCAGTTAATTAGCAATTTGTTGCAAAAGTCGATATCAAATTTGATTTAAAAAAGAGATGAAGTTCTAAAATTCGACACTCTGGATAGTGACAAACCTCAGACTCACAATAAAGCATGTTAAAACCCGCTCATTGAAATTTTAACCGTCGACTGTGTAGACCTAAAACAGGAATTATTTCTCTGCCAACGAGCTATGGAAATAGTTTCGAATTGCTGCAGACATTTTGACTTACTGATTTACTTATTTACCACGCGTAGCTTAGAAAATTGAAAGCTGGGCTTTGACGAATCAGTGAGTGAGTGATTGATGGGGAGCCATTATCTTGAGAGACCAATAAAGCGTGTATATACTAGACTGGTTTTCCTAAAGTGATGCAGCTTTATCTACAGGTCAAGAAGCTTAGTGCTTTGAAAGAAGGGATTTGCCTCAGCCTCGTAAAGACCATATATGATGTTTTGGTTCACTTTCTTATAATAGAACGCCATTGCGTGTTAACGATGCCGTTTTTATAACCGCACAAGGGCTACTATAATCGAAGAATCCTCTGCCTCAAGCGAATCACGAAAGAAGTTGAAACCCGTTACAGTTTGACGGTGATTTGCAAGCCGTGGCTTTAGAACAGTCTAGAAGTCTAATAAATTCCTAAATCTGTGCTTTTTCTACAGTCCAGAATAGCAACTACGCTTGAGACGTAAACGTTGAAATAACAGCGCGCACGCACGCACACACCCACACACGCACGCACGCACACCATGAATATAATGTATATACGCGTATATGTATGTATTATTATATATGTGTGTACGCGAACAGAGCCTATACATAGTTGTTTACATGACTCCTGAAATGCAACTCCAATACGCTGCCTAAATATCTTGTGATAAGTAGAAATTATTTTGCATCGTATTGCATTTGTGCGTGTGGTTATAACTTGTGTGAGCAAGTAAGCAAATAGGGTACGGTACTAAAACGAGGTCAGGTAAAATAAAATAAGGTTAGGTAACGACGTAAGATGAGGAAAGAACATGACGAAAGCAATCAGCTGAAAATCGGATCTCCTGAGGTAAGCCTATGTTTCGCAAAAACAGGCACCATTTAGGAAATCTCATTTTGCGAAATAGCTTGACGCTTTTTTGGATGTTGACGAAGCCTTTCGTTTGGCACCAAGATTCCAATTACAGATCAAAGCAATAACCGGCATATACCATTAATTTCCAATAATTCTTGGGATGATATTGATTTCGAAATCGCGCTTTCCTCCGTAAAGACAACGGGCCTGATTAGTTACATTGGTTAGCGCACACGTTAAGGCGCCTCTGTGCGTGAGGATGCCGGTTCGAGTCCCGATCGTGGCTTATTTCAGAGATCTGAATCACGGGCTAGCACGGTCCGTACACGGAGACCTTAAATGGCGTGGCTTCCACTCAAACGGGCAGCGATGGTAAAGTATCTCACCCGATCAATTCATTGAAAAATGAGCAGGGTCAAGGCCATACGGTCGCCATAGAAAAACGTGTATATTTACATTTACAACGCGTTACCCCGCTCGACAAGCTGCGAGTTTGACGACGGAACTAGACTCAATGATGTACATACTTACGTAGCTTAAACGTCGGGGACTTAACCTGTATCACCTTTACCGGGAACCGAAATTCTTGCAGCTTAACATCCGGGTTACCTTTTCAAACTTTGCTTCCATCCATTTTACTAGTCTTAAATGTAAATGTACACGGTTTTCTATAGGACGGTATGACCTCGACCCTGCTCATTTTTCAATGAATTAATCGGATGAGATCCTTCATTACCGCTGCCCGTTTGAATGGGCGTCGCGCCGTTTAAGGTCCCCGCGCACTGGCGGTGATAGCCCGAGATTCAAATCTCTGTGTTGCAACTTTGCAGAGAAAATGCATTAATGAATAATCAATGATCTCTCGCGAATTATATTCATTTACTATAATTCTCATAAGACTGTTATTGATTTCATATTGTCCTTTTCCCTGCAAAGTCACGACGTTTTAATCAGCTTGACACCCTGCAAGGGTGACTCGACGAAACCAGACTCGTATCAGCACCCCGCAGAACTTCCATTTTTGTCGGGAAGTCTCAGGGGCGTGGCTAAACAGAACTTCTTTGCTTTACGATAAATGTTATTGGCGTTCTACTTCAGATTGCCTCAGACATTTCTCCGTCTGACAGAAACCACCATGATCGATCCGAATCGTTCCGGATTTAGTTATAGGTACCTGGAGTGAGTATAGTTCGCCCCCGCCCTTTGGGTTTTTTCCCGGCGCCCCTCAGACCAAACCCGTGCACTGTGGGCAGCCAGAATGTAGCGCCCCTCTGGAAATGCTCTTGCCACATGAAAGCAATCCTTGTTCGACCACTGCGTTGTTCCAGTTCCATTTACAAATTTTGTACAATTCGCGATTCGTTTGCCGACAACCGAATTGGTTCTTTATTGATTCTCTGGGGGTAACACTTTCAATCAGTGACGCATTTGCAGACGGCTGGGACATTACATCAACGTTCCGGGCAACTGAATTTTTTATTGTCCAAAATCCAAGCTACTTTTCCACTGGCTGATTATTTCCATGTTGCCTTTCGGAATGCAATTCGCTGAAAACGAATTTGTTAGTTAAAAATGTAGCTTTAAAGCTATTTGTTGGCAGAAATGCTAAATAGTCAGAAGGGCAGGAATTGCGTCACGGATTAAAAAGAAAATACATTATGCAATATTAGATGATTCCAATTGTAATTAGTAACGTCTATAGCGCGTTGGTCTAATACACAAGGCCTCAACCGATGGCACACCAAAGTAAAACCGCAATCAGGTCAATATCCTGAATGTCACGCCACAAAACAATAATATCATATAATAATATTTACTTTATGAAATAATATTATATCAGTTTGTTATTTTATCATTTAGCCAGAATCTGTTATTCCGTTTTCCCCCTAGCACCAAACGTGTAGACCGCCGTTAAAAAGCTTTTCTGATTTATCTGGAATACTCCCTTACGAGAGAAACGGTATACCTTGGCGGATTCATCTTGCGCTACAGTAAAACGATGCCGTACCCTTGAAGCACGAACGTACAACGTGAATCATCGTAATACGCACATGTATTGCTTAATACCTGCAGGTGTGTCTACGGTTAACATACAGTCGGAGAACCTTTCAAACAGATCGACGCTTATCCCTTTCGGCGCCCGCACAGCAGCCTTTTAAACGCCTGTCGGAACTCGCGATTGAAGATGGTGTAGATGATAGGGTTGAGGGCCGAATTGATATAGCCGAGCCAGAAGATGAAAGCAAAGACGGCTGGCGGTACCTCGAGTCCGGTCAGCAGCGAAATCGGATAGAGGGAGAAGAACGGAAGCCAGCAGCCGATGAACGATGCCATCACGATGCCGAGTATCAGCGTCGCCCTCCGCTCCTTCATCCTCGCCATCCTTCGCCGGACCCTCTGCTGGACGTCGACGCCTTCTGACGAGGACGAGGGCGGTCCGCCCTGCCCGCGGCTCGGGACAAAGGCTTTCGGAGGTCGGAAGAGAGGCAGGGCCTCGGCACGCGTCCCCGGTTCCAGGCCTGCGTCCGATTCCTTTGGGTCCCCGTAGATTTTGATCGTCGGAATCGTGGCCGAGTTGTTGCGGTCAGCGAGCTCGAGAGCACGTGACGGTGAGTTGCGGTGCGATCGGGACTGCCACAGATCGCGAGCAATGTTCGAGAGGGAACTGTTTGGGCCCGGGTTTGGTCCGGTGGATGCTTCCCTTCCGCCAGCGTTGCTTCCCCCTGGAAGACTCTTGGCTCTTCTCCTCCTGGACAGGGAAGCATTAGAGAGCCCACCGGCGGAGATCTCCGACGCCCGCGAGTCTTCCAACTCACTGACGGCTGGAAGATTGGTCCTCCTGGCGTTTGGTAGCAGGAATCTAGTGGGCGTATCACCCTGAGAGTCTGTGGTGTCCGACCCCACGGGATGCCGGCACGGGCCCCTGTCCGAGGTTCCACCGCTGCTCGGCTGAACGGGCTCTTCCCGGCCGGTCGTCTGTCCCTGTTCCTCTCCGGGATCTTGCGTCTGTAGCGAGTTGCTCATGTCCGAACTGATTTCGGGAATCTGGCTGACCCTGCTGCTGTCGTCCCCCGTGTATTGTCTTCGCGAGTGATTCCGCGATACGTTGTTCATCGTCGTATTGGCCATCGAGAAATTCGACAGCCCGTTGGCGTTTGACGGGTACTTCTTTCGATGACGCCGAGCGTGGCTCCTAGCGACCAGGTAAATCTTGAAGTAGACAATCACCATGACGACCAGCGGTAGGTAGAAGGACCCTACCGTCGAGTAGACGACGTACCCGGGCTCCTCGCTTAGAATACACAGGGGGAAGCCGAACTTCATCGGCTGCGGTCTCTTCCATCCGACAAGAGGCGGAAAACAGATGACCATTGATAACAACCAGACGACCGCGATCATGACAACGGCGCGACGCTTTGTGCGACCGCGGACGTAGCTAATGGCTTTGGTTATCGACCAATAGCGATCGAGGCTGATCAAGACGAGGTTCAAGATGGACGCCGTGCACAGTAGCACGTCCGTCGACAGCCACAGCTGACAGAGGACGTCTCCGAACGGCCAGTACCCCATCAGTTCGTTGGCCAGCGACAGGGGCATGATGAACATCCCGACAAGGAGGTCGCTAACGGCCAGCGAGGCTATAAACCAGTTCTGCGTACCTTTAAGGTTGCGATCAACGGCCACGGCTACGACGACGAGTACGTTACCCGCTACGATGATCAACATGATGAAGGTCACCACGGCAGACGACAGTGCAATGTGAGTCATTGAGTACAGACTGGGGTACAGGTAACCCCCAAGGGGATCGTCAGTTGACGGGAAGTCATCGTACGCCGAGTCGTTGTACCAGATGGTCGTGGCAACCGGGGTGGCCAGTCCCGTGTCTATCTGGCTAACAGGGATACCGGACCGGCTTGTCCAGACCGGAACCACCATGGATCTCCCCATATCTTGATGTTCCGACATAGATTTGTTTACCAGATACTTTGCGTCAAATATTCACTCAACTGTGACTAGGGCAGCGAAAACTGGGTCACTAAGACAGCGCCGTTGATCGTAATTGGTCGGCTTACAGCGATACCATTCAACGATTGGTCGGTTTTATGAAGGCATTCACGCACATTTGACTGGGACAGCAGGAAACTGTGTCACTAAGACAGCGCGGTTGATCTTGATTGGTCGGCGCACAGCGGTACCACTCAACGATTGGTTGGTTTTAAATATAAAAAGCTACGGTTGCCAGTCCTACTTTGGGACCATAGTGCATTGCGCAATCCTTGGCCCAGTTTCTCGTGTTATGTCTGAGTGAGCAGTCTTTCTGTCCTTATGATCTTTGCTTGCGATCGTTAGTGTCGCCATGATTACTATTCGACAAGAGGGCGTGTGCAGCTGACGTCATCGCGTTACAACGTAATCTGTGCGCTCCTGCGCCTGGAATGACCGATTCTTGTATATCTTCGTCGTCGTCGTCGACTTCTTCGTTTTTCTCGGCGTGTACGACAGCCGTGATCTGAAAAGAAACAGACTGAAAAGATGAAGCATAACACAAATAAATTGCAGCGATAATTGCGATGCTCAGTCGACGTGACTATTAATCACAATCGCGATTCGCCATCCGTTAAGGCCGGAGCTCTGTATGTGACAGGCTTCTGTAGTCTTCGGCGACCGTGGCGCCTCTATGCGAGCAAATTTGGATTCATCGTCGGCCGCGTATTTATACAACCAAATATGCCACTCGATCAAAATGAAAGCATCCAGAAATAGATGGACTGAATTCCTGCAGTGGACGCGTTCTCGTTTCCTCTTCTGATTGCCGTATAAGACGAAGATAGGTCTATGCCTGCTATAAGTCAACCGTGTGTGGCTCAAGGGAGCATACACAGCAGGATATAGTAGGACAAATACTGCTCCAACCATTCTGGAATAAACTTCCACCAGAATAACGACAATTATCTAAGTCTTAAATAAAATGCAAGTGGCAATAAAATGCACATAAAATACAGTAAATGCCGGCTAATTCAGTTATAATGAGCTTACACTGTGGACAGATGTTGTTCTCATTTTTTAGTTAAGAATTGATTAGCTGCTCGCATATAAGACATTAGCCATCGATATATTATTGTGTTATAGGATGCCCTAAATTAGCGGGACCTTGGTCCCTGTTGAGTAGACCTTTGCATCCAGATAAGTGTTTGTGTTATTTACATTTGCAATGTTTTATTCTGTTTTAGGAGCAATAAACATATATTACATTAACTGCAAAATTCCATGTGAAATACCTATTTCAATATGACCGCAAACAACATTACAAACCAATTATGTTCAGCAAAACAAATGTCAATAAATTTCCCATTATTTAGCACAATTTCCATATCTAATCTAATCTATTCTCAAAACTTCTATAGCGCCGTTATCATAATGCCCTATATATCAGTCGATGGTCGCTTAAAGTCAACATTGCAGTCGAAGATCATAAAGCCTTGGAGAAACCGGGTCGAATTCCGATAGATCAGAGATACCGAAAGCCAGGCTACGGTGGGTATTCACAAGACGCGCGATCATACGGGAGTCATTCCATAAAAGTGACAAGTTCCGTGACGCTGGTTGTTAGAAAATGAATTCAAAATTAGGATATACAAGTCCAGGTCTTGTCGTCGATATTGCTGTCCTCCTGGGACCTACACGCGGCCGTTATTAACGACTGGTCCCTCAAGGAAGCTCCCTTATATGCTTCAAGCATGTAACACAATGCTGACGGCCGGCGTGTAAGAACCTTCATCCGATAATTCACGTACAGTTGCTTAACGCAACCTGTTCATGTTTCAATACATTGGCTTCCTGGCGTGTTCGTGCCAAAAGTCAACCCCCAGCAGTCATAAGAAAAATTCTGCCCGGGTATCTTATTGGACTCGAACCCCGGCAAAGTTTATTGCCGCTGTTACTGTCGTCTTGTCCACGCTGGAGTAATGCAATCGTAAACTGGACATTTCTAACGCGCTACTTAAAAGCCAAGCGCATGGCACCAGCTAATTCACGAACGCTGCGTCAAGTCAGTGGGGTTGTCAAAAGATGCCGTGTCAAGAACCAAGTCCAGCTGCCAGAAGATCAGAGAGAGGAGGCGGAAAGGAGCCGTTAGGGTGGGTTGTGTTTCAGGGAGTAAATAATTTGTCGCCAAAAACCCAAGTCGCAAACGACTAATGGGAGACTGCTACTGAAGTTTTACAGGTTTTGATTAGTTTGGTTGAGCTCGGTAGGCCTATAGCCTTACAGCAGATACCTCTCAGCCTGAGAAGTATATAACCCCCTTTGAATTATTAATTATGAATTAATTATGAATTATGAATAACGGATTATGAATACACTTGTCTTCCTGACGCGGCTTTGTGTGGCGTTGATAAAGATGAAGATCTACATTTAAATTACATTTACAATTTACGATTACAATAACACCGTCCACGTGTAGGCCTACATCCTGTACACAACACCCAGGTAGATTAAGACGTGAAAAGACATGCCTCACCTTACCGCATACATCGCCTGCAGTGAACTCTCTAACCTCACAGTGTCTGGTATTTTGAGACACTATACGGTTCAGCGTCCAATTCTTTTCAACCGATTGTCTAAATTGGAAGCTTCAACCCCCAGCAATACCCCCTACCCCATTAACAACTGATGTTATTCTACTGCTCAGGGTCGAATTCCTATCAACTGGTTGTCTAAATTGGAAGCTTGACTCGTATCTCTCAGCACTCAGCTACCAAAACGCTGGTCGCTCGTAAGTCAGAGCTCGTGTCCTTGATTAGCAAAACGAGTCTACACATTTGGCTTTCGTTAAAAGTCGACGGATCTTGATAACGCAAACCCAGCTTATGGCTTCAGAGACGTCTAAGTCAGGCAGGAGTCGATAACGCGCTGTGAGTCAGATATATTTTGGGAAGAAGAAAACGGAAAAAACGACTTTAATTATGGAGAGAGAAAAACTCGGAGGGACATTTTTAAAAGGCGTTTAGGAAGTTGAGGTAAATTTAGATGCATGAAGTCGGAAGTAATGTATTTGTAATTACACTGTATTGTAACGACAACAATTTATATTGCACCGAAAATAGCGAGCTACTTCTATGGTGCTTTACAAATCCAATTATCAGCGCAAGTACTAAGATTTACATAATAAATTGAATTTTACTTGTTCTTTGGAAGTGTGAACACTTTTGGCTTCTTGAATAAAGGCTCTTCCACGCACGCAGTACAGCGACCCGTTTATCTATAGCGACCGTATGGCCTCGACCCTGCTCATTTTTCAATGAAGTAATCGGGTGAAATCCTTCACCCCCGCTGCCCATTAGAATGGGCGCCACACCATTTAAGGTCTCCGTGTACGGACCGGGCTAGCCTGAGGTTCAATTCTCCGAAATAAGCCACGACCGGGACGCGAACCTACATCCTCACGTTCAGAGGCGCCTTGACGTACGCGTGTAGCTAACCAGCCGTCCCTCATACCAATCGTGGCCTACTTTTTTGGACAATATGGGCCTAGCACCGTGATATATTACAACCCATAATGTATAAATGTAAATAAACATGCTTTCCTATGAATGTATAGGTTTTATATAGCGACCGTATGGCCTCGACCCTGCTCATTTTGCAATGAATTTATCGGGTGAGATCCTTCACCACCGCTGCCCGTTTGAATGGGCGCCACGCCATTTAAGGTCCCCGTGCACGGACCGTGCTAACCCGAGATTTAAATCTCTCAAATAAGCCACGACCGGGACGCGAACCAGGGATCCTCAAGCACAGAGGCTCCTTGGTGTACGCACTTTCCGATGTAGCTAACTAGGCCAGTAGCTACCGTATGGCCTCGACCCTACAAATTTTTCAATGAATGACGTGGCGCTCATTCAAAACGAGCAGTCATAGTGAAGAACATCGCCCGACAAATTCTTTGGAAAATAAGCAGGGTCGAGGTTTCGCGACGGATAAAGTAACGCCGATATGCATAGATTATTTTCGTCGGCCATTGTTTCACAGACGGCCAACATTCATATAATGCGTGGTGCACATCCTTCACTACGCAAACGGCCCATTCCGATATGCGACCGCCATAAAATACAAGCCCCGCTACGTTCTCAAGTCGTTTCCATCCGTCTATCGCTTGCATCAAGAGTTGTGTAAATCTGGCCGAAGATTCGACACATTCCAATCTATATCCGGCCGAAATTTCCGTTTTTACGACCGACGGATATGATATTTCTGTTTACTGATATTCCGAGCTTAAGCCAAAGAAACCGAATTTCTCGGCCGGTGTGTGACCACTTCGGTGCCGGGGCGAAAACCGGTCCGACTCCATCCACTTTTGCAAGAACATAGGCGAATATATAAATATCCTGTGTCTTGGTAACAAAATTTGACAGGGAACAATATTGTGGTAGGTGAAAATACAACGCCTAGCAGTCTGCTTATAAGTCGTTATTAGAAATAGCACATGAAGACTGTCAGTGATCGATTTGAAGGATAGTCAGAGTAGTACTTCGCACATAGGCCAGTATATGCATGCTTGTATGTATGTATGTATGTATGTATGCATGTATGTATGTATGTATGTATGCATGTATGTATGTATGTATGTATGTATGTATGCATGTATGTATGTATGTATGTATGGATGCATGTATGTATGTATGCATGTATGTATGTATGTATGCATGTATGTATGTATGTATGTATATGTATGTATGTATCTATGTATGTATGTATGGATGCATGCATGTATGTATGTATGTATGTATGTATGTATGCATGTATGTATGTATGCATGCACTTATGCATATATGTATGTATGAATGCAAGTACTTACTTACAGTACGTATATATCTGCGTGTATGCATACATGCATGCAATTACGCACGTACTTATGTATGTATTTTGGAGAGTAGCATAAGATCCTTTCAATATGTGTTTATGAATAACACATGGGATAGTATATTTAGAACACCTGGAGTAGTACTAAAGCGGACATTCACACTAAAATCCGCCAAAAACATAGACCTTGGCTTAAGGGCCAATCAGTATCTAAACCATAAACCATTGACAAGTAAACGCCTACACTTCGTCGGTGTATGGGGTTATGACAGGTTTACGCCGTGCTCGTACGTAAATCGACAGGTTTACTCCGGAGTAGCAATTAAATCGGCAGACTTACACAGTTCTCGGACGTAAATCAACAAACTGATGCAAAAGTAGTATGTAAATCGGTAGGTTTAAGTAGACGTTGTACGTGACTAAACAGGCTTACGCAGTTCTCGGGCGTAAATCGATAGGTTTACGCCGGTGTAGCATATAAATTCATTCATGCATTTAAATTCATTCATGCATATAAAGTCATTCATGCATTTAAATTCATTCATGCTTTTAAATTCATTCATGCATTTAAATTCATTCATGCATTTAAATTCATTCATGCATTTAAATTCATTCATGCATTTAAATTCGTTCATGCATATAAATTCGTTTATGCATTTGAATTCGTTAATGCATTTAAATTCATTCATGCATTTAAATTCGTTCATGCATTTAAATTCATTCATGCATTAAAATTCATTCATGCATTTAAATTCGTTCATGCATATAAATTCGTTTATGCATTTGAATTCGTTAATGCATTTAAATTCATTCATGCATTTAAATTCGTTCATGCATTTAAATTCATTCATGCATTTAAATTCATTCATGCATATACAGTACATGCACGCATGACATGTTTACGCATTCCTCGGACGTATATCAACAAATTGGCGCGAAAATAGTAGGTAAGTCGACAGGTTTACTCCGGAGTAATAAACAAATCCATAGGTTTACGCAGTGTAAATGCACAGGTTTTCCTTTAGTGTAAATTAACACAAGTTCACAGGTTTACGTAAGAGCTGTAAGTGACTAGACAGGCTTACACAGTAATCGGAAACACGGACGCAAATCGACAGGTTTAAGTGTAAATATAAATGTAAACATCTTTCTATAGCGACCGTATGGCCTTGACCCTTCTAACTTTTCAATGAATTATATCACTGGACAACAAATTTTTACAAAAGTCATGTTACTGAAATGAAATTAGTCAGTTCTTATCAATTTGTATGTGCTGAACACGAATATGACAGTGAAAATGCCGAATTGGCTCTAGTTTTTTTGTAATCTGAAATGAAGTAATTTTATATCGCACAATGCATGCCAATAGTGATACACTTACAGTTAATATTTGTAAAAACCAGGTCATAGACTAGTTCTTAGATTTTTTTGCCTGTCTCTTGTACAGCTGTTCTGGAGCATCTCTGCGGAGTGTCCAGCAGTAGTCAGCCAACATTGTAGTGGACCATTTTCCCTGGTACCTTTGCTCCATTGTTGCGATATCTTGATGAAAACGTTCGCCATGTTCGTCACTAACCATACCACAGTTGTCAGGGAAGAAATCCAGATGGGAATGAAGGAAATGCATCTTCAGAGACATATTGCAGCGAAATTTCTGGTACTGCTTGAGCATGTCTTCTACTAGTTCCTTGTAGTTTTCTGCCCTAACATTCTCCAGAAAGTCTGTAGACACTAGACGAAAAGCATTCCATGCTTGTTTCGCATCACCCTCCAGCAAGTTGTTGAAGCGGTCATCTTTGAAGAGTTCTCTAATCTGAGGACCCACAAAAACTCCCTCTTTAATCTTTGCTTCGCTGAGTCGAGGGAATTTTTCATGCAGGTATCGGAAAGCTGGCGAAGTGCGGTCCATGGCTTTCACGAAGTTCTTCACCAAACCTAGTTTGATGTGAAGGGGTGGTAGTAGGATTTTGTGAGCCTCGACCAGAGCTGGGTGCTGGATATTCTTCTGTCCAACTGCCATGTTTTGTCTGGGAGTCCATTCCTTCCGCACGTAGTGCAACTCTCTTGCTCGGCTATCCCACTCACACAAGAAACACATATATTTTGTATATCCTTGCTGCAGTCCCATTAAAATGGCAACTACCTTCAAATCACCACACAGGTGCCATTTGTACCTGTTATAGTCAATGGAATGCAGTGGCTGTTTTAGGTTATCGTATGTCTCTTTCATGTGGACAGCATGCGCTAATGGAATAGATGGAAGACGGTTTCCATTGTGCAAAAGCACAGCCTTAAGACTCAGTGTTGAAGAGTCTACAAAGAGTCTCCATTCTTGTGGGTCATGAGTGATCTGTAAGGCATTCATGAGGTCGTCAATATTGGAACAGAATACCAGATTACCTTCCTTCATAAAGAAAGGTTCCAACTGCTGATGGCGCTTTCTATATGAAGTAATTGTGACATCTTCTTCTAGAAGATTCCATTGTTGGAGTCTTGATCCTAGCAATTCTGCCTTGTTTTTGGATAAGTCCAAATCACGAACAAGGTCATTTAGTTCTTCCTGTGTTATTCTGTGTGGGGTTGATGATGCACCACAGTGAAAATCGGGATCACTGCACGCTGACGGACCAGGAGAAGAACATGTCGGCTCACCCTTGTCCTCATCAGATGAATCAAGGAAAATATATTCTGCTGGAGGTTCTGGAATAGGAAGTCCATCACCATGTGGAACTGGTCTCAATGCTGACGGAATGTTTGGGAAGACTATTGTCGACTTCTTTTGCTTCGTTATTCCACCGGAAAGAGGAGGAACCAAACAGAAGTAACAGTCATCTACGTGGTTGCTTTGCTCTCTCCACACCATGGGAACTGCAAACGGCATTGATGGTCTTTTGCCATTCAACCACTGTGAAAGCTGTGTTGTACATGTAGCACAGCATATATGCGGGGCCCATGGCTTGTCTTGGTCACCAACCTTGCATTCGAAGTAAGCATGATATGCCTTCTTGACTTGATAAGTGATACTTTTCTTCTGGTTGGCAAATGTCACTTCCCCACAAATGTAACAAAAGTTGTCCACAGTATTTACGCACTTCCGAGGCATTACTGTTCTGTATTGTATCTAAATGGATAAAGTAATAATAGTTTTATAAAACAGTAACTTAAACTGTCTCGCACAAAGTCTGTAATATTGTAAATGCTCAACCGTTCCGACTCGCTTTATATAGTACACTGCTGACGTCATCTTACGTCAGCAGCCGACTGGCTGTAGTTTTACATTGCATCAGAAAATGATGTAATCAACTGTGCATGATGTGTCCATGATGGGATTATGCAATGAGGTGGAATATTACATCATTCTAGACAATATTTAGGATATTGTCGCAGTCCTACTGCATAAATTTACATGGTGAAACATAAAAAATGAACTATATGAAATATTTTCAAAACGAGAGCCAATAAAAATTTTTTATGGTTATATTCGTGTTCAGCACACCAAGATGCTACACATTAGGGCCTTTTCCAGTCAGTAACGATTTCTATGTTGACCAGTGTTATATGGTAGTTCCAATGTTTAACGAAATCTTATAGCATCAAAGGCCGTTGACGTCCTCCTTTATCCAGGCTTGGGACTGGCGCTACCCGACTAAAAGCGGTAGAGAAGTTTTTAAATGTATTATAGCGTTTTTGGAATGCGATTAAAAGATGTTTAAGCACAACCTAATATTTGTAAATTGTAACTGTAAATGTACACGGTTTTATATAGCGACCGTATGACATCAACAGTGCTAATTTTTCAAAGAACGTAAACCAACGGGTATTGTACTACTTTGGTTTCTCGTCGTGCAATATCAAAAGCAGTCGTATCACAATGCTCAATGGTTCAATAGTGTGCTAGTTGAGTGTTATATTCTACAATTATGTCATTTTAATGCTAAAGTATAATCAGATATTGTTGTGCTGGTTCAGTGCCATGGTTTTTACTTTGTAACATTTCAGTTTACTGCCGCTGTGCTGTATAGATGCTACAATTAGCTACTGTCCTAGTTTTATGTCGCAATATTCGTCAATGTTTCAATGAGCTTACATTTGAATTCGCCCCATCGTATCGGGCCGTGATTAATGACCAGAGGGCTTCACGAAGCCTAACTTTATCTGGCGAGCCACAATTTGACCATGAAATCCGTCAGCTAATCTCGCAATTGACTTTAACGTTTGTTTCAAAACAATTAATCTTCACAAGAAGACGTTTCTTTATACATTCGGTCAGTGAATCAGTCTGTCTGCAGTGCGTCCGTGTATAAAAGCCTGTAAGCCCGAGTAGGCTATTTCTCGGCTTCCCTTTTCTCCTGCAGCTTTTCATTCAAGACTGCATACGATCTATTCTAGCAATCATATATCCTGTTTCCGTTTCTGCACCATCCCGCGACCACCAGCATCAACGGTTTCCACCGTTGCACTGTGCGATCTCCCAGTTTGTATATAGACTTTTTATAGACGTGTGTGTGTGCATATTTCTTTTCATACATGCATGTATTTTACAGTATATTCTCCAGGGTGATGGCACATATATAATTGTTTAAATTGTTTAAGAGACGGAAAGGAACATTCAGTGCACGAGTTGTAGACTTATGCAATAGTTCGGATGATGGTACTGTCTCAATGGGCATTGTCACTGCCTTTCTTAAGAAGTTAGGAAGGATACGCTGTTAACATTCCTGGTTAATTTGCAGTGGTTCTAACACGGGCGAAATGTCGTATGAACCACAATCAAAATCCTAGTTATGTTATCTTATGCTGTGTTATTCATGTTAAGCTATGTTATGTCGTACACGTTATTTTATGCTATGTTAGTATGCTATATTATGTGTCTATGCTTTCAATTTAACACACGCATTAATAGTACATTTAATGTTACATATAATGTTGCATTTGCCATTCATCGGAAGCAGTATTGGTAAACGTTATTAATTAATTAATAGATTTGTCTGTTTATTTATTTATTTATTTACACTATTGAATAGACCAGCAATCAGCTAAAATGTGGCCTTTCATAGTAATCCAACAAATTTCTATCATAGAAATGTTCTCCAACGCCAGAGAAGTTTTTATCTAACAAGCGTTCTACTATCCGCATCTCACCACCCAAATGTCACGCCGGTTAATATCTACGAACTTTCCATCCACACCGCAGCGTCTGCCGTTAACAGACATTACTCGTTTGGATGTATATCTGAAGTCTCAGGGAACAGTCTTACCATACTAGTGGCTCGCTTAACGAGACACTACTTGCATGAATCGGACACAATGTCCGACTCATTAGGGGCAGCAAACAAATGCCTGAGGGTGGCCAAAGTATCGCGTAACGCCGATGAACATGCTGCTACATACCAAGTTCGGGTTCAGTCCGAGCGAAATGAGATTAGTTATTGACCTGCAGTAGAGGACTCGATGGAGCGCAGACGACGGCTTCGAACTGACCGGAGGTCGGCGTCTGAAGGACGATGCACTTCGTCTTCCTATGACAGTCTGCACAGACGTCTGTGCGGCGCCACGCGAAATTGATCGAACAGAGTCGACCTTAGCTTATCTGGTCTCGTCTTGTCTTATCATACCTTACCCTACCCTACCTTATACTATCCTATCCTATTCTATTCTATCTTAACTCATCTTATTTTATCTTACCATGCTTAACCCTACCCTACCCTACCCTGCCCTGCCCTGTCCTACCCTACCCTATACTATCCTATTCTATTCTAAATTAACTCATCTTATCTTACCATGCCTTACCCTACCCTACCCTACCCCACCCCACTCCAAACCCTAACCTACCCTCCCTATCCAATCCAATATTAAATCATATCAATGCTATCCTATCCAATGCTGTCCAATCCTATCCTATCCAATCCCATTCCAATACTATCCAATCCAATCCTAGCGTATCCTATATTATCTCAACAAGCCTATACTCGACCTAGTCTAGCCTAGTGGGGCACGATAACCGATTGGATAGAGCGCTCGGCTTGTATGTAGGCCACAGTAGCCGATTGGATAGAGCGCTCGGCTTGTATGTAGGTCACGGTAGCCGACTGGATAGAGCGCTCCAATTGAGACGCAGAGTACGGGTTCAAGCCTCATCCTCCGAGGCGGCTGCTGTGTAGGGATCTTGAGCAAGTCCTTCACTAACAACTGCTCAGCGCCACCAATGATACTCAGTAAAAAGACAGTGGCGCTTAATAAATACAGAAATAATACTAATAAAATCCGTAGTTGCAGAGAAAGGCGAGCATGGATTAATATGCCGCTTAGACCTTGCCCCGGTGGTAAGATATGGGCTCATTAACATAATCATTTACCAAGCCCTCTAACAAACTGGCTCCCAGTCACCTAGGAGCCAGTTGGACCCGCAAGGGCCGGTGGAAGGCGCCCCAACGGCATAACCATTATTCATTCGGAAAGAGGAAGGTGCCGTGCCTGGGATGCAACAGTCATCGATACCCTGGCTGATTCAAATCGGTCCAGAGATGCTGAATCGGCTGCTGCTTCTGCTGAGATTGAAGCCGAAAGGAAGGTGGCTAAGTATGATACCATCCTGCCAGCTTACCGCTTCATTCCTTTGGCAATTGAAACTCTTGACCCCATCATTCAAGACAAAGGGAGGTTTTGTTTCTCCTCCAATATGGATTATGTATGTACGTATGTTTGCATTTATGTAGGGATATATGTATCGCTATCATCAACAGCCTTAGAGACATTTGGCCCAAACAACTGGCAAAAAAGGTAGACTTTGTTTCTCTCTTAGCACATTTTTATGGCCATCCAGCGCTTTATTGCAGTTGCCTTTAAATTATACTTAAGTTTATAACATTAATTTGTGTGTCTGCCTCCTTGTGTATATGTAGGTATGTCTGGATGTATGTGTAAATTTATCTCTGGATAATTGCATGTATGTATGTATGTATGTATGTTTCTATGGGGTATGTAACATTCCAAAAAAGCAAAAATACGTATATTATGGTTTAAAAACACAGGCAATATTTATGATCAACTGCAATTTCAACAACAGAAATGAGCTCATGTGTGTTCATAAGTAGGCGATGATAAGAAAGCCAGAAAATTCCACTGACAAGCTCTTGCAAACCCAATCTTTTCCCAATTGAAGACTACCCTAGGCTCAACAATTTTCAAATGATTACTGTAGTAAAACGAAAACGAGTATGTGCAAACATCGTGCACTGATCAACTTCTACAGCAACCAGATTAAGCCAAATGGTGCATGGCTGAAATTGAACACTGCTCAAAACCAATAAAAGACAGGAGGAATAACTCTGATGAGTGAACAAGCACCACAAAAAAACAATAACTAACAAATCCATACCAAACAAGGTGGTAGCCATTTAGCAAATTTTTATAATGTAACTGGTGTCAAACTAACCAAAATACGACTTTTGGGTTTATCTGTATCCTGTATACTAGAAATGCAATTAATACGTTTATTTCGAATAGTTCAAGAAATGTATCTTTTCGCAGAAGATTGTATCTGTGATGATGAAAGTGTCCCACGAATTGCTTTTCAAAGCCAACACTTGATCACACACACATTCCACTACCATAAGATCTCAAAATGACATTTTAAGTATCAGCACTACTTCCCGACTGACCTCCAGAATGTTGTTTCCCACCCTAACTTCGCTGTTAACTTGCCTAGATGAAATGTCTTGCATAGTTTCTGCCGTTGAAGTGTTTTCTGTCAACACATCTGTCATCTTCAGTAAATATGCTGAGGATCTCTTATGCGAATTAACTCCCAAAGTGTCTGTGTCACTTACTCGACACTTTGCTTTGATGTTTGCATAGCAGGCCTTTTCTACAGTGTGGATTTTCAAATGGTATTTGCGAACACTAAAGGCAAATTCTTTATCATGCAATAACATTTGTATGGATTTTCTACGGCATGGGTCCTCAATTGCTATTTGAGATCTTCATTCCGTGCAAATACTCTATCATGTATGTTGCTCTCATGTGGCTTTTCACCACTGCACATTAAGTTCTGAAAACTTTTTGCTGAAAAACTGACAAATGTATTGTTTTATTCAGTGTGGGTTCTCATATGGTTTTCCAGAGCATTCTTCCATGCAAATGCCTTGTGACATAAAAAGCACATGTATGGCTTTTCACTAGTGTGGGTTCTTGCATGCATATGAAGATTACTACTTGATGGAAACAATTTGTTGCAAATCAGACAAATATATTGTTTTTCCCCTGTGTGGGTTCTTATATGGTATGACAGAGTATTCTTCTTTGCAAATGCTCTGTCACACAACTTGCAAATGTATGGCTTTTCTCCAGTGTGAGTTCTTGTATGGTAATCTAGATGACTCTTCCATGAAAATGCTTTGCCACATAAACTGCACTTGTATGGCTTTTCTCCAGTGTGAGTTCTTGCATGGTATTCCAGAGTACACTTCTGTGCAAATCCTTTATGACATAAATAGCACATGAATGGTTTTTCTCCAGTAAGGGTTCTTGTATGGTATTCCAGAGTGCGCTTCAGTGCAAATGCTTTATGACACCAATTGCAACTGTAAGGTTTTTCTCCAGTGTGGGTTCTTGTATGGTAATCCAGGTCACTCTTACATCTAAATGTTTTGTCACATAAGTTGCACTTGTGTGGTTTTTCTCCAGTGTGAGTTTTTCTATGGTAATGAAGATGAGAACTTTGTGCAAATCCTTTGTTACATAAATAGCATATGAATGGTTTTTCTCCAGTGTGGGTTCTTGTATGGTTTTCCAGAGTGTGCTTCAGTGCAAATGCCTTATGACACCAATTGGACTTGTATGGCTTTTCTCCAGTGTGGGTTCTTCTATGGTGATCCAGATGACCCTTGTGTGAAAATAATTTGTCACACAAATTGCAACTGTAAGGCTTTTCTCCAGTGTGGGTTCTTGTATGGTCATCCAGATGACCCTTCTGTGAAAATAATTTGTCACACAAATTGCAACTGTAAGGCTTTTCTCCAGTGTGGGTTCTTGTATGCCTTTCCAGGTCACTCTTACATCTAAATGTTTTGTCACATAGGTTGCACCTGTTTGGGTTTTCTCCAGTGTGGGTTCTTGTATGGTAATTCAGATGAGAACTTCGTTCAAATGATTTCTGACATAAATTGCAATTATATGGTTTTTCTACAGTTTGTGTTCTTGCGTGGAGTTTGAGATGGCTATTCTGTGCATATGTCTTGTCACAAAATTCAGGTTCATATTGCTTTTCCTGGTTATAGTTTCGTGAATCCATCGTCAGAATGTCTGTGATCTTCAGATCTTCTATAATTTTCAGATCTTAGCGATTGACAGATAATGCGTTGCCACAGTCGGCGGTTCGGATTGCGCCCAGGTTGAAAAATGACATGCAAATAAACGCCCCCAGCACGAGCTGACGCTTACTAGCGGATCATGTAAAAGTACAGCACTTCCAGAATTTGCAGTGTCTGTCATGCAACGAATCCGTTGAAAGCAGTTAGACGAGAACCTATAGGCAACTATGTGAACAATCGTCTGAACGGGTTTGACTACAGATTGCACGTAGCACTTGGTCACTCACGGACACAACCCTTCAGTACACTCTATATCACGGTCGCCGATGACAATAAAGTTCCCGAAATGTTGACCAACCGGCATAAAAAGTTAAACTTTTCTAGGAAACACTGAAAACAACCAACTTCTGTTTCCCGAAATCTAACCGCCAGAAAACGACTAGCGATAAGTCAAAGCGCCAAGATATGACGTCATCGACTTTCGGGTGTTGACATTAACAACGTCATTCACTGTAATGTCTGTAGTTTTTGTTCTACGACGCTGGGTCTGAACAAAGACCGTGGCTCTCCCCCTATCTTATCCAGCTTTGGGACTGGTACAACCCGAATACGGCAGTTGCGAAGTAAACATACTATAACGGATGAGCCAGACTTTTAGAAGACAGCCTTTTAAAAAACTTTGGGTTGAGCCATCTATGGGACGTCGTTCTAACACAGAGTAATCGTAACCGTAAACTCCAGAATTTATAAAGCGTAATATAGAAGCTAAGCGCTGAGCACCAGCTTAATCACGAGCGCTGCGCAGTCTTAGGATTGTCCAGTGATACCATGTTTAGAACACAGTCCAGTTCCCAGATGACTAGAGACAGAATATAAAAGACAAACTAGAACGCTTGTGCTTAAGTTGAGAGAAATAGCCATAATGGTGGCGAATTGAACAGAGCAGGGTAAGATTTCTTGAAAAACCAGGATTTTAATCACTTCATAGTTTTGAATGGAAAGTCTGACGAGTAATCGATACATAGACGTGAGACAAATGATACTCAGTGGCCGATAGGAGACACGTAAAGTGTATATGTATGTATGTGTGTGTATGTATGTATGTATGTATGTTTCTATGGGGTATGTAACATTCCAAAAAAGCAAAAATACGTATATTATGGTTTAAAAACACAGGCAATATTTATGATCAACTGCAATTTCAACAACAGAAATGAGCTCATGTGTGTTCATAAGTAGGCGATGATAAGAAAGCCAGAAAATTCCACTGACAAGCTCTTGCAAACCCAATCTTTTCCCAATTGCAGACTACTCCAGGCTCAACAATTTTCAAATGATTACTGTAGTAAAACGAAAACGAGTATGTGCAAACATCGTGCACTGATCAACTTCTACAGCAACCAGATTAAGCCAAATGGTGCATGGCTGAAATTGAACACTGCTCAAAACCAATAAAAGACAGGAGGAATAACTCTGTGTGAACAAGCACCACAAAAAAACAATAACTAACAAATCCATACCAAGCAAGATGGTAGCCATTTAGCAAATTTTTATAATGTAACTGGTGTCAAACTAACCAAAATACGACTTTTGGGTTTATCTGTATCCTGTATACTAGAAATGCAATTAATACGTTTATTTCGAATAGTTCAAGAAATGTATCTTTTCGCAGAAGATTGTATCTGTGATGATGAAAGTGTCCCATGAATTGCTTTTCAAAGCCAACACTTGATCACACACACATTCCACTACCATAAGATCTCAAAATGACATTTTAAGTATCAGCACTACTTCCCGACTGACCTCCAGAATGTTGTTTCCCAGCCTAACTTCGCTGTTAACTTGCCTAGATGAAATGTCTTGCATAGTTTCTGCCGTTGAAGTGTTTTCTGTCAACACATTTGTCATCTTCAGTAAATATGCTGAGGACCTCTTATGCGAATTAACTCCCAAAGTGTCTGTGTCACTTACTCGACACTTTGCTTTGATGTTTGCATAGCAGGCCTTTTCTACAGTGTGGATTTTCAAATGGTATTTGCGAACACTAAAGGCAAATTCTTTATCATGCAATAACATTTGTATGGATTTTCTACGGCATGGGTCCTCAATTGCTATTTGAGATCTTCATTCCGTGCAAATACACTGTCATGTAGTGTATGTTGCTCTCATATGGTTTTTTCACCATTGCACATTAAGATTAATAAGTTTTGAAAACTCTGCTGAAAAACTGACAAATGTATTGTTCTATTCAGTGTGGGTTCTCACGTGGTCTTCCAGAGTACTCTTCCGTGCATAAGCCTTGTTACATAAAAAGCACATGTATGGCTTTTCTCTAGTGTGGGTTCTTGCATGCATATGAAGATTACTACATGATGAAAACAATTTGTTGCAAAACAGACAAATATATTGTTTTTCCCCTGTGTGGGTTCTTACATGGTATGACAGAGTATTCTTCCCCGCAAATGCTTTGTCACACAACTTGCAAATGTATGGCTTTTCTCCAGTGTGAGTTCTTGTATGGTATTTCAGAGTATGCTTCTCTGCAAATGCTTTGTGGCATAATTTGCACATGTATGGTTTTTCTCCAGTGTGGGTTCTTGTATGGTATTTCAGAGTACACTTCTCTGCAAATCCTTTGTGACATAAATAGCATATGAATGGTTTTTCTCCAGTGTGGGTTCTTGTATGTCTTTCCAGGTTACCCTTATGTGTAAATGCCTTGTGACAGAGTTTGCACTTGTATGGTTTTTCTCCAGTGTGGGTTCTTGTATGGTATTTCAGAGTACACTTCCGTGCAAATCCTTTGTTACATAAATAGCATATGAATGGTTTCTCTCCAGTATGGGTTCTTGTATGGTTTTCCAAGTGAGTTTTCCGTGCAAATGCTTTTTCACATAAATCGCACTTGTATCGCCTTTCTATAGTTTCCGTTCTCTCATGGAGTTTGTGATGCCTATTCTGTGCGAATGTTTTGTTACAAAATTCACGTTTATGTTGTTTTTCCTGGTTACAGTTTATTGAATGCATATTCAGATAGTGTTTGATCTGCAGGTCTTCTATAATCTTCAGATCTTTACGGCTGACAGCTAATATATATCCACAGTACGTTGCGCCGGTTTAAGAGTGACACCTATGCGAGTGAACGTCCGCAGCACAAGTTGACGGTCACCATCTGAACAACTCTTCTAGAATTTGTCACTCTACAGTGTCTGTATTGCAAGGAATTCGTAGAAAAACGGCCGACGAGAAACTCTGCTATCCGAACAATCGTGCGAAAAGGCTTTGCTACAGATTGCACGCAGCACTTGGGCCCTTTCGGACACAACCCGTCAGTGTATCTATAGCACGGTGGCCGATAACAACAAACTTCTGGAAATGGTGACTAACCCCGGCATAAAACGTTAAACTTTTCGAGAAAACACTGTAAACAAACCGCTTTGTTTCGAAATCTAACCGCGAGAAATCGACTATGGATGAGTCGAAGCGCCACGTTATGACGTCATCGACTTTCAGTGATGAGCTTAATGACGTCTTTCATTATAATGTGTGTAGTTTTTAACGACACTGGGTGATAACAGAAGTGGTTAGCCTCAACCCCTCCTTTATCCAGCCTTGGAACTGGTCCAACCCGAATGCAGCAACGGCGAAATTAACATGTAACGGTTGAGCCAAAGATTTTTAGAAGGCAGCCTTTATAAAAGCTTTGGGTTTGGGCCATCTATAGGACGTCGTTCTACCACATATTAATCGTTACCGTAAACTTCAGAATTTATAAAGCGCAACTCGGTAACGGGTAGTGCCCAAGTTGAAAGAAATAGTTGGGATGGAGGCAGATTGGATAGAACCTGGTGAGATTTCTTGAAAAGGTAGGATTTTAATCATTTTTAGTTTTGAATGGAAAGTAATCGATACATAGACTTGAGACAATTGATGCTGAGTGACCGATAAGAGAAACGTAAAAATATAAATGTAAATTTTTTTCTGTAGTGATCGCATGGCCTCGACCCAGGTCAATTTCAATGAATTTATCAGGCGAGATTATTCACCACTGCTGCCCATTTGAATGGGTGCCACGCCATTTAAGAGGTGGAGGTATGGAGTATTTGTCGAATTCAGGTGGGAGATCGTTCAAGAGACGAGGTGCAGTATTGGGTTATAGAATTGTCAGAGAACTTCAGATGAGTAGGCCTAGGCCTGTAGTGTCTGGGGATGGACAGGAATACGATACGAGGACAGTCTGGTACAGATGGGAATGATGGCGATAAGTAGGTTGGGATCCTTGCACAGAGTTAAGGTTATCGTAAAAAGCTTTGAAGCGATTGCATTTGGGGATTTTCAGCCATTGGTGTTTGAAGCATAGGAGAGATATGGTGATGCTTGCAGAGACGCACACACACGCGTTCACATTATATTGTTTTCCAGGTAGGGAACAAATCCTCAGGCCCAAGGAAATTTAATTGTTTTTCTCAGGACTCTCAAAAAACAATCGTCATTGTTTCCAGTTCACGTGGTTAAACGGTTTATCGCGAATGTCATGTGCATGGCCGCTGTTACTGTCTTTTTTATTTCTAATTGCATAATTTAATTATTTAGGGGTTGCGAGCTCAGTGCCCTATTCTCTGGCAGTCTCGGGTTGCCTTTTTTACTTTGGTGAATTTATCCTGTTGAACCTGCCACTTTACAAATTGACTAGAATTAGTTCGTTTACAGGCTAGTGTTATATTTTAGGCGCCACTATCTAGCGATTAAACATCAGCAGACGCTGAGAAGTTGTGAGTGAAGAACTTGCTCAAGTTTCCTACACAGTAATCGTCTCAGAGGAGGAGGCTCGAACCCATACTCCCCAAGTTACAAGCTGAGCTAGATGCATGCGTTTAGGCATGTATTTGTTTCTGTGTATGCATGTATGTGTATGTATGTATGTGTGTACTCATGCATGTATGTATTCATCGAAGTATTTATGTATGTATATATGTATGTATGTTTGTTTGTAAGGGGCATGTAACATTCAAAAAACAAAAATATGTATATAGTGGTTTAAACTGACAGGCAATATTTTATGATCAGCAATATCAACAACAAAGACGATCTTATGTTAGGGTCAGAGGAAGGCAAATTTCACAGGCAAGACTATGACTGGATTGCCAGGTCACATACAGTACATGTAACATGTAAATATAGCAACTTAACAAAACAGAAAAAACTATAAACGGATATAAATATCATGAATCTTGGATAACGAAGTGGTTGCTGATATCCACCTTCTCTTTTCAACTTTTATTAAACTTTAGTCACCAAATTTTCTGGATATTTGTAAACTGTCTTCTTAAAACTACTTGAAAACCTCCTGGCCATGACCTAGATAACTTCAGAGTTAGATTATTTTGAAGGACAGCAAGTGTGTTTATAAGTAGGAGATGCCTAGAAAGCAAGAAAATTCCACTGACAAACTCTTAAAAACTCAATCTTTTCCCAGTTTCAGACTACTCCAGGCTCAACAATTTTTAAATGATTACTGTAGTAAAACGAAAATGAAGTGTAAGTGCAAACGTTGTGCAATGACCAACTTCTACAGCAAAAGGTTTAATGCAAATGGTGGGTAGCTGAAACTGAAAACCGCTCAAGATCAATGACAGACATGAAATCCAGATAATGAACAAGATCCTCAGAAAATATTAACTAACACACCCATACTGAACAAGAAATGTAATGGCCATCATCTAGGAAATGTTGATCATGGAACTGGTGTCAAACAAACCAAAAACTTGCAAGTTTATCTGTACCCTGTGTGGAAGAAATGGAATTCAAAACGTGCATTTCAAATAGTTGAAGAAATATATCTTTTCTCGAGAGCATTGTATCTGTGACTATAACAATTTCCCATGAATTCCTTTTCAAATTCAGTGCTTCATAACACATTCCACAACCATAAAGTATCAAAATGAATCATAAATCTCAGCAATACTTGCTGACTGACCTCCAGAATGTTGTTTCAAATAGTAACTAGGCTGTTTACTTTACCTTGATGAAAAGTCTTGCATAGTTTCTGCTGTTGAAACCTGTTTTCTGTCAACACATTTGTCAACTTCAGTAAATATGCTGAATCTTTTATGCAAATGTTTTCTGTCATTTGTCAAACAATGTCAAACATTTGTCATCTTCAGTAAATATGCTGAGGGTCTCTCATGTGAATTAACTTCCATGGTGTCCCTGTGTCACTTACTTGACACTGCTTTGACGTCTGCATAGCAGGCTTTTTCTACAGCATGGGTTCTCAAATGGTATTTGTGAACACTAAAGGCAGATTCTTTATCACGAAATAACATTTGTAAGGAATTTCTATGGCATGGGTTCTCAGTTGCTATTTGAGATCTTCATTCTGCTCAAACACACTGTTATGTATGTTGCTCTCGTATGGTTTTTCACCACTGCACATTAATATTACTGCACATTAATATTACTAAGTTTTCAGCTTTTCAGTGAAAACTGACAAATGTATTGTTTTTATTCAATGTGTGGGTTCTTACATGGTTTTCCAGAGTACTCTTTCGTGCAAATGCCTTGTGACATAAAATGCACATGTATGGCTTTTCTCCAGTGTGGGTTCTTGCATGCCGACAAAGACTACTACGGGTTGAAAACAATTTGTTGCAAAACTGACAAATATATTGTTTTTCACCAGTGTGGGTTCTTATGTGATATGCCAGACCATTCTTCCCTGCAAATGCTTTGTCACATAACTTGCAAATGTATGGCTTTTCTCCAGTGTGAGTTCTTGTATGGCATTCCAGATTATGATTCGCTGTAAATGCTTTGTGGCATAAATTGCACTTGTATGGCTTTTCTCCAGTGTGACATTGTATGACAGATTCTTTATCACGAAATAACATTTGTAAGGAATTTCTATGGCATGGGTTCTCAGTTGCTATTTGAGATCTTCATTCTGCTCAAACACACTGTTATGTATGTTGCTCTCGTATGGTTTTTCACCACTGCACATTAATATTACTGCACATTAATATTACTAAGTTTTCAGCTTTTCAGTGAAAACTGACAAATGTATTGTTTTTATTCAATGTGTGGGTTCTTACATGGTTTTCCAGAGTACTCTTTCGTGCAAATGCCTTGTGACATAAAATGCACATGTATGGCTTTTCTCCAGTGTGGGTTCTTGCATGCCGACAAAGACTACTACGCGTTGAAAACAATTTGTTGCAAAACTGACAAATATATTGTTTTTCCCCAGTGTGGGTTTTTATGTGGTATGCCAGACTATTCTTCCCCGCAAATGCTTTGTCACACAACTTGCACCTGTATGGCTTTTCTCCGGTGTGAGTTCTTGTATGCCATTCCAGAGTAAGCTTCACTGTAAATGCTTTGTCACAAAAATTGCACTTGTATGGTCTTTCCCTAGTGTGGGTTCTTGTGTGGTATTCGAGATAATTCCTCCGTGCAAATGCTTTTTGACATAAATTGCAACTGTATGGCTTTTCTCCAGTATGGGTTCTTGTATGCTTTTCTAGTGCATGCTTCTGTGCAAATGCTTTGTCACACAAACTGCACTTGAATGGCTTTTCTCCACTGTGGATTCTTGTATGGGTTTTCATGTTACTTTTCTGTAGAAATGTTTTGTCACATAAATTGCACCTGTAAGGCTTTTCTCCACTGTGGATTCTTGTATGGCTTTCCATGCTACTTTTCCGTACAAATGTTTTGTCACATAAATTGCACCTGTATGGCTTTTCTCCACTGTGGATTCTTGTATGGCTTTCCATGCTACTTTTCCGTACAAATGTTTTGTCACATAAATTGCACCTGTATGGCTTTTCTCCAGTATGGCTTCTTGTATGGTATTCCATTGCATGCTTTACTGTAATTGCTTTGTGACATAAGTTGCACTTATATGGCTTTTCTCCAGTGTGGGTTCTTGTGTGTTTTTCCAGGTTACCCTCATGTGTAAATGATTTGTGACAGAATTTACAATTGTATGTTTTTTTTCCAGTGTGGGTTCTTGTATGATTTTCTAGGTAAGTATTCCGTGCAATTGTTTTTTCACATAAAGTGCACTTGTATTGCCTTTCTATAGTTTCCGTTCTCGCATGGAGTTTGAGATGTCTATTCTGGTCAAATGTTTTGTTACAAAATTCACGTTTATACTGTTTTTCATGGTTACAGTTTATTGAATGCATATTCAGATAGTGGTTGATCTGCAGATCTTCTATAATCTTCAGAACTTTACGGCTTACAGCTAATGTAAATCCACAGTACGTTGCTCCTAAGTTTAAGAATGACACCTATGCGAGTGAACGTCCGCAGCACGAGCTGACGGTCACCATCTGAACAACTCTTCCAGAAGTTGCCGCTCTACAGTGTCTGTATTGCAAGGAATTCGTAGAAAGCCGGCCGACGAGAAAGTCTGCTATCCGAACAATCGTGCGAAAAGGCTTTGCTACAGATTGCACGCAGCACTTGGACACAGCCCGTCAGTGTATCTATATCACGGTCGCCAGTGACAACAAAGTTCTGAAAACGGTGACTAACCCCGGCATAAAACTTAAACTTTTCGAGAAAACACTATAAACAAACAACTTCTGTTTCGAAATCTAACCGCCAGAAAACGACTTTGGATGGGTTGAAGCGCCACGATATGACGTCATCGACTTTCTGGGGTTGACATAATGACGTCTTTTATTATAATATGTGTAGTTTTGGTTTAACGACGCCGGGTCATAACAGAAGTGTTTAGCCTCAATTCCTCCTTTATCACCCGAATACAGCAACTGCGGAGTTACCATATAACGGTTTAGCCAAAGATTTTTAGAAGGCACCCTTCATAAAATCTTTGGGTTCAGCGGGCTGTAGGCTGTAGTTCTAAGACACATTAATCGCAATCTTAAACTCTAGAATTTATAAAGCGCAACTTAAAAGCTAAGAGCAGGGCATCAGCCTAAACACGAGCGTTGCGTAAAATCTCTAGGTTTTCTTGTGATACCAAGGTAAGAACAAAATGCGGTTCCCAGAAGACTAGCGAGAGAATTTAAAAGGCAAACTGGACTGGATGAATGTCTGAAAAGACTGAACGACTTGAAGGATGAATCCAAGAAGGCTGGCATTAATCTCGATGTACCTTGCAGTCCCTGGTGAGTCCTCTGGCTTTAGTCTAGCTAAATCTTGATGAAGATTAGTTGCTTGGCAAATGTAAAACTTATATAAAAGCAAATTATATGCATTTTATTACTGAGTGTTGGTATTAGGGTGCTGTAACCGGATTTTTATACACCTAATTTTAAAGTGCATTATTATTTATTTATTTATTTAGAGCACGTTTTACATGTGCAAAGGCAGTAATTCTGAATCTGAGGTTATTATTTCTGCATTTATTAAGCGCCACTATCTAATGGCTAAGCATCAATCGATGGCACTGAGCATTTGTGAGTGAAAGATTTGCTCAAGGTCCCTACGCAGTAAACGTCTCAAAGGAGGAGGTTCGAACCTGCACCCTCCGCTTTGCAAGCCGAGCGCTTTATCCAATCGGCTAGGTGCATGCGTGTATGTATGTATGTATGTATGTTTTGTATGTATGTATATATGTATGTATGTATGTATGTATTTATGTATGTATGTGTATTGTGTTGTATACTGAGCATCTAATGAAAATTTTTGCATGCATAAACTGAGGTCCGGGTTTTCAAGGACTTACGTTCTCATGTGACCAGATTCTCTTGTTTGTATGTCTCTCTGTTCCTGCGCCTATCACTTTCTGTCTGTCTGTGTGTCTGGTTCTTCTTCTGTTTGTCCGTGTCTTTGTTATGGCAGCATTCGAATCTGGCTACAGTTTCACGACATCCAACACAAAACAGATGTGATCTTTGCTCCGTCGCTCTGTCTGTCAGTCTGTCTGTCTGTCAGTCTGTCTATATGTCTGTGTCTCTGTGTCTGTTCGTCCGTCTGGGTCTGTCTGTCTCTCTGTGTCAGTCTGTCGGTGTCTGTCAGTGTCTATTTGTCTGTCTCCTGGTCCATCTGATTTTCTTTCTGTATGTTTGTTTGGCTGCCCTTTTTACTTTTCTGTGTCTGTGTGTGTATGTTTGCGTCTATCACTGCGTTGGTCACGTTAGCCGATTGGTAAGAGTGCTTGGCTTGTAACGCGGAGGGTACGGGTTCGAGCCTCCTCCCCTAAGACGGTTACTGTGTAGGGACCTTGAGCAACTCCTTCAGTCACAATTGCTCAGCGCCATCGATTGATTCTTAGTCGTTAGATAGTGGCGCTTAATAAATGCTGAAATAATAATTATAATAATTGTCTGTGTATCTCGTGTCTCCGTATCTGTCTGTCTGTCTGTCTGCCTGTCTGTCTGTCTGTTTGTCTGTCTGTCTGTCTGTCTGTCTGTCTGTCTGTGTAATAATCACTTTGATTTCGTTCTAGTCAGGGTCATCTACAGTACACTCGGTTACTTAGTACCTTCCTTCTCTGCCCCGTCCAGCGTGAGTACTTACAGCTGTCCCTCCTCTTCCTGGGTGAGTGACCTTCGACCCACGGGGGGGGGGGCGTCCTAGACCAAAGGGCGTCGTTCATATAGCCCTAAGCGAATAAAAATCTCTTGAAAGACTGAACGGGGTCTGGATGATCGAGCGTTGATTCGCCTGCGATCAGATGGGCTTATGATCCAAGCAACGATGGATGAAAAGCCGCAGCTAAGTTGGTTGGAAATTCGTCTTGTGTTCTGTTGATTCGGAATGACTGCGTCTGTTTTTCTGTCTGTCTCCGTGTGTGTGTGTGTTTGTGTCTCTGTCTTTATGTCTGGGTCTGTCTGTCTGTGTCTGTCTGTCTATCTCTTTATCTCTATCGCTGTCTATCTGTGTGTCTGTCTGTGTGTCCGTGTGTATGTTTGTGTATGTGTTTTTCTGTTTGTTTGTTCGTTTGTTTGTCTGTCTGTCTGTGCTCATACCTCTATGTCCTCTCTAGTCTTTCCTCTTCCACCTTCGCCTCCCTCCCTCCCTTCCTCCCTCTCGCTCTCTCCTGCCCTCAATGGGGCTAGATCGGCCGCGCGATCTTCTACAGTCCTTCGGGGAGGACAGCTTTTTACTTGGGGGCCACAGGACTCTCCGGTTGTCATTGTCTACCTGCTGAGCTTGTGCGACTTGCCGTAAAAGCTCCGTCTGCTTTTCTCTGACGGAGGAACAGACTGGTACCTTAGCCGTTGTCTGGGTGTAAGCTAATATATTCACACGAAATCCAGGCATCGAGTACGAGAGGAATGTTTATAGTTTTGAGTGAAAGACCTGCGCAGTGATTGCACGAGGTGCAGTGTTGGTGTGTTCGTAGGAAGGGCCAGACAGCTGTCGTAATTCTAGTGGAAGTTTATTACATATTATACGAGGTTTCTCAACAGACATGAGCAGCACTGAGCGGATGAATGTAATCAAAACACAGCGCAAAACTGAGCTCAAAACGTCTCAAAAGTCTCGAACTGTAAACAATCCGCTGCCTTGCTATTGCATTTATCCACTTAATGCTATTTCTGTCTGCTGAGAAATCTCTTATAATTTGTAATAAACGCCCACCAGAATTTCGACAGTTTTCTTACCCTTCCGATGAACTCAACAACGTCTTGCAATCCCTTCGCTAATCTTTCACTCAAAACTGTAAACATTCCTCTTCGACAAATCATTTCCTGATTCCTCCTCTTCCCGTTTTCTCTCTCTCTCTCCGCTCCAGTCCGAAACTCCATAGCCGTAGCCGTCTGGCTGTCTTCCTGCCAGATCATTGGACCTTGACCTGGAACCCAATCTGACCCTAGGTGCATATAGATTTTCTTTGACTGGGCGTTTGTGAACAAGCTGGTTCCCGCGACTTAGTTTTCTTTGGGCGCGGTAGAAATCTCGAGTTTACGATTACGATTACAATTACGACTCATTGCGTATAGTTGACTAGCTGTAAACTTAATGCAGAGCCTAATCTTAATCTTATTATGTCCCGGATATATCGAAAACTCAGACTGGAAGGTAGCAAAATATTGTGTGTACAATTTTAGGCCTACATATCTTAAGCGCGAGTAATAGTCGACTAATATTATTGCCTTCTCATGCTATTGGGTATTTGAAAGGTCGTTAAAAGGTCCCAGTATGCAATCGTCATTGAGTGGACCTCTGTGTTTGTGTGTTTTTGTGTGTGTGTGTGTGTGTGTTTGAACGGATGCCACGCCATTTATTGTCCCCGTGTACTGACCGTGTCAGCCCGAGATATAATTCTCTGAAATAAGCAACGATCGGTATGCGAACCGGCATCCTCACGCACAGAGGTGCTTTGACGTATGCGTTAACCAATGTAGCTAACTCGGTACTAGAGTCATATTGCGCATTTAAATACGTAGCTTAGGAAATAAACGTACTTTCACTTAAAGTTGGTGTCCTATTACATATCTCTAGACAACCCCCAACGACGCCCCTCAGACCAGACCCATACATGGTGGACTGCCTGATGTAGGGCCCCACTTGAAATGCCCTTGCTCTCCACGCAGGCAATCTTGGATCCGCCGCTAATCTCACCCGATAAATTCAATGAAAAATGAGCAGGGTCGAGGCCATACGGTGGCTATAGAAAACGTGTACATTTACATTTAGGGCCAACACGTAGAACAACAAGACGTCGACAAAACCAGCGAAAGCAGAGGGAAACGAAAGGTCCACCAACATTTGGTGAAGAAAACGACTCACAAGAACCAAAGTCATCCAAGCAGAGAGACTAAACACGACAAGTGAAAAGACTGGCAGCAACACGGTCGTGCAGGACCAACAACCAAAATCCAGTCTGAGCCAAGGTTACCATAACACCTTTTGTAAGGTCGGCTTTTCCGCCAAAATGTAGGGCCTACCGAAGGTGTACTACCCAATCGGTACTATCCCACTCGCCGTATGTAACAATATACAGTATATGCCTGCGTACATGTAATTAAATTTCTATCGCTGCGCTTTATTATTATAGCTAGATCCTCTTCCACAGATCCTATCCTGATTCTTCCTCTTCCCCTTCCACTTTCAATTCCAAACACCATGCACCCTCGCCGCCTGACTGTCTGCCTGCCTGAACCTTGGATTTTAACCTAGCAGGGAACCCTTCCTGCCTGTCGATTTTGTTTTGACTGAGGGCCTGTGAATAAGCTGGTTCCCGCGACTTAGCTTTCGTTGGGCGCTGTAGAAATCTCGAAGTTACAATTACGATTAAGATCGGTTGTGATCCGCTGTTATCACAGAGCATTACTTTTCGCCCATGCATCTTGTCATTCTGCGTTGTGTGCGTAAGTCGTGTATGCCAAACTATGCATGCGCTACAAAAATGCTTAGCTACATTACATTCTATCGCACCGGTTGCTCCTTCCAGATTGTTTATTTATCGTCCTGCGGGCAGGAATTCCGCCCAAGTCTGCTTTTTTACACAACAAAGAAATTCCCCGATTATCGGTCTAACAACAGCAAAACACAATTCAACCGGATTCGGATCCTTGTTCCAGACGCCAATTAGCTGGCCTTGCTTTGGCTAGGCGTGGGGACTCTGTGTTTGTGTCTGTCTGTCCGTCTGTTTGTCTTCTCGACACTTGACATCAGCAAGGTATAGGTGGAGCTGCACGCGCTTCCAGTTCGGATAAGAATCCACTTTCGTCCAGCTGTGACGTGTCGTGGAAAATCCGTTAACGATAAAAAAGCACGGAGACTTGTTACAGATTGCTTCCGTCTTTCAATTAAAGCAAGTTTTAGAGCCGAAAAAACAAATCCTGGTGAAGAAGGAGAAAATATCGAGTCCCTCTTTTATGTTTTAGTCGGAACATTACGCGCTGTTTAAGACAGCGAGCGATTTTCTTGGCCGGACGCCATTTTCAACACCGTTGATATCCGGCGCTGCTGTTTAGCTAATTTGTAACAAATAAAACTATTAAATTTTTACTGTCTGGCGTCGTAAGTCGATATTGCCATCACAATCGATTATGTGGTACGGGTCCTGATTTGTTCTACCTGACCGAATCGCATTAAATCTTACCAGATGGTACCTATCAAAATAAGTAGTCGAACGCGCCTATTCCCGTCTTCCGGAAACGACCCGGCGATTTTCTGTGAATTTTCAAAGTGCCATCTCTCCCTATGTAAAACGGTGTGACGCCATTGACGTTTATCCAAATTCCGGAAGCGGTCAAATGTACGATGAACTTTTGTGGCGCAATTTTATTTGTAATAACTCATCGACATATTCCAAATAAACTAGTAAAAAAATATTAAAATATGAAATGATAAAATTATGCTAATTAGTATTTATAAATGCTTAAGTAACTGCACAATTGCAATTGCATCAATTAAGTTTTTAGAAGTGTTTTTTATTGTATTTAGTGGTTTCTGTTAATTTTATCAATTATACTGGTTTTTCTGTTGTTCTGCGATCAGTAAATGCCTTCATTTCAAGGTAGCTCAATACTACTGCCAGTGATGTTCCGTCATTGTGTGGTAGCGCTATACAAAATATAAAATATAGATACTTCCATTGTTACAGTGGAGCTATAGAAGTTTTTAGATTAGATTAGATTATTACAAATAAAATTGCGCCACAAAAGTTCATCGTACATTTGACCGCTTTCGGAATTTGGATAAACATCAATGGCGTCGCACCGATTTACATGGGGAAAGATGGCACTTTGAAAATTCACAGAAAATCGCCGGATCGTTTCCGGAAGACGGGGGGGGGGGGGGGGGGGGGGGGGGGGGGGGGGGGGGGGGGCGCGTTCGACTAATTATTTTGATAGGTACCATCTGGTAAGATTTAATGCGATTCGGTCAGGTAGAACAAATCAGGACCCGTACCGATTATGTTCAAAGACAAGTAGAAGCACGTTTCGTGGCAAGAATAACTTTGCTATTTTGTCAAACTATGGTTAGGTATCTGGAGAATTTGAATAGCGCTATTCTACTGAGAACTACTGCCTCGCGAAAGCTAAATTGAGATGAAGCCTGAAAAAAGCTTTACTGAAACGTTCCATAAAAATTTCGTCATGTAGACTATGTAAAGTAATAACTGCGCTTCATAAATGTTTTACAATTTACAATTAAATTGCTGATGCATATAACCCGTCAGAACAAAGGTAAATAATCCGAAAATAACCCATTGATTTCTTTAAAAAGTACTGCAGTAAGAAGCTTTTATATACTTCAACTTTTTTATTTATATAGTGCCACCTTACGGCCCTACCTTTCCTCCATTTGCCTTACCTCTCCAGGCAACTTCAATCGATGGCGCACCAGTGCATATTCACATCAGTGGTGCAAGAAGTAGGTATCTTAACAGGATTTTTAGCTTAAAAAGCTAAAAACATTGAAAGTCCCAAATTAGATTTTAAGGTTTCTTGTTCTGTTTTTTTTGTGTTGGTAGAAATGGAAAAAACGAAGTTTTTATATTTGTGATCGAAAAACAAGTTGTAGCTTAACCATTTAAAATGGGGGCGACTGTGATGTTCAAGCAGATCATTTTGCATATGCGTTCACCGCAGCACTGGACTTAGAGCTAAATATTCTATGCAACCCAAGGCTCTGTTTACGTCGGCTGGAAAAAGCGACAAACCGTGCAAACCCAACTTTTGAAAAAGTAGATTTTCTGAACCGCAGTTTCACAGATTTTCGACGTAGCACAACGTTGTCTCCCCGTCCCCCGACTTGACCTCACCCCCTGTTTTTGACCTGGCACCGAAACTGGCCAAACAACCTGGCTTTAAACTGCGGACTTGATTTGATACAACGCTGCCGAATAATCTGGTCAGCCTGAGGCGGCTTTTATGTGGCGCAAAGGAATTTCGGAGATTCACGTTTACATTTACATACCCGAAGGAACTGACCAAATTCATAATCCGAGACCACTATTTTACCTTTACCTTATCTTTACTTTATTTACCTTGATTTACCTTGATTTTATCTTTTCCTATCTTTACTTAATTATCTTGATTTACCTTGATTTTTCCTTTACATTATCTTCACTTGATTTACCTTGATTTTATCTTTACCTTATCTTCACTTTATTTACCTTTATTTACCTTGATTTTACCTTTACCTTATCTTTACTTTTCCCCTTGATTTACCTGTCTGTACCTTCCCTTACCTTAGCTGACATCTCCATACCATACCTTACCTTGCAGATAAAGCGTGCCTGAGGCCTGTCAGCCCGAGGTTGTGTGAAACCTCTGCCCTTCTAAGTCTGGCCCGGTACGTGGCTCCCTGCTTAAGAGGGCCTCACTTGTGATTTATGTCAACGCCAGAGGGAGATAGACGATCGCTCGTAATTGAAAAGGACGGTTTCAATTGACTTACGGAGTTCGACCCGGCTCGCTTCCTGCTTCGATGACGAGGTACTATGATGCAAACACAACTACACAGCTACCGCAGCCTCTGCCTGCCAGGCCATATGTCTTCGGTCTGTATGTATGTGTGGATGGCTTTCTTGTCTCTGTCTGTCTGTCTGTCTGTCTGTCTGTCTCGCTCTCCGCGACTCTCACCTATTATGTGTTCGGCTTTATTTTTCGGTCTTGCTTTGTCTGTTGCCATGTCCGTCCGTCCGTCCGTCCGTCCGTCCGTCCGTCCGTCCGTCCGTCCGTCCGTCCGTCCGTCCGTCCGTCCGTCCGTCCGTCCGTCCGTCCGTCCGTCCGTCCGTCCGTCCGTCCGTCCGTCCGTCCGTCCGTCCGTCCGTCCGTCCGTCCGTCCGTCCGTCCGTCCGTCCGTCCGTCCGTCCGTCCGTCCGTCCGTCCGTCCGTCCGTCCGTCCGTCCGTCCGTCCGTCCGTCCGTCCGTCCGTCCGTCCGTCCGTCCATCTACCAACCTGACTACAATCTTTCTAACTATTTATTCTGTCTGTGTCTGTCTGCTTCTCTCTCTCTCTCTCCCCCAAACATATCTACCTACCTACCTACCTACCTACCTTCCTACCCACCTTCTTACCTACCTACCTATCTACCTACCCACCCACCTACCTACCTACCTACCTACCTACCTACCTACCTACCTACCTACCTACCTACCTACCTACCTACCTACCTACCTACCTACGTACCTACATACCCACCTACCTACCTACCTACCTACCTACCTACCTACCTACCTACCTACCTACCCACCTTCCTACCTACCTACCTACCTACCTACCTACCCACCTTCCTACCTACGTACCTACATACCCACCTATCTACCTACCTACCTACCTACCTACCTACCTTCCTACCTACCTACCCACCTTCCTACCTTCCTACCTACCTACCTGCCTGCCTGCCTATCTATTGATCTATCTATTGTCTCTGTCTGTCTGTCTGCCTGCCTGTCTATTTATCTGTCTAACTGTCGATCGATTGATAGGTTCCCTACCTTTGGATGGACTACATTTCAGCGGGCTACCTATAAGTTGCCTGCCTTTCATATGTATTTATGTAGTATGTATCAAGACATTTAATATAGCGCCTCTAGCTTTTCATATGTATTTATGTAGAATGTATCAAGACACTTAATATAGCGCCTCTAAGTACCTCTCAAAGCTCAACACGTATTGCTAACTAATAGATACTCATTTGTTTGATGGCAAACTTCGATGGGCAATCTATCTCTGATCTATCCTTCATAGAAAGTAAAGGTGAGGTATCCCATATGATCCCACAAGTGAGACTTAGGGGAGACGTTCGTCTCCTTTTCTTTAGGCCCTTGAGTCGGCAATGGACGAATCCCAAGGTCCTGGAAACGGGGCCAGTGTATCGGAAGACTTGTCATTCACTTCCCACCTTACACCGATACCAAATTCTACAGCTCGGTGACAGAGCACGGTGTGCCCAAACAACTTGCCCAGGGTCGTCACACGGAGTCGAACACGCAACCGCATGATCATTGACCAAACTCATTACCAATAGACCACCGAGACGCACATTGCGGCACGGTAAGTTACCTTGATGGAATACCATTAACAAGGTAATTCTAGCATAACAGAACCGAACATTTTAATGTGGACTTACCGCCACTCAGCTGTCAGAATTCTAATGTAACCATCGCTGGCGAACTCGACGCAGCCGACAAGATATTGAAACGGTTTCTACTCCCGTTGCGCAGTGACTCCGTTGCTTCCGACGCCAACTCGAATTCCATTCACGTCTGTTGTTTGTACCCCGGCTGCAGCAGAGGAAAATGCACAGCGCGCTCAGATGGAAGCTTGTGTGTGTGTGTGTGTGTGTGTGTGTGTGTGTGTGTGTGTGTGTGTGTGTGTGTGTGTGTGTGTGTGAGGTTGTGTGTGCTACAGACAGACAGACAGATAGACAGACAGACACAGGCACACAGAGACGGAGTGAGAGAGAGACAGACAGACAGACAGAAACAGAGTCGATTGTCTGGTAATAAATGTCTGTTTTTAAAGCACAGTTGCTGTGGCCGACAGCTAGATATTACTGTGGCCTGTTCAAGTAATCAGACAGTAGGCGCCATCGAGAAAGTGCTTTTATCCCAGATGGCTTATACTGCGAATATATGTATGTGTGTGTGTGTGTGTGTTGGCCTTCGCTCATCTGAGGGCCTTCGCTCGTCTTTTTGGCCTCGGACGAAGGATCCACTTAAGAAAACACAGACACGGATTGAATTAGATGTTTGTGTGTAAGTAAGTGAGACCGTTATATGGCGCGACTGCTCTTTATGTCACACGCGCGCCAAATGGGGGCGATAATAAAGAGACGAGGGTCGTCTGCTGGGCTGAAGAAGCAGACGACTAAGCAGAAAGACAAGAAGCATTAGACGGACACGAAGAAAGACGGGAAGAAGACAGAGAAGAAGGCAGACATAGAAGAGGAAAAGCAGGAACACAGACAGACAGACAGACAGGCAGACATACAGACAGACAGATAGACAGACAGACAGACACAAAGGAAGAAAGAAAGACATACAGATAGACAGACAGACAGACAAAAAGGAAGAAAGAAAGACAGGCAGACAAGAGGACAGAGAGACAGGAAAGACAGACAGACAAACAGACAGACAGACAGACGAGAGGAAAGATAGATAGATAGACAGACAGACAGACATGCAACAGAAGAGACAGGAAGACAGACAGACAAAAGGACAGATATACACAGACAGATACACAGACAGACGCGAAGGAAGGTAAGTAGACAGACAGACAGAAAGGAAGGCAGGGAGAGAGACACAAAAAGGCCGGCGGATACAAAGAATGGCAGAAAGAATGATTGTTTAAGATACAAAGTTTTACGTCCGGCATTAATCTCCGAACGACAGAAGCAGGCAAGAAGACATGTAAACGGACAGAAAGACGGAGAAACACCGAGGAAGGCAAGAAGACAGACAGACAGTCAGACAGACAGACAAATAAAGGTGGAAAGACATACAGAAAAGAATTTAATGACTTCTAATCCTGGCAATAACTACGGTTATCCGTAACTTTTCTGCAAAAGAAAAGTAAATGTCGGCAATTAAAACAAGACACGAAACATTTAGCAGACATCAGTAGTAAATAACAGCTTAGTTGACTTACAATTAAGCGCCGTTTTTATATAGTTTGGGTTTAACACGATATAAAGGTGTCTATGAGAGCCTCACTCTATTCGGCGTTTTGCGACATCTTGTTGTTGCCAGGGCCTTGAGACGTCCGCCTTATTTTATTTGTACAGTTTCTGTACTTTTCAGTGTGAACGATGGTAAATAACATCTCTGCAAACATCTCTGCAGATGCTGGTACCTGCTTTTGTTCAAATAAAGGAATTGAACTGAATTTGACCTAAAATTGTGTACATATGAATATATGTTCAACGTGTTTCGGGGGACATTTAAAACGCATTGAAATATGGCCATCAAACAGAAACTTAAAGAGCGGCTTAAGATTTGGGCTGAAATGGTTTCTTGGGTTTTTCTAGCGGAACAAGTTGAAGGTTTTATCGGATAATATCCCAGAAGGTTTTTTGGATTTTTCTAGCGGAACAATTTGGAGGTTTTATCGGATAATATCCCAGAAGGTTTCTTGGATTTTTCTAGCGGAACAATTTGGAGGTTTTATCGGATAATATCCCAGAAGGTTTCTTGGATTTTTCTAGCGGAACAATTTGGAGGTTTTATCGGATAATATCCCAGAAGGTTTCTTGGGTTTTTCTAGCGGAACAAGTTGAAGGTTTTATCGGATAATATCCCAGAAGGTTTTTTGGATTTTTCTAGCGGAACAATTTGGAGGTTTTATCGGATAATATCCCAGAAGGTTTCTTGGATTTTTCTAGCGGAACAATTTGGAGGTTTTATCGGATAATAACCCAGAAGGTTTCTTGGATTTTTCTAGCGGAACAATTTGGAGGTTTTATCGGATAATATCCCAGAAGGTTTCTTGGATTTTTCTAGCGGAACAATTTGGAGGTTTTATCGGATAATATCTCAGAAGGTTTTTTGGATTTTTCTAGCGGAACAATTTGGAGGTTTTATCGGATAATATCCCAGAAGGTTTCTTGGATTTTTCTAGCGGAACAATTTGGAGGTTTTATCGGATAATATCCCAGAAGGTTTCTTGGATTTTTCTAGCGGAACAATTTGGAGGTTTTATCGGATAATATCTCAGAAGGTTTTTTGGATTTTTCTAGCGGAACAATTTGGAGGTTTTATCGGATAATATCCCAGAAGGTTTCTTGGATTTTTCTAGCGGAACAATTTGGAGGTTTTATCGGATAATATCCCAGAAGGTTTCTTGGATTTTTCTAGCGGAACAATTTGGAGGTTTTATCGGATAATATCCCAGAAGGAAGGTCCAATCCACGAGAAAGCACGATATAGCTGAATCGCTGTGAACGGGAACAACATGTCCCCACGGGCTAGAAAGCGCAATGGCATAACCATGGGTACGTGCATTTATAAAGCGCCTTTTAAACCCCTTATAAGCGCTAAATAAATATTGATGTCGTTTCGTGTGGGCAGTTCAAGCAGAGTTTAAATGACACATAGTGGCCGTTAACATCGACGTTACCTTTCATCCGGGTCTTGCATGGACTAGCGAATATTAGTAGATCAGATGTTTAACGACATCTTATGGCATCAAAGACCGTTGACGTCCCCCTCCTCCTTTTATCCATGCTTCGAACTGGCACTACCCGATTAAAGGCAACTGCGGAGTTTATAGTTTAACGTAACTTTGTTGTCTTCCCACTATCGTTTAAACGCAACTCAGCTATATATAGCATCTGAAGGAAGCGTATTAGAGGTGTCTAACGGGAACCTCGACATCCGGTGGCGTCCAGGGCCCTTGACGTCGACCTTTACATTAATGCAAATAAACCGGGAGATTGTCTGTGTAGTTTCTGTTCAACGGCGCTGTGTCATAGCGGCGAAGATTTCCGTCCCCCTCTTCATTTTTCGAGGCTTCGGACTGGCACCACATTGTGTTGGACTGGAATGTAGTTCCTCAGTTTAACGACAGCTTATGGCATCAAAGGCCGTTGCCGTCGCCCTCCTCCTTCATCCAGGCTTGGGACTGGCACTGCCCCCAAACAAGGCAGTGGCGGAGTTTCACGCTACGACGTTAATTATAGCTCGCGACGAAACGTTTTAAAAGGTGTCTTAGTCTACTAACTGTTTTTACTCATTAGAAGAGCTTTTTACTCTTTAGAAGTGGTTTACCAGTATTTAACGACACCCTGTGGTTGCTAGGGCCGTTGACGTCGACCTTTATCTCAGAGGTCGTCTCTCTCGTAACTGACCACCTGAATACGGCCATGGCGGAGTTCCAGTCTTCCGATTAGCATTAGGATTTTCGCATTGTTTAACGACTTCTTGTGGCTGCCAGGGTCAATGACCGCGACTTTATATTACTATAGGGCGACCCAATTATACCAGCCCTTCGCTTAGTAGTATTTTCATTTGTTTAACGACATCTTGTTGCTGTCAGGGCCGTTGCTGTACACCCCTTCGCAGGATTATTATTGAGCCTAATTTCCGATTATTAGTAGTTCCAACTTTTAACGACAATTTATGGCATAAAAGGCCCTCCTCCTTTACCCAGGCTTGGGACTGGCGCTACCAAACGAAAGGCAAGTAGTAGTTCCGCAGTTTAACGACAGCTTACGGCATCAAAGGCCGTTGCCGTCGCCCTCCTCCTTTATCCAAGCTTGGGACTGGCACTACCCCCAAACAAGGCAGTGGCGGAGTTTACGAAAGGCAATAAGCGCACTGATTGATATATAGCATGGGCTTAACACGATATAAAGGTGTTCACGACAACATAACATTAATCAGCGTTTTGCAAATTCTTGTGGTTACTAGGGCCTGAGACGTTCACCTTATTTTTCGGTACAATTTCTGTACTTTTCAGTGTAACGGATGGTGTGTTTGTGTGCGTGCGCGCGCGCGTGGGTGCAATTTATCTTTAACGATGCTGTGTTATAACAAAAATGACTAGCGTTGCCCTCTTCTCTCATCCAGGCTTCGGACTGGCACCACCCCACTAAAGTCAGCGATTGAGTACCCTACCTTTATTATTCTCAACTGTTAAACTACACCTTATGGCTGCCAGGGCCGTAGACGTCAGTTTGCTCCCGAACGATTTCCATATACTGTACCAACGCGACGATTGAAAGCGCTTATATAATTCAGGATTTAAGTGTTTTAACGGTGTCTAATTGAAAAATTGTATTATTATTATTATTATTATTATTATTATTATTATTATTATTATTATTATTATTATTATTATTATTATTATTATTATTATTATTTTTATTATTATTATTATTATTATTATTATTATTATTATTATTATTATTATTATTATTATTATTATTATTATTATTATTATTATCAACTGTAACGAAACGTTTTGCGCTTGGGAGAAATTTTTAATTTTTGGACTGGCTACCGCAGCCCCACTTTTTCAAACCTTGAATAACCAGCTGCAATTGAGATTAGTATGAGCTTGGCATTCTTCCATGACTTTCATCCTACTAGCAAAGCAGTAATGCGAAAAAAAGAAAAGATGGGAAGAAATATTGGTACCCACACGACACAACCTCTACGTAGATCCAAGATAAGGTCATGAGTGAGGCTTCAAGCCAAACCTGAATGCGTTGAGGGGCTAGGCCAGGAGAAAGGGATCGGCCATTAAGAAAAGGGATCGCCCATTAAGCTCGTCCGAAAAGAGGGGGCGAAACGAAGGTCACCCAAATGCGGAAAGGGGAGATGGACGTCCGCATCTGAATTTGATACATAGAGTTTAATCTAAATCTAACCGAAATTTAATCTAAAGACTTCTATAGCGCCGTTATCATAAAGCTCAAGGCATCAATTGATGGTCGCTTCAAGTCAAAATCTCAATCAAAATCATAATCCAATGGAGAAGCCAGGTCGAATTCCTATAGGGCAGAGAAACTAATAGATAGTAATTAATAATAATAGTAATTAATAATAATAATAATAATAATAATAATAATAATAATAATAATAATAATAATAATAATAATAATAATAATAATAATAAGACAATTTATATTGCGCCTCAACGCAACCGAGGTCGAAAAAAGGGTGCTGCACGTTATCTTGTGCAAATATAGAGCCTTCACGGGAAATAGTGTATTCAACAATTTGACAAATCAAGAAATCGAGCTGATGGAGTCGGGTGAATGTGAAGCCCTGGTCGCCACTAGATGGCGTAAAACACGGGACAAGTTATTATGGATTTTGCACACCTTTTAAACGGAAACGAACGGTACTATATATAAAAGGCGGTTTAATCGCGACTCTAGTGAGTAACTCTTTAGTAGTAAATGGTAGTCCGTAAACATTGGCTCCCTGTAATTGTTGCACCTACCTAATTTGTATATAGTCTTTGTTGATTTCATTAAATATATTTTATTTCATCTGTATTTTGTGAAAAAAAGAAAGAAAAAAAACTAAAAAAAACGAAAAACAAAGACAAAGGTGCCATCAACCAGCCAACAAAACCCTCTTCGCCTGCATTTGGTCTCTCATCCATGTCGTGCTGCAATCAGTTAAAAAATACATACATTACCTACGGAAACAAAAATCTTAAAGGAAACGATAAGAAGAAAGAAATGAACTTATGGACAACGTCAACAACATTTTCATATCGAAGACGTCAACGGCCTTAGTTGCCGTAAGATGTCGTTAAACCCATGGACAAGAAGACTCTAGTAAGTCGAATTATCTCGCAATGTAAGGTCGACATCAGCGGCTGTGGCAACCACAAGAAGTCGTTATTACTACTAATCTAATCTAATCCAATCCAACCTAATCCAATCCTATTTAACCTAACCTAACCTAAACTAATCTAATCTAATCTAACCTAAACTAACCTAAACTATCCTAACCTGATCTAATCTAATCTAATCTAATCTTGTCTAGTAACTTACGTAGCGCCGTTATAATTATGTCCAAGGCATCAGTCGATGGTAGCTTCAAGTAAAAATCGCAGTCCGAAATCAGGTTTTTCAGTAGACCCTTAGCCGTAAACACCATTTTAAGTCAGACAACAACCATTCTGTGCTTGATTTAATTAAAGTCTCTGCAGAATGAAATTACCCCTCCCCGTAACACAGTTAGCGGCGCAAGATTAACAGGGTGGCCTAATTAAGGCCTTAGTACTCGGTTTGAGTGCCTACATATGCGAAGGGGGGTAGGGTAATACCAAATGCGGATCGATGCAAACAAGGGATCCAAAGTAGACCATTTCTCCTGATATTCTCGACGGAAGACCCGAAATTTGAAAGAGGTGTCGAAAATAGCTGCATGTTTTCATGAGCGTTCGGACTACATACATGGTCTAATTAGTTTCTCAGCTTCTCCCGTTTCCGGCGACGGTTTCTCGGGAGCGTTGAGCCAAGGGAGAACTGCGTGACGGTTGGACCTTCTTTCTCGATTCTTTTGCAATTGAAATGAAGGCACGATTGACGACGAAACAGAAATAGAGGAACACAGACAATAGACTTCATCCCAGCAGGCGATGCACATAAACACACGTTCTGTTGTTCAGAAGTGACGTTGGCCTTTATGACACGGCAAGAGAGAACAGAGAGAGAGAGAGACAGACAGACAGACAGACAGACAGACAGACAGATACAGAGACAGAGACAGAGACAGACAGACAGACAGACAGATACAGAGACAGAGACAGACAGACAGACAGACAGAGACAGACAGACAGACATAGACAGACAGACAGAGACAGAGACAGAGAGAGAAACAGAGATAGTGAGAGACAGAGAGAGAGACAGAGAGAGAGAGAGAGCAGATAGAGAGATTGAAAGAGGGAGAGACACAGAGACAGAGAGACATAGACAGAGAGAGAGAGAGAGAGAGCAGAGAGAGATGGAGAGAGGAGAAAAGGAGATAAAGAGAGACAGAGACAGAGATAAGCAGACAGACAGACAGACAGACGTGTGGTGGGAATACACTGCTAAGTTGTGATGTAAACATAATCTACATAAACCTATAAAATATCCAGTCCACATGAACTGTAATCATAACCTCGAGATTTCTACAGCGCCCAAAAAACCAAGTCGCGGGAACCACCTTACTCACAGGCGCTCAGTCAAAACAAATTCGATAGGCAGGAAGACTAAGATTCGGTTCCAGGTCAAGGGTCAGGCAGACAGACAGTCGGACGGCTACGATGGATGGTGCTTGAAATGGAGTGTTTAGAGAGATAAAGCCAAGAGGGGAATCAGGATAGGATTTGTGGAAGAGAAGTGTTTTCAATTCTAAGTGAGACCTCTTCTGAGATTGCATGGAGTGATTACTCCCTTCCTCACAACATACTAAATACCAGTAGATGTAAAAAGCCGATTCTAGCACATTTTGTGATTTTTTTTTTTACATCTACTAATACCCTTTAGCTATTTTTCTTCGCATGTCATGTGACCAGCTTCATATATCCATATAGATACTTACATAATAGAACATTATCTCATGCATAGGTGTGTGTGCGTGTGTGTGGGCGTGCGTGTGTGTGTGTGCGTGTGTATGTTTATTTATATAAAATATGAAAGGTGACTAAGCATTCTGGGCTGTCGGGAGCTAACATGAAACAAATCAAATATAGTATTAGGTTTCTGCGTTAATATACAGACACCGTTCATCTCTGTCTGTCTGTCAGTCTGTCTGTCTATCTGTCCCACTCAGTCTTTTTCTCTGTCTCTGTCTCTCTCTCCCTTTTAGTCTCTGTTTTTATCTCTCTCTGTTTCTCTGTCTGTCTGTCTGTCTGTCTGTCTGTCTCTCTTGAAAGTTGACTTCATCTAAAGCTGACTCACATCACATGAAGCTGCAACGGTTGAGGTTGAAACAGACGAGTCTCAAATTTAGACCTCAATAACTTCAAAGAATTGACAGAACGAATAGAACCTGGCAGCGAATTCCCACGCCGTGAACCAGCAACCGGGAACGCCCCCAGAGCCCAATGCATCTTTATATGTGTGTATATCGTGTATGGATATACGTTGTAAGATGTACTCGCCTGTTTATGCATCCACTCAGTTAAAACCATGTGTGGATCCTTGCGCGGTGCAGCGAAGTACCGAAGTCACGCTTCAGATGACGTCAGAAGGGATTATGTTTTATCTTTGGACGCAGTATTCAGATGACGTCAGTGTTTAGATGGTGTCCTGGTTGAGATGATATCTCTTCTCAGCGTCTTTTAAAAAGTTAGGAAAATGTCTCTTCCAAGACGTAGCTTTTTAAACAGCTGCGGAAAAGCAAATTTTAAATGCAGGTGTATATGTACGTGTTTTTCTATATGGCATGGATACTACTCATTTTTCACTGAATTTATCGGGCGAGTTTACGATTAAAATTGATCGCGTGCCTATACTCCTTCGAAAGTCAAGAAAATCTTGGAACGCAGCCTAACTTCTGTAGAATCAAGAATATCATGGAACTGTATTGCCTGAACTCCTTCGAAAGTATTGCCTGAACTCCTTCGAAAGTCAAGAATATCATGGAGCGCAGCCTAACTACTGTAGAATCAAGAATTTGATGAAACGGTACTGCCTTCGAAAAGTTCCTTCGAAAGTTAAGAATATCATGGAACGCAGCCTAACTAGAGTCAAGAATATTTTTCAAACTGAGCCGAGCAACTCGCTTCACAGAAACGAACAGTCAGTGAGTTCTCACTTTTTCCCTACGACCCATAAGCATATCCGCGCAGACGGTCATGCAGAAGGTCAAGGAGGAAGAGAAAGCAAGACTCAGAAGGTTAAGGAGACACAGCCAACAAGGCGCTGACTAAGACAAGAGCAATAAAAGTCAATTGGCAATAAATACCTCGCCAATCAATTGTTGAGTTCCGCCTAATAACATACAGAACACGCCATAGATATACAGATTTAATGCATACACTTACATTATGCATGTGTCTGCATATGTATGTAATATCACATGCATGTTGTGTACATACATACTTACATACATACATACATACATACATACATACATACATACATACATACATACATACATACATACATACATACATACATACATACATGCATGCATGCATACATACATACATGCATGCATACATACATACATACATACGTACATACATACATAAATACATACCTACATAAATACATACATACATATATACATACGTACATACATACATACATACATACCTACATAAATACATACATACGTACACACATACATAAATGCATACCTACATAAATACATACATACATATGTACATACGTACATACATACATACATACATACATACCTACATAAATACATACATACATATATACATACATATAGATACATACATACATACGTATATACATACATAAATACATACCTACATAAATACATACATACATATATACATACGTACATACCTACTTAAATACATATATACATATAGATACATACATACATACATACATACGTACATACCTACATAAATACATACATACATACATACAAGCATAAATACATACATACATACATACATACATGCATACATGCATACATACATACATACATACATACATGCATACATACATACATACATACATGCATAAATACATACATACATACATACATGCATACATACATACATACATACATACATACATTCAAATATGCATATATGCATGCATGCATGCGCTCATCTAGCCAGTTGGTTAGAGTGCTTAGCTAGTAACGCGGAGAGTACGGGTTCGAGTCTCCTCCCCTGAGACGGTCACTGCGTAGGGACCTTGAGCAAGTCGTTCACTCACAAATTCTCAGTGCCATCGATTGATGCTTAGTCATTAGATAGCGGCGCTTAGTAAATGCCGAAATAATAATAGCATCAACATCATTCGCCCTATGGGTCTGGGCCTTCACATTATGCTTAGGCCGTATAGATGTCTTATCCGTCTATATTCATAATCCAGGTCACGGATATTATTATGGCCCGTATGGCCTCGAACCTGCTCATCGTTGAGCGTTTGAATGGGCGCCACGCCTTTAGTGTTAGTATTCAGTGTTTAACGACATCTGGTGGCTGCCACGGCCGTTGACGTCGAGCTTTCCTTTGAAATTTTTACCAAGCTTTCACGATACCGATTAAACGAAATTGACGGGTATATAGCGTCGGACAAAACCGATATAAAGGTGTCTGAGCACAACCTAATATTTGTAAAAGTAAATGTAAAAGTACACTTTTTTCCACAGTGACCGTATGGCCTTGACCCTGCTCATTGTTTCAATTAATTAATCGGGTGAGATCTTCACCATCGCTGCCGTTTGTAAAGGCCTCACCCCTTTTGTGTTAGTATTATTGTTTAACGACATCTTGTGGCTGCCAAGGGCCGTTCACTTCGACGTTTTCTCATCGATAAGTGATGTATCTACTGAACGAAATTGACGGAAAATGCGATTTAAAGGTGTCTAAGCGCAACCTAATATTTGTATTTGTATTCAGTGTCTAACGACATCTTGGGGCTGCCAGGGTCGTTACGTCGACCTTTCCTTAGGCATACAGTGCCTATTTATTCGTTGCCCTTAGTAGTAGTAGTATTAGTAGTTCCTCAGTTTAACGACAGCTTATGGCATCAAATGCCGTTGCCGTCGCCCTCCTCCTTTATCCAGGCTTGGGACTGGCACTACCCCCAAACAAGGCACTGGCGGAGTTAAACGCAGCTGAAGAATATATAGCATCGGTGGAACGCGTTTTGAAGGTGTCTTACGTAGACATTGCCCTTATCCAGTGTTTAGCGACATCTTTTGACGTCGTCCTCAGCTGACTCCTCAAATTGTATCCGTTCTAGCAATTAGTGGTTGTTTCTGTTTAACGACGCTGTGTCATAAAGTGAATGATTAAATATAAATCTACACGGTTTTATATAGCGACAGTATGGCCTCGACCCTGCTTATTTTTCAATGAATTGATCGGGTGAGATCCTTCACCTCCGCTGCCCGTTTAAATGGACGCCACGTTTTTTGTATTAGTATTCAGTGTTTAACGACATCTTGTGGCTGCCAGGGCTGTTAACTTCGACCTTTGATATAGACACGTGAAAAGACCTGCGATTGGTAGTAGTAGTTCCTCATTTTAACGACATCTTATTGCATCAAAGGCCGTTGCCGTCGATTGAAAAATTTGTACAGTTCTCACGTTTCGAAAATCTTCACCGCATTCAAACTAGCGGTTCTGTTCCTCAGTTTAACGACAGCTTATGACATCAAAAGCCGTTGCCGTCGCCCTCCTCCTTTATCCAGGCTTGGGACTGGCACTACCCCCAAACAAGGCAGTGGCGGAGTTTCAAACTAGCGGTTGAACGAAACTCAAGTACATATAGCATAGGATAATAGCGATTTAAGGGTGTCTAAGCAAAACCGTATATTTGTAAAATGTAAACGTACATATACACGGTTTTATGTAGCAACCGTACGGCCTCGACCCTGCTCAATTTTTCAGTGAATTCACCGATTGAGATCTTTCACACTGCTGCCCATTTAAATGGCGCCCCGCCCTTTCGTAGCTAGTGTTTAACGACATCTTACGGCTTCCAGGGACGTTGATGTCGACCTGGCTTTAACTCACAAACCATGAGATTCTGGAGCGAGAGTGACTAGCGATTAAACGCAGTTGATTTATATAAGTCATCAATTCTTCATCTTCTGGTTCGCTGCCCGCAGGCAGGTTCAAACGTCCGATGGCGCCACTCCTCTCGGTGCTGAACTTCTTCTTTAAGTCTGCTGTATCCGTCTGTCATCATCCAATCCAGCAGCGTCTGTCTGGGTCTTCCTTTTGTCCTCCTCCTCTCCATTCTGCCCTCAATTACGGTTCTTCAAAGAGTGAGACCTCTCTCAGTATATGACCAATCCATTTTCTCTGCCACCTCCTTATTGTAGCTATCATAGATCTTTCTTCTCCAACTCTTTTCAGCACCCCCCTCGTTTGTTTTGTGCTCCATCCAACTAACTGTCTCCATCCTGCGCCAAATCCACATTTCGAAGGCATCCAGTCTCTTGATGTCCTCCTTTCTCATGGTCCATGTTTCAGATCCATACAACATCATGCTCCATATCAGAGTTTTAATCATTCGTTTCTTCAAGTTCTTGTTCATTTTTCCTCTCAGTAACTCATTTTGTTTTGAGAATGCGCTTTGCCCAATGCTATTTTTCTCGTAATTTCCTTGTGGCATTTGGCATCTTGCGTGACAACGCTCCCCACGTAACTATGAAGCTAATCCATTATCAACTATGCATTTACAGATTTAGTAGTAGTTCC
>OZ029927.1:24236505-24244005 GCA_964023275.1 Norana najaformis
AGGTCACCGTGCAGCGCACTCTGGCATCGAATAATGAATGACTCTCAGTCTGGAGACTCCGAGGCATTGATTGATTTTCTCGTGGCCCCGAAATGAACCAATCATTAATCTCGTCCGGATAAATTGAACTGGACGGCTGTTCGAACTGATAAATCGCAACCAAATCCAAGAAGAACAAATTGAAAGGATCGATGCCATACATATGTGTAGCTTCACCTAATGCCACGTATACATAATACATGCATACATACTTACACACATACATATATACACACATAAATACATACATACGTACATACATACATACATACATATATAGAAATATACATGCATACATAGATGCATACATAAAAACATACATATATATACATATATACATATGTACATATATAGAAATATACATATATACATACGTACATACATACACACATACATACATAGATATATACATATATACATACATATATACATACATATATACATGCATACATACGTACAGACAGACATGTATACATACATACATACCTACATACATGCAAACATGCATACATGCATGCATACATACATATATTCGTACATACAAATATTCGTACATACTGTACATATATTCGTACATACATATATTCGTACATACATACACTAACATACATACATACACACATAGAAACATACATACATACATACATACATACATATATATATACACACATACATACACACATAGAAACTTGCATGCATGCATACATACATACACACACATATATATATTCGTACATATATACACTAACATACATACATGCATACATACATACATACCAATACATACATACATTCACACATACACACGTATATATATATATATATATATATATATATATATATATATATATATATATATATATATATATATATATATATATATATATATATATATATATATATATATATATATATATATATATATATACATATATACATACATACGTACAGACACATGTATATGAATCTCTTTAGACTCCTACTATTGACTTTCTTTAGCTTACGGCGTTTCTTGATTGCAATGAAATCGACTGAAGAACGTCTTTGTCGTCACAACCTTCTAAATTGAACCAGTCGCCAGGCGGCCGCGTCCGAATCACTTCCGCCACCTAGCGGACGTGTCCGTCTAATCCGTCGGCGCCTTAATGACCGCCTTGTTTGGCCAATTTCCGCTGAAGATGTCGCAGCTGACTCACTTCCGGTAGGTCTATCAGTTGAGCTGACGATCAATCAGTCGGCGCATACGTAACAAGTGGTTTGCCGTTCGCACTCTGCGCATGCGCCGAGAGCTCTGCGCATGCGCAGTACCTGGAAGGAAGGAGATTATAATGTACTGAGGCTTGTCGCTTGCTTTATGTAGCGTCGGAGTTCTGGGCGAAAGGCTTGAAGACCAACATGGGCGAACCCAGAGCAAATGGGGGTCTTGCCCCTCTATTTGATATAACTAGGTTCATGTCGTTAAGTTGCCCATGTTATGATTTGCGTAAGGGCTGAATGCGGAATTCGTAAAGTAAAAAACAGTCAATGTTACGATATCAATTACAACTACGTTTACCATTGCAACATTAATAAAGAATGTTAAATAGCAATTACAGATAAAGTTACGGTTACATGAGTTATTACGATTACAAAGTTACAATTACAAACGACTGAAGAGAGGAAAGGACAGAAGAGGAGAGTAGAGGAGAGGAGAGGAGAAAGGAGAGAAGAGGTTGTGGTTGTTTTTGTTGTGATTGTTGTTTTTTTGTGGTTGTTTTTGCTGCGGTTGTTTTTGTTGCGGTTGTTTTTGTTGCGGTTGTTTTTGTTGCGGTTGTTTTTGTTGCGGTTGTTTTTGTTGCGGTTGTTTTTGTTGCGGTTGTTTTTGTTGCGGTTGTTTTTGTTGCGGTTGTTTTTGTTGCGGTTGTTTTTGTTGCGGTTGTTTTTTTGTTGCGGTTGTTTTTGTTGCGGTTGTTTTTGTTGCGGTTGTTTTTGTTGCGGTTGTTTTTGTTGCGGTTGTTTTTGTTGCGGTTGTTTTTGTTGCGGTTGTTTTTGTTGCGGTTGTTTTTGTTGTGGTTGTTTTTGTTGTGGTTGTTTTTGTTTTTATCGTTATCGTTATCATTACGATCGTTACGATAGTTAGAATCGTTACGATCGTTACGATCATTATGATCGTTATTATCGTTATTATCATTATTATTATTATTAGCGTTTCCAGCGTTTCCAGACGGCTTTTTGTGCGAGACTCAAAGTTTTTCGGATTTGATATTTATATATAGCTCCGGAAAATGCGATTTAAAGGTGTCTAAGCACACTTAATTATTTGTTTTAGTATTCAGTGTATAGCGACATCTTATGGCTGCCAGGGCCGTTTACGTCGACCCTCTTAGCTTAGCCTCGCTCGCAGGTAATTAATATGTCTGCCCCACTCCTGTGGATTAAACTTCCGCTAGAATTACGAAAATTATCAGATCCATCATACAAACTCAACATCATTTCACCCATTGCACTCTCTGCGCAGGTCTTCCATTCAAATCTGAAAACAGTCCTCTTCCGCAGATCCTATCCTGATTCCTCTTCTTCTCTTTATTTTTCATCCAGGTCCAATTCCAAACACCACCCACCATAACCGTCTGACTGCTTGCCTGAATATTGGATCTTAGCCTGAAACCTAACCCTTTCTGTCCATAGATTTTGTTTTGACTGAGCGCCTGTGAATAAGCTGGTTCGCGCGACTTAGCTTTCGTTGGGCGCTGTAGAAATCTCGAGTTTACGATTTACGAGGATGGAGTTGTCTACGGCTGAATCGGTTGCGTAGGTATCGTGAGGTACGAGGCGGCGTAACTCTCCCTCGTGCCGTCTTCTGTGCGTGACTGACGACCTTCGAACCTGTGAACCCATTAGACGCAGGCGTCACGATGGAAACTAAGCTTAGCGAGCATTTGCTGTCGGTTGAAATGAAAAAGCGCTTATGCTATTCAGTATGGTGTCTGGCTCGAGCAGAGACTAGTGTTGCTGGAACGCTCGGAGATCTAAAGTGTCTCGCTGCCGTGGTTATCTACACGCGTAAGTCAACGCGCCTCTGAGTGTGAGGAAAGTCGGTTCGCGTTGCGGTCGTGGCTTTTTTCAGAGCTTTGAATCTTGAGATAGCACGATCCGTACACGGGAACCTTAAATGGCGTGGCGCCCATTCAAACGGGTAGCAGGGGTGATGGATCTTACCCGATCAGTTCACTGTAAAATCAGTAAGGACGAGGCCAAACGGTCACTGTAGAAAAAGTGTAATTTTATATTTACTTTTACAAATATCATGTTGCGCTTAGACACCTTTATATCGGTTTTGTCGGACGCTCTATATTTGTCAATTTCGTTCAAATGGTCAATAGAACCATTCTCCTTACTTTAAAGAAAAGGTCGATGTTAACGGCCCTGGCAGCCACAAGATTTCGTAAAACACTGAGTACAAATATTGTTTTGGTTAAACACCTTCAAATCGCGTTTATCCGACGCTATTTAGTCGTCTGTTTCTCTTAACCACAGGGCTAACTCCGCCATTGCCTTGTTTGGGGGTACTGCCAGTCCCAAGGCTGGATAAACGAGGAGGGCGACGGCAACGGCCTTTGATGCCATAAGCTGTCTTTAAACTGAGGAACTACTTAACCGGTGGAACTCAACAGCAGAAAAAACAATAGACGAAGGTCGACGTCAACAGCCCTGGCAGCCACAAGATGTCGTTAAACACTGAATGCTAATACAAAAGACGTGGCGCCCATTCAAATGGGCAGCGGTGGTTAAGGATCTCACCCGATCAATTCGTTGAAACATGACTAGGGTCGAGGCCATACGTATGGGACGCTATAGAAAAAACGTGTACATTTACATTCTCGTGCAGTGGCAAATATGAAATTTTTAGCTTCCCAATTTGGTTTATCAGGACTTTTGTATTACCTTTTTAGTTTCCCAGTTTAATCATAACATTTTTAACTTCATACATTTAGTAGCCAATCCTCACCCTAACCGGTTGGGGGGGACTCAATGGCCCATCAAACGGCAACCAATGCCCCCTCGGAAAAAACGCATCAGTTACATACTGAGAAGTGTCTGAAGAAAGCGATTAGAGTAAAATCGAAGGACTTTTACGGCAAATACCTACCTTATCTTTCTTCCTCTTCCCTTATCTCACTTCTCGCTTCAGTTTAAAGCGCCATCCACCGTAGCCGTCCGACTGCCAAAATCCTGGATCTTGACCTGGAAGGAACCCTTCATGTTTATCGATTTTGTTTTGACTGAGCGCCGCCTGTGAATAATCTGGTCCCCGTGACGTGGCTTTGGCTGGGGGCTGTAGAAATCTCGGAATTACGATTACGATTACAGCTATTTAACAGGATACATCTCAACTGATCGGTTGACCGTCAAAACCTTCTTACTAAGAGACGCAGGAAACTAAGTCTATTTCAACCCGAAATAGCCCCTCAAACCGGTTTCCGACAAACAACATTTATTTCAGGCGCAGAAATATAAATAGTATTTACTTTCTATCGTACGACGTCCAAAGAAATCTCTCGAAAACGTTGACCCGAAATCTTCCTTCGATTTCTCGTCATCAGAATCGGAATTGATGTTGGAATTGAAAGCATCGTTACGCGTCGCCAAAAGAGAAGAATAGCTAGACGTTCGCATCAAAACATTTGCCACCCACGTGTGTCTTTTTTCACCCGCCTTTATATGCCGCCATTCGCATTTAACGCAAAGGAATTGCTCAGTGTATACGCACTTTGTGCAGTTAGAACTATGTATGTGCCAATTCAATCCAGTCCATTTTGATCATAATTCACGAGGCATCAATAGACGTTTTGCGAATCCTATCCAATCCAATTTAGCGACTTCTACTGCGCTGTTATCATAAAATACTTGGCATCAATCGATGATCGCTTCCAGTTAAACCGTAGTCAAAAAAATCGTAAACTGCTGGAAAGACGCCTTTGCAAAATCCTGTCAAAATCCGACGGGTGAAGGAAACCGGAAACCAGGTTACCGTAATCGTAACTCGAAATTTCTAAAGCCTTACTTAAAAGCTAAGCGCAGGGTAGAGGCTTATTCCCAAGCACTGCGTCAAGTCAGTGGGGTTGTCCAAAGATGCCATGCTAAGAGCCAAGTCCGGTTGCCAGAAGACGAGAGAGAGAAGGGGGAAAGGAGATGTTAGGGTGAGTTGTGTTTAAGCTGAGAGAAAGGGAAGGCAGCAGATTCGATGGATCGGGGGGTGGGTGAAAAAGCTGAAGCAGGTGACTCTTTTTGCGCCATCGGTTGATGCCTCGTGCATTGGACACAGGCGTGTTTGGGATTGGACCAGAAAGAGAGACAAGAGGAAGAAGGGGTGTCAGGATAGACACTCAACACTTCAATATTTAACGTTATGTTTCCTTGTATGTAAAATGTATGAAACAACCAAAGCAAGCGCAAATATCACAAGCTGACATCCTTAACCATCTGCTCTCATTTGATCGATTTTAAGTAATGACTTAGAACCGAACCCTTTTGCCTATAGATTTTGTTTTGACTGAGCGCCTGTGAATAATCTGGTCCCCGCGACGTGGCTTTCGTTGGGCGCTCGGAATTATATCATATCAATAATAGTAACTCCACCGTAGGTGCAGTAAAACCTTAATAGAGGTGGAAGGTTGGGTGTTATGAGGGGCAGATATCACCGGCCGCGTGAGATAAGACTAAAGAAATCGATTGCATAATAACAGGAAATTCATTTCACGTGAGATTCATAAGCGACTGAATGTAGTTAAACGGGTGGATGGGTTACGACCGGATGGTGGAAATCCGGTTGAAAGCCAACGGGGAAATCTAGGAGAACCTAAATATTATTAGGCTTATGTGGGCCTGTCGCATGTCTGGCTGCCTGCCTGCCTGTATGTCTGTCTGTCTGATTGTTTATCTGTCTGTCTGTCTGTTTGTCTATCTGTCTGATTGTTTATCTGTCTGTCTGTTTAACTGTCTGTCGGTTTGTCTGTCTGATTGTTTATCTATTTCTCTGTCTGTCTGAATGTTTATCTGTCTGTCTGTCTGTCGTCTGTCTGTCAGTCTGTCTGTCTTTCTGTCTTCTAGTTTATCTATTCAATTACCTGTCTGCAAGTGTGCCTATATAGGCTGTTTGTCTGTCTGTCTGTCTCTGTCTTGCCTCTCCTTCTATGTCTCCGTTTATCTGTTCCAGACTTGAATTATTGATTTCCATGGGCCGATATAAATCGCCTGTCCCAACGGACCTGCAAACTCTACGAATTTGCAATTCGAAAATGCAAATGCAGTTTGCACGACGTCTTTCTCCTCACAAGAAATAAATCTAATCTAATCCAAAGACTTTTATAGCGCAGTTATCATGATACCCAAGACATCAATCGATGTGGGCTTCAAGTGAAATCGTAATCAAAATCCTGAACAAAATCTGCTGTGATCTCCGAGATATCTTCAGCGTCTATGAAAGCCACGTCCGGGGAATATGTTCACTCACAGACCCCGGGTATAAATACGCAATCGATAGGTAGGTCAGGTCAGGTTGGGTTCAAGGTCGTGACCCAATTGTGGCCAATCATATGTCGCCCATCAGAATAACCCCTCCATCAGACCTAATAAATTGTTTTCGTTTCATGTGAATACATATTAATGTACACGTTTTTTATAGCGAGAGTTTGGCCTCGACCCTGTTCATGTTTCAATGAATTAATCGGGTGAGATCCTTCGTCACCGCTGCCTTTTTCGAATGGGAGCCACGCCTTTTGTATTAGTATTCAGTATTTAACGACACCTTTTAGCTGCCAGGGCTGTTATCGTTGACGTCTTGTCAAAAGATAATGCGATTTCGTGAAATTGACGAATATATACCGTCGGAAAAATGGATTAAAAGGTGTGTAAGGAAAGCCTAATATTGCGTTAGTATTCAGTGTTTAACAACATTTTGTGGCTGCCACGGCCGTTGAACGTCGACCTTCGTATAGTGAGATTTCTCCATTTCGGCGCAAACTGTTGTAGTTGTAGTTCCTCAGTTTAACGACAGCTTATGGCAGCAAAGGCCGTTGCCGTCGCCATCCTCCTTTATCCAGGCTTGGGACTGGCACTACCCCCAAACAAGGCAGTGGCGGAGTTACACAAACTGTTAAGCCAAAGAGATAACTAAATAGCGTCGGATAAATGCGATTTAAAGGTGTTTAAGAAAAATTTAATATTTATATTCAGTGTTTAGCGACATCTCGTGGCTGCCAGGGCCGTTAACGTCGACCTTTCCTTTCCAGGTCTACTCTTTTTTGCACTGATTTAACGAAACCGACGACTATATAGCACCGGATAAATGCGATTTAAAGGTGTCTACATATTTGTCTGCATGTAAATGTAGTCTACACATTTTTCCATAGCAATCGTAAGGCCTCTTTGATCCTGCTCATTTTTCAATGAATTATTCGGGTGAGATCCTTCACCACCGCT
>OZ029927.1:24246505-24254820 GCA_964023275.1 Norana najaformis
TCTGGTGACGAAGTGTGCGGTATCTGTGTAGCCAACTCCTAGGCCGCTATAGCCAGACAATGTTGTCTTATTACTTCGTTTTGTGACCCAGACAAACTGGAGTATAAGAAGGAAGCGAAATAGCGCTATAAAAATTCGACCTATACTTGAATGATTCAAAAAGGAATTTCAAATTTTTAATTCACATGAAGAGCTCAGGATTTGAACCCGGGTCCTATCGGTGAAAAGCCGGTGCCTTAACCATTCGTTCACAGTGTCACCTTTTTCTCCAAGACTCGGTGCCCCACCACAATAAAGCTGCTAACCACTGAGTGCCAGGAATACGGGGATACACCTACCAAGCGCCAGTGGAATGGGATTTCTTGTCACAGTTCAAATAAAGCTGCTAACCCTTGATTGCCTGCCAGCGGAGGCAGATTTCTCGTCACGGTCCGTTGGTCAAAGCGTCGTGCATTGGAAACCATCCGTCGATTTTTGTAGGGAGTTCATTCGCGCGTTCTGACGCAGCCACGGGTGTGGTGCCAAGTCGGTTCTGGGCAAAGACTGGCCCAACTTAGTGAGGCAAATTTTGGTCTCCCGTTGCCATGATAGGAAAATTTGATAGGAAACAATAATTTTGCGAAGAAATCGAATCCCAGTCAGATGTCCAAGAGATCTGTACTTCTGCAGTTGTAATTAGGATAAAGCACGACATAATAGGTCTGTGTTAAACTCTTAAACACAACCCACCCTCTCCTCTCCTTTCCTCTCCTTTCTTCTCCTTTCCTCTGCTCTGCTCTGCTCTGCTCTGCTCTGCTCTGCTCTCCTCTACTCTCTGTCTCTCTCTGTCTCTCTCTGTCTCTCTCTGTCTCTCTCTGTCTCTGCCTCTCTCTCTCTCTATCTGTCTGTCTTTCTGTCTCTCTCTCCCCTCTCTTTCCCCCTCTGTCTCTCTCCCTCCCCCTCTCTATCTCGTCTTCTGGCAACAGTGCGTATAAGTATTCCGTACAGTTTCAGATATGAATATTCATGAGTAATGAAGTATGGTGTTGAGTGGACTCTAGGGTCTGACAATAAATATTCATAAGTTAATGACGTCACGGCTGTTGATTTGAGATTATTTATGAAATGCAGAAACATAAATTAAAGCGTTGCATGCAGTTGTCAAAGCTTGTGCGCTAAAGGGAAGAAGATTTTGAAACGATGCTACTCCCACCAGTTAAACCCTCAGTTATTCCCTACGGCCCCACACCCATGATCGTATTATTCCTCTGCTGACAATTTAACGCGTTAATGTTTTATTATTAGGATGTTGTGTGCATATTAAGTTTTCTTGTGTCCTTAAATACTTGTAAACCGATGTGCGATTAGCTATTGGTTAATAAAGAATACACTTACTTACTTACTTACTTACTTTACAACGAAAAAAATTTGAACCATCCTGGTGTCGAAACTGGATATACTCTTTTATAGTGAGACGTGATCCAGTCCCTTATCGAGTGTACCATACTCCTAGATTGTATTGGGGAAGACGTTATGCCTAATTGTATCATGTGTTTAATATCAACGATATAAATGAAATAAAGCTTCTCATTTGATTAATTAAATTTTAATTTTGATAAATTCAAGAAACTAACTGTAATTTCAATAACATGACATTATCTACGATACATTCATCTTCCTTTGGTCAGAAATCAACAGCTATGACGTCATTACTTATGAATATTTATTAACAAAGCCTCGCATCCAATCAGCAGCAGGACGTCATTACTCATGAATATTCATAACAGAAACCAATACGCCAACCTGACTTGGTTCTTCACATGACATCTGTGGACAACCCCACTGACTTGACACAGCGCTCGTGAATAAGCTGGTGTCCTACGCTTAGCCGTTCCGTTCCGTTCTCAGCCTTCCTCGTTCCGAGATTCGGCCGCATCATGCACAATGTTCCTCCAGTGTCCTCTGTCCTCCACCAGCCTGAGCATCTCCTCCATTGTTAGCCCAGTCCATGCCCTGATGTTGCCCAACCAGTTTATTCTCGGTCTTCCTCTTTTCCGTCCTCCCGGTATTGTGCCCTGTATTATCTCCTTCTCGATGCATGTTCCCTCCTTCCTCATGATGTGGCCAAAATATCTCAATTTCCTTTTCCTTACTGTCTTCAAAAGATTCCTCTCTACTCCAGCCGCTTCCAGTACCCATTCATTTGACCGCTTTTCCATCCACGATATTTGCATGATCATTCTTAGACATTTCATCTCGAACGCTTCTATCCTCCTCTCTTCCTCCTTCCTCAAAGTCCAACTCTCACATCCGTTTAGTGCCACCGGCCATACTAATGTCATCAAGAGTCTCATCTTTGTTACCAGTGATATGCCATGGCTTTTCCTTAGCATGTAGCCTTAAACAGCACTTTAGAAGTTCTTTATAGTTATATAGCACCATTGGTTTCCGTTTAAAAGGTGTGCAAAATGAATGATAAATTACCAGTGTTTTAACGACAACTACAATTAAGATGCTTACAAATAAATTTCCACGTCCTCATCACAAGAACCATTCACCAGCTTTTCCGGAACTACTTTCGCACGTTTTGAATTGGGTTTACACCGGATACATTTGCGGATGACGATGGAAATTTGTTTTCTAGAGTCAACATTGACAGGTCGAACAGGTCAACTAAGACAGACACGACGAAAGCAGACACACGCAGACAGAGAGAAAAGCAGCAAGCCAGAAAGACAGGAACACACGCAGATACAGAAAAACACACAGCATTATATAACCGACAGACAGACAGACAGACAGACAGACAGACAGACAGACGTCGTTGAACACGGAATAATTTTTAAGTTATCTAAGACACCTTTAAAAAGCATGCAGAAGCTGCTATATAAAAGCAAAATGCGTCCCGTCGTTATTCATATAATGCAGCTTAACGTAAACGGACCTGGCAACCACACCATGTCAGACAGACAGACAGCAGACAGACAGACAGACACACACACACACAGGCAAACACACAGACACACACATAGACGCACAGACACACACACAGACACAAGCATTGGATGAGTTCTGGTGGCAACGTGTGTGTCCAATAATCCGTTTAATCGACTTATCGATTAATCGGGCGTTGGGAAACTTTTTCTCTGAATCGCTGGAAAGATTTCCTCTCGTTCGAATTCACTGTGTCTGTTTCAAAACACGGTCAACAGAAAACACCATCTCTAATTCTTTACTACTAAATATCTATTTTCTATAATATATACTTTTGACGGAAGAACAGGCGGGTTTTCGGAAGGCTAGAGGGACAAGAGACCAGATAACAAATCTGAGAATTGTTATGCAAAAGGCAAATGAACATCAACAACCTCTTTTCATGTGCTTTGTAGACTTCAAAAAAGCTTTTGACTCAATAGCACATGAAACATTGTGGACAACAATGATAGAAATGGGATTTCCTGGACACATAATAAAGTTGTTATCCAAGCTGTACAAGAAACAAAACGCAAGGGTCAAAGTGGCAGGAACACTATCTGGAGAGTTCAGAGTCAGGAGAGGGGTGAGACAAGGATGCGTGTTGTCTCCAAGTTTATTTAACATTCTGGCGGAGAGGGTAATGAGAGAGGCTTTGGAGGGTTTTGACGGAGGAGTGCAGATAGGGGGAAGGCGATTGACAAACTTAAGATACGCAGACGACATAGTACTAATAACAGAATCTGAGAAGGAATTACAAATACTGGTTGAGAGATTAGACAGGGCAGGAAGGAAATATGGAATGCGGATTAACACGGATAAAACAAAGGTCATGACAACAGCAGAGACCAGGTGTCAGATCAGCATAGGTCAGGAAACAGTGGAGCAGGTGAAGACTTTCATGTACTTGGGCTCGAGGATCGACAGGGACAGCGATTGTGGAGCAGAGATAAGGGTACGACTTGCAAAGGGATATGCAATGGCTGCAAATCTTAAAAGAATATGGAAAAGTCATGGCATATCACTGGTAACAAAGATGAGGCTCTTGATGACGTTAGTATGGCCGGTGGCGCTATACGGATGTGAGAGTTGGACTTTGAGGAAGGAGGAAGAGAGGAGGATAGAAGCGTTCGAGATGAAATGTCTAAGAATGATCATGCAAATATCGTGGATGGAAAAACGATCAAATGAATGGGTACTGGAAGCGGCTGGAGTAGAGAGGAATCTTTTGAAGACAGTAAGGAAAAGGAAATTGAGATATTTTGGCCACATCATGAGGAAGGAGGGAACATGCATCGAGAAGGAGATAATACAGGGCACAATACCGGGAGGACGGAAAAGAGGAAGACCGAGAATAAACTGGTTGGGCAACATCAAGGCATGGACTGGGCTAACAATGGAGGAGATGCTCAGGCTGGTGGAGGACAGAGGACACTGGAGGAACATTGTGCATGATGCGGCCGAATCTCGGAACGAGGAAGGCTGAGAACGGAACGGATACTTTTGACGAACTTTAAAGGCGCTATATTAAATGTCTCGATACATACATATATATATTTGCATACATACATACAAACATACATACATACATACATACATGCATGTAGCATATTTTCAGCTCAAAACACACGAAACCCAACCTATTATTATTGATTCTGCATTTATTACACTTGAGGCTACGAATAATTCCCGTCTTGGGATTTAAGACGACGGCGCTACATAAATTACTGGATAAGAATGGATTAGATTATGTTATTATTAAAAACGCATCTTATGGCCGTCACGGCCGTTAACGTCGGCCTCACACCACAGAATGACTAAATGCCATAGTCGTCCACAGATAGTAGTAGTTCCTCAGTTTAACGACATCTTATGGCATCAAATGCCGTTGCCGTCGTCCTCCTCCTTTATCCAGGCTTGGGACTGGCACTACCCCCAAACAAGGTAGTGGCGGAGTTTTCGTCCACAGGTGAAATGTTCTTTATAGTTATATAGCACCATTGGTTTCCGTTTAAAAGGTGTGCAAAATGAATGATAAATTACCAGTGTTTTAACGACATCTAGTGGCTGCCAGGACCTTACCTTCACCAGCTTCTATCAGCTCAGTTTGTTGATTTGTCGAATTGTTGACTGCTGTGTCATTGCTAACTGTTATTTTTTTCTGACATATAGGAATTCGACCTGGATTTTCCATTGGATTATGTTTACAATGTCACTTGAAGCGACCATTACAATTGTAATTTAAGATTTATGAAGCGCCTCTTAGGGGAGAAACTCAACAGATGGCGCTCCTGACCAGAAGAAGTAAATCACTATTAAACAGTACAGTCTTCAGGCGCCTGCGAAACCCTGAGAGGGGGAGGGAGATGAGTTCAAGTCGCAGATCTCGAGAGAGACGGTTCCAGCAAGTGGGTCCATCGTTTGATGCCTTGGGCATTAAGATATCGGGGCTAAAGAAATCATTAGATTATGTTAGCTCGGGTTGGATTAGACCAGACTGAATTGGACTGGACTGAATTGGACTGGACTGAATTAGATTAGGTTGGGTTGGGTTGGGTTGGATTGGAATGGACTGGACTGGACTAGATTAGATTAGATTAGATTAGATTAGATTAGATTAGATTAGATGTTTTCTAAAGCTACAAGGGCCTTTGACATCGAGCTCACGTTAACAGAAAATGTAACTATCACCCCGCTTGTACACTTATATATAGCGGTTTTTGCATGCGTTATAAAGGTGTCTTTGATCACTAATAACTGATCGCGTGTTTAACGACATCTTGTGGCTGCCAGGGTCTTGCATTCACCCAACTCCATCAGGTTAATTTGTGGAATTGTCTGTTTGTGGCGTTCTCTGTTTATATATATTCCTCTGTCTGTCGGTTTCTGTCTGTCTTTCTCTGTATCCCTATCTGTCTGTTTGTCTCTCTGTCTCTGTGTATATATCTGTGTATCTGTGTATTCCACGGTATTCTTGTCAGGTAGGAGCGGCGAATAATGACTTCCGTATAATGGCGCTAAATAAACTTCCGATTAGGCTGCATTCTGTGATTGAATTGCGTGTGGGTAGGAGCGAACCGGTGACCGAATGATAAGACGGTCGACCCTTGGCGCAACGATCTATGGTTCGAATTCCGGCGCCTTGAGTTCAACTGGCAATTAGATCTGTATTAGCTTTATAGGTTGGGAGGGAGAGAGGAAGACAAGAAGCGAAGGACTGACGGACGGACGGACAGACAGACAGACAGACAGACAGACAGACGGATATATGAACGTAGACAAAGAGAGAGACAGACAGAGACAGACAGACAGACAGAGACAGGAAAAGCGAGAGAGAGCGGGAGAGAGCGGGAGAGAGCGAGAGAGAGAGAGAGGTGGACAGTCAAAGACAGACGTATGGAAGCAGAAACAAAGGAGCAGATTGACAAACTAACAGAGGGAGGAACGAAGCGATGGACAGAAGAGGAAGAAGCGAAGGAAATGAGGAAAGACGGTCTGTGAGCCCTGCCTTCAAGAGCTGAACAAACGAAGTCGAAGCACTTGCCGTCTGATCAGCCAATATCCCAGCGACCGTAAACCTTGATTTACAACACGACTTTCTACCAGAGGCAAAGATAAGAACAAAAAGCTAAATGCATTCATGGCAGAGAAAGCAAACTTTCTTGGCAGCTTCTGTAGAAATTCCTCAGAAGCATAAAGGTTTGGGTAACTCATTATAGTAATCTTTAAGAAGCGGGGTCGTTAGGTCAAAGGTTATTCAGCTGAGTCGCCAATATGATAAATGCAATCATACAGCAACTTTCTTTAACCTCCCAAATTCTTTTGGTAAATGTAAATGTAAAATGTAAATGCATAGGGTATTTTAGAGCGGCCGTATGGCCTCGACCCTGCTCATTTTTCAATAAATTTATGGAGTGAGATCCTTCACCACCGCTGCCCTTTCGATTGGGTACCACATCTTATTGTATTAGTGTTCAGTGTTTAACAACATCTTGTGGCTGCCAGGGCCGTTGACGTCGATTTTCCATAACGAATTTTCATGGAATTGTAACCTGTTAGTGAGTAGTTGTAGTTCCTCAGTTTAACGACAGCTTATGGCATCAAAGGCCGTTGCCGTCGCCCTCCTCCTTTATCCAGGCTTGGGACTGGCACTACCCCCAAACAAGGCAGTGGCGGAGTTCCTGTTAGTGAGTGAACGACGTTGACGAACATATAGCATCGGAGAAATACGATTTAAAGGTGTGTAAAATGTCAATCTATACGTCTTTGTATAGCGGCCGTATGGCCTAGACCCTGGTCATTTTTCAATAAATTTATGGGGTGAGATCCTTCACCACCTCTGCCCGTTCGATTGGGTGCTACATCTTATTGTATTAGTATTCAGTGTTTAACAACATCTTGTGGCTGCCATGGCCGTTGACGTCGATTTTTCATAACGAATTTGCAAGGAATACTGGTTGTTAGCGATTGTAGTTCCTCAGTTTAACGACAGCTTATGACATCAAAGGCCGTTGCCGTCGCCCTCCTCCTTTATCCAGGCTTGGGACTGGCACTTGAACGACGTTGACGAACATATAGCATCGGAGAAATACGATTTAAAGGTGTGTAAAATGTCAATCTATACGTCTTTGTATAGCGGCCGTATGGCCTAGACCCTGGTCATTCTTCAGTGAATTGATTGGGTAAGATCCTTCACCACCGCTGTCCATTTCAATGTTCGCCACGCCTTTTGTAATAGCATTCAGTATTTAACGACATCTTGTGGCATCAAAGGCCGTTGACGTCCCCTCCTCCTTTACCCAAGCTTGGGACTGGCACTACCCCGAAACAAGGCAGTGGCGGAGTTTGTTTAAGCCATTTATTATTAATATTTCCAAAGTTTAACGACATCTTATGGCTACAGTGGCCGTTGACGTCTTTAAAATTCTTATTCAGGTGAAGTTTATTGTTCATAAGTTTCTGTTATTGTTTTTAGTTCGTTTGACTTGCTATTTTCAGTTCGTATTTCGCTGGTTTTCTGATGGTTCTTGTGGCATGTAGGTATTCTGTGAAGACCAGAGGCAGATGATGGAATCCTTCTATCTTGCTGACGGTCTCTAGCGTTGACTTCTTTATTGTACAGTTTTTAACACACACATATATATATATATATATATATATATATATATATATATATATATACAAACATACATATTTTCTTTTAAGACTGATAAATACATATTTTCAAATTGGCCAGGTGATTTCTCTCGACATATACTTTTTTCCAAGGCCATACTGGCTTCCTAGGTGGCCACATTTAATCTTTCGATGGCCTCAACGGCTCTTTTGATGCCATATAAGCTCTTTTATGTTTTTCTTCAAAT
>OZ029927.1:24254830-24257330 GCA_964023275.1 Norana najaformis
CAAAAGAATTCATATACAATATTAATTTGCCGATACACATATTTAATAATGTATTTTAAAACTAGACATTTAATACAAGTGTTTTACCTTTTTCTTATAGGCCTTCTTTAGAAATATATAAATTCAAAAACATTTTGGTTATAATTTTAGATATCATGACATCTTGACAGGGAACATTTATATAGTACCCATCAAAGTTATCGGAATATATAGGCTCTATTTACAAACTGTATTTACAAATACTATGTTTATTATCTACATTATAATTGTATGGATTATTTACAAAATCTTACCATTAGTTATTTTCATTATAATATTGAAAGCCTCCAGATAAAGGTCTCGAATGGAAAGAATGTTCCTTATGGTAAAATCTACCTTCTTTTCGTAACATTTTTGTCTTAGTTTATTTGATATATTTTGTTTGTTGCATGCAAGTAAAATGTGTTCTATAGATTCTGATACTTGGCATTCAGAACAGAGGTCAGCTTGACTTATTCAAGGGAAATGTTGCACAGGACATGACCCAATCTTAGTCGTGTAAATTGGTCCTCTTGCTTTCTTGGTGAATCCATATATTTAGTTTTTGTTGAAACTAGGGCCTGTATGGATTTGCAAAATCGCCCTTTAGGTTCAAGGTCATATTCAGCCTGCCACTGTTTGATGACATACTCTTTAATTGATGAATTAAGTCTAAATAATTTGTAGAGTTAATTTCTGTTATTTCTAGACCATTCTTTGCCAACGAGTCTGCCATCTCATTTCCAGACAGCCCGACGCGGCTAGGAATCCATATTATTACAAGTTGACTATGTTTAAGTTTATCAGTGCTATCAGCAATTTCTAAAAATAGGTTGGGCCTGGATTTAGACTCATTTTCCTTTATAGAAGTGGCAGCACTTAAAGAATCAGTTTATATAACAAAACTATTTAGGGTTGAACTTTCATGTTCAATTATCCACTTCATAGATTTTATTATTGCTGTCAGCTCAACTGAGTACACAGAAGAGTTATCAGCAATTCTTAAACTTTGGTGAAAGTTTGAGGAAGGTATATAATAAGCTGCTGTGACTTTGTTTTCAAATTTAGATCCATCTGTGTAGATGGATGTATAATTTTTATATTTTTTTATTAATTCTAATGATAAGGATTTCATGATTTCCATTGAATCTGTATGTTTACTAATCTGCTTTTTCAAGGACTGGTCATTTCTTAATTTTATTAAGCCAAGGTGCTGTTTGTTGGTAAATAGGATATTGAAAAGGATGAAAAATTGATGAAAAATGCCTCAGTTCTTTTATACATGGAGTTTTGTTTCTTATCAGTAGTACAGTAGTTATTAGGTTCTGCATAACTTCTGACATTGGAGCTGAGGATTTTTGACCAAAACTTGAGCAAGTTGTGCTGAAGACGGGGATAGATCTATCCGTCAATGAAGTTGACAAATATATAGCGTCAGACAAACACGATTTAAAGGTGTGTAAAATTTAAAATCTACACGTTTTTGTATAGTGACCTTATGGCCTCGACCCTGATCATTCTTCAATGAATTTATTTGGGTGAGATCCTACACCACCGCTGCCCGCTTGAATGGGCGCCACGCCATTTAGGGTCCCCGTATACGAATCGTGTTAGGCCGAGATTAAAATCTCTGAAATAAGCCACGACCATTAAGCGAACCGGCATCCTCACGCACAAAGGCGCCTTGACGAAGGCATTAACCAATGTAGCTAACGATGACAGTTAGTTGATCTTAACTATACAAGGGCAGCAACTTTTAAACTGGAGTCTAAGTAAGTAAGATAACCAGTGTCATTTCGAAGACAAAGATATTAAAATTGTCTGAAGTTTCAACTTCTTCCAGTTGAGCTGATGTTCAATGACATTAGTAAATTTCAGTTCCAGATTTAGGCCGTCTGGTGCCAACTCACCCCTCCATATTTCGGGTAGTTCAACGACTACCAGCCTAGTTAGTTACATTGGTAAATGCGTAGGCCAAGGAACCTCTGTGCGTGAGGATACCGGTTCGCATACCGTTCGTGGCTTATTTTTGAGATTCCATTCTCGGGCTAGTGCGGTCCGTACACGGGGACCTTAAATCGCGTGGTACCCATACAAACTGGCAGCGGTGGTGAAGGATCTCACCCTGTTAATTCATTGAAAAATGAGCAGGGTCGAGGCCATACGGTTGCTATCGAAAAATGTTTACATTTCCATTTACACATTACGAATATAAGGCTGTGCTTAGATACTTCTAAATCGGTTTTGTCCAACGCTATATAACTTTCAATTTCGTTCAATAGCTAGTAAGAACTCCGCCACTGCCTTGGTTGGGGGTAGTGCCAGTCCCAAGCCTGGATAAAGGAGGAGGGCGACGGCAACGGCCGTAGACGCCATAAGCTGTCGTTAAACTGCGGAACTAACTAACTAAATAGCTAGTAACTTACCCATCATGGTAACAAACTGTCGACGTCAACGGCCGTGGCAGCCACAAGATGTCGTT
>OZ029927.1:24259830-24479830 GCA_964023275.1 Norana najaformis
TTCCCTGGTGAGTCCCAACGGTTCTTTCTGAGCAGGGATGTTCGCTCTGGTAAGCGCTCTCCATATAATGTCGTTGAGCATGTTATGGCGTTGTTGTCTGCCAGCACTCTTTCTGCAGACCAGACCGTGAAGTCCTCTGGCGTCGACTCTTTCGCCACAGTGACACAGATGTGGCTCGCACAGTGTGGTTCCCAGTCGCATTCCAACCGCGGTCCGTATCACCTCATCCGAAAGACGAAGTCCCAATGCGGTTACTGGAGGAGCCAGCATCCAATCTCCAGAGTGTGGTGCTTGAGAGGCCAAGAGACGAGCGCGGTCTAGTGGGTTGTTCGCAGACTCATGTAAGCTCGCCGACGCCTTGCTTGTCCAGCGACTGTCCCATTCCCTTTGTCGATGAGCTGCTGATCCAGTTGGTGGTTCTGCACCCGTGAAGAGCATCCATGCATTCAGTGCGGTATTCACTAGCTCGTCTGAGGTATCGGCTGATTCTGGTGGCAGTATGTGTGTTTGGAGTTCGCTTGTGCTTGCAGCAGAGGCCAAGAAGGCAGAAAGTGCCAGCGTAGAAGCACAGCGAATCCCAAGACCGCCATCCCTAACCGGAAGAGACGCCTGGAGCCATTTCTCATCCGACAGCTCAACATTTAAGATAGTCGATAGTCCGTCTCTTAAAAGAGAGTCAAATCTGGTTAGACTGGGGCATTCGGTGCAAACGGCTGTGCGCATTGTGTAGAGCAGCTTCGGAACGCTCAAACCGTTTCGCAACAGCACTAGGGCGTCATGTGCGTGAAGCATTGAGAGCCTCCCAACTGCTCGTTCCAGATCATTTGCCTTCTCATTCACCACCTTTTCAACGGCTGGTCCCGGCATCAGTGGTGTGCCCAATAGTGTTGCCTCTCTTAATGGTGTAAGGTTGAAGCCGGAGAACGCGAGATTGTCGACTTGATTTTCGTCATTCTGGAAAACAATCTCGCATTTGGCGCGGTTAAGTCGAAGTCCGAGCTTAGCGGATTCCTGCGCGATCAGCTGAACATCCAGGGCCACCACATCCACACTGCCTCCCAGTGTTAAGTCATCGAGGAACGCTATTTTCAACTCGGACTTCAGCTGCTGCAGGATTGGCTGTATTGTGATGCAGAATTCCATGGGGCCCATCGGGTCACCTTGCTGGGTACCCTCTTCTGATCGAAGAATATTTGATCCATGTTTTAAGAGCGGACTACAAGAATATGCGGCATGAGTGAAGCGGTAAAGCTCAGGAATATCTCTTGCAACCGCTTCTAATAGAGAGTCTCTGCGAAGGGTGTTGAAGGCATTGGCGAAATCCAGTTTGACTAGAACGGCATCAGTCGACATCGAAGTGGCCCAGCGGCGGGTTGCATGTACTGCTGCTTCGGCGCCTCCTGGTACGCCAACGCCCAGCTGGATCGGGGCGAGCAGTGGAGATAATTTGGTCACAGCGTGTGCGTTCGCACATTTGGCTGCTAGGCGTCGCCACGTGTATCCGACCGCAATTGGCCTGATTCCTCCGTCTTTTTTCTTCAAAGCCATCAGATTCGCCCCATAAATAACTTCGTTGACCTCGGCCGGTAGGCTCCCTTCTAACATCAGATTTACCAGGTCATTGAGGTGGTGGATGAGGTTTAAATCGACACCCGCCGAAGTCAAATCTTTGAGGTGTTGTGGGGTTATGCCGTCTGGACCAGCTGCCGAACCTGCAGGAAACGAAGAAATAGCTTCGACAATGGCTCGTTCAGATGTATTCAGTGCAGCAAAGCGATCAGAGTGCTTTGGATCACAGAACGGTCTCCTGTCTGACGAGGCTGGCGGGTGCTTCATCCTTAGTCCAGCTAATGTCTCTGGGGTATCCGGTGCTGGTGTGTCATCGCTACAAATGAGGCGAATAGCAGCCTTGTAATTGCCATCCTCCAATTTGCTGGCAACTGCCGATGCCAAGTGTTTTGTCGTGTCACGTTTTGTCAGGCCTGTACCTCGGGACGCTGTTGGTTTGTGTTCGACTTCATCTGCACAGCCTGCAGGCCCTTTTGAACGCCAGTTCGTTATTCTAGAGAGAATTGCCCGCGTTAGGTTGCGTTTGACTCCTCCTCTTTTTGGTTTGACCAGAATACATCCTCCAAAGGCTAAGAGGTTCGACCATTTCCCAGTGTCATCTGGTTCGCTAACGACAGCCTCTATAAGTTCACCCAAAAGGGCGGCGCATGATGTTCTTGCCGTTCGAGGTATTCGCTTAACCAGCGCACCTCTTATAACGGGGTGTAAAAGTTTTAACTCTGGATGTCTAAGACAGCACTGTCTGTCCGAATCTGGCTGCATTTGAATGGAATCTTGATTAGCAGGGCTGGATGCAGAGGAAAGTGACACAACCGCATTGGGCGATAGTATCTCTGCTGGAGGCTGGTCAGAACCGGGGCAGGGAGCGGGCCTGGGACCGTGACGGTGGATGGTGCCATCTGATGCATGTGTTTTGAATGTAGCCCAGCATATGCTACAAGTCCCCTTTCCCTTGGCAGGCCTCCTATGCATGTTTTCGTCTAGCAATCGAAAGTTCAAATTACGATAAACTGTTATTCATATGATCGGCCTTTGAAAGAACAATGTGTTGCCATGACGATTATGACGTCGTAGGCCATTTTAATGTAGATTCCGGCTTGCTGCCGACAATTTTGAAAGGCGCGATGATCGCCAAAGATGGAAAAATTTATCAAACCCTGATGTGTTGTGTCCTGAGCGAGATACCGTCGACGGATAAAATCCTTAGAGTCAGGAGGCGTTGACAGAGTAACTGATGTAGAAATCCTACCCTAACGCTGATTGAAAATCGATGTATTTACTTAATTCTCTCTCACTTTAAAATATCCGTCTTACACGGTCAGCTGATGACGTCATATTATTATTATTATTATTATTATTATTATTATTATTATTATTATTATTACTGTTTATGATTTTGATTACGATTTCACTTGAAGCGACCTGGCTTGTGCATTACAACTGCGCTATATAAGTCAGTTTATTAGATTCGATTAGATTTGATTACTTTTAATTAGCTTCGGTTATTTTAGCTTAGCTTAACTGAGATTTGAAAATTAGAATAGTGATAAAGACTGACTTGAAAAAATATATAACATCGTTTGCATGCGTTTTGAAGGTGTCTAAAATGATTAATAAAATGTCCCTCTTTTAAACGACATCTAGCGGCTGCCAGAGACGTAAACGTTGACCTTGCCTTACAAGATGTAATAACAATCCGTAATCGGTTTACCGTGGTCCCGGATATTAATAGTAGTTCTTCAGTTTAACGACATCTTGTGGCATCAAATGCCGTTGACGTCGCCCTCCTCCTTTACCCAGGCTTGGGACTGGCACTACCCCAAACAAGGCAGTGGCGGAGTTAGTGGCGGAGCGTAGTTGTTCCTCAGTTGAACGACAGCTTATGGCATCAAAGGCCGTTGCCGTAGCCCTCCTCCTTTTTCCAGGCTTGGGACTGGCACTACCCCCAAACACGGCAGTGGCGAAGTGGTCCGCGATTGATGATTCTATAAGCGGAGTGTAGTTGTAGTTCCTCAGTTTAACGACAGCTTATGACATCAAAGGCCGTTGCCGTCGCCCTCCTCCTTTATGCAGGCTTGGGACTGGCACTACCCCCAAACAAGGCAGTGGCGGAGTTTATAGGCGGAGTGCTGCGCGATTGATGAATCTATTGCTTAAGATGGAAGCGTTTTAAAGGTGTTTAATTTTATGTATTATTATTATTATTATTATTATTATTATTATTATTATTATTATTATTATTATTATTATTATTATTATTATTATTATTATTATTATTATTATTATTATTATTATTATTACTACCACTACTACCACTACTACCACTACTACTACTACTACTACTACTACTACCACCACTACTACCACTACTACTATTACTATTAATACTATTTTTATGCATCGTTTAGCGTCATCTTGTGACTGCTGCCGGGACTGTTGAAGTTTACACAAAATTGCTGCGTATGAAAAGGACACGAGAGAACTTGAGAGCGTGTGTGTGTGTGTTTGTGTGTGTGTGTGTGCGTGTGTGTCCGTGTGTGTACCGTCACAAAGTGGCAAAAAATCAGCAAAAGTTTGATAATGCGCTGGATTGGGATGGAATTGCTGATTAATTATACGAAAATCGGATGTTTTTATCACAAATATTAAAAAGTAACAATTTTTAAAGATCTAAGTCTCTTCACGGGTTTGAGAAATCGCTAGTTAAAATTTACCATGACTATGAACCGACCTAAATCACGGTGCCTAGAGCTCTTGAATATTTATGAGTGTAGTAAATTGGAGTGTATTCATACGCCTCTGGGGCTGCCATCAATAAACTCCTCATAAAAACTGTTTAAGCCGAATATTTAAATGAGTTGGGATCATTTGCATAATAATCGCTGAAGATAAATTCAAATTAGGGCCCAAGAAAACATATTCAAATAAGTATTCGTTGCGTGGCATCTTAATAAAAATGAAATAAAAATTCTTAGACAGCGAAACTCTACATAAGGACTTATAGTTCGATAGATGACACAACTAGGAACATGAATATGCAAAGAACTCATTTGACCCATTTTATGCCTAATTGCCTTCTGAGCGCGTTTCTCGCAAATCTACTTCTCCTACTTTATGAGGGTTCTCACATTAAAATATATGTTTATATATGAGATAAATAATAGATACAGTATATATATATATAAGATACAGAGAGAAAGATATATATGTATATATAAAAAAATACTATTAACTAACAAAAAAGTAAATGAATAAAATGCACAAATATTTCAAGAATTAAACTAAATAGCAAGACATTTAATTAATCGATCAACGAATCGACCAATCAATCAAACAAACAAGCAAACAAGCAAGCAGACAATTAATCAATCAATTAATAAAATAATGAATTTCAGGCTGAACAAACTGAGTTTCTAACTTATTTTCAAACTGAGCAGTGTCTTCAAAACAGAATCTTCCTACCTGTGTCTCATAGATCCTCGTTGACCCTGTTGTTGAGTCGAGGAAAGCAACCTGGTGTAGACGCTCCCTACACGAAGCGACGCCCAGATGGACTGACGGATGGAAGAAAGGAAGGACGAATAGTTGCAGAGGAGGCGACGGGGAACTGTGAAGATGCTTTGGCTGCTGCTGTTGCTGCTGCAGAGACAGAGAGAAGCAACTGAGGCATTCGCCGCCAGCCAACCACTGATGCACTTCAGCTACTAGAGACGTATGAGAGTGAGACAGACAGACAGACAGACAGACAGACAGACAGACACACACACACACATAAACACACATACAGACACATAGACACACAGAGAAGCAGGCTTACACTGACAGTTGGACAGGTCACAGACATACATACAAGTACACAGGCAGATAGACAGAGAGATAGACAGAGAGATAGACAGAGAGACAGACTGACTGACTGACTGACTGACTGACTGACTGACTGACTGACTGACTGACTGACTGACTGACTGACTGACTGACACATACACAGACTGACAGACAGACAGACAGTGATCAAGTGCATGACGTCGGCGGAAGCTGAGAGTCGGTGACGGCTTCTGTTGCCTCAGCTGCTGATGTTGCTGAGTGTCTGGTCAAGCATTTTCAAGGATGCGGATGGACGGTTGGATGGGTAGACGGATGGAAAGAAAAAAGAAAAGAAGGAATGAAGGACTGATTAATGGATGGATGCTTAGATGGATGGATAAACAGATGGTTAAATGGATAGATGGACGAATGGATGGATGGAAAGAAAGAAGAACAGAAGGAATGGACGGATGAATGGATGGATGCATAAATGGATGGATGGATGGATAAACATATGGTTAAATAGATAGATGGATGAATGGATGGATGGATGGAAAGAAAGAAGAAAAGAAGGAATGAAGGACGGATGAATGGATGGATGCATAAATGGATGGATGGATGAATCAGCAGATGGTTAAATGGATAGATGGACGAACGGATGGATGGATGGAAAGAAAGAAGAAAAGAAGGAATGAAGGACGGATAAATGGATGGATGCATGAGAGGATGGATGGGCGAATGGATGGATGAAAAAAGTAATCACGGAAGTAAGGATAGATGCATAGATGGAAGGAAGGAAATAAATATATAAGCAGTGAACAAGTGAAGGAAGGATGGATGGATGAATTAGGAGGAAAGGAGGGATCGATGTAAAGAAGTAAGTTAGTAGTTGGATGTCGTTGCCACACACGGACACAAGCGGCGTGATTTGCCACGCTGAAATCTCAGAACACAACACTGACCCCAGAAAAGAGACGGATGGCAACACGTTGTGGAAACGGCAACGCTCCAATGAGGGCACGCTGATGATGATGATGATGACGATGATGGTGATGATGATGATGGTGATGATGATGATGACGACGACGATGATGATGATGACGACGATGATGACAAACATGATGGTGACGATGGTGACGATGATGATGATGATGATGACGATGATGGTGATGATGATGATGGTGATGATGATGATGACGACGACGATGATGATGATGACGACGATGATGACAAACATGATGGTGACGATGGTGACGATGATGATGATGGTGATGATGACGATGATGATAATGGTGATGATGATGATGATGATGGTGATGATGATGATGATGATGACGACGATGATGACAAACATGATGGTGACGATGGTGACGATGATGATGATGGTGATGATGACGATGATGATAATGGTGATGATGATGATGATGATGGTGATGATGATGATGATGATGACGACGATGATGACAAACATGATGGTGACGATGGTGACGATGATTACGATGATGATGATGATTACGATGATGATGATGATTGTGGTGATAATGATGATGATGATGATGACGACGATGATGACAAACATGATGGTGACGACGGTGACGACGATGATGACGACGATGATGGTGATGGTGGTGATGATGACGACGACATCTAATACTCGCTTCTATAGCGCCGTAAGCATTGAATCGGAGTTTCGCTTGATTCTGCAGCCCATGTGATTGTTACAAATCTGAATCCCAGTGCCACTAAAACCGATCACACCTGAGTCTGAGATGCCCAGATTGGCACCAGACAGAGTTACTCTGCGCCTGGCAGCAGGTTCCGCATGGCTGACTCCGTTCGTATTAATTTAAGCACGTCGTCCAGTTTCGCATGAATGACTTTCTCTTTATTAAAAGTGAACCGAAAGGCACTCAGGTGCATCGGCTATTGATTACACAGACCGTCATCCTTTTAGTACATGACTGTCTAACTGATACATACATAAATACATACATATTTATAAACATGCATACAAACATACATACATACATATATAAAAATGCATACACATATAAACATACATACATGCATGTATACCACTACATACACACATACAAACATACATACATATATACATACATACACACATACAAACATACATACATACATACACACATGCAAACATACATACTTACATACATACATACTTACATACATACATACTTACATACATACATACATGCATACATACATATATGCATACATATATACATACATACATACATACGTATATATTCTGTTGCCTTCCCAAAGTACTGTTACTCACCTCGTTCTTCCATCCTCCGCTAGGAGACGCACCAACACAGGTCGAACAATGACCCGCAAACTAAACAATTTCCGGCATAGAAAACACCCCGACATATCCGTCCCGAATACACCTGCCGCACCTCAACCCTAAAAGTTCAATGTACCAACAACCCTTGCCAAAGAAAACGGTCGACACAAAAGGGTCGCAATACATATTGCTTCTCTTCTCGGGAATCACTACATCAACGCTTTCCAGCCTGTCCTTTAGAAAACGTTGTATGGACATACACCTCTAGGTGTATGTCTTTAGAAAGTAAGGTAATGTATCCCATATCCCACAAGTGAGACGTAGGGGAGGCGCTCATTTCCTTTTCTTGGCCCTTGAGCCGTCAATGGACGAATCCAAGGTCCTGGACAGGGGGCCAGTGCATCGCAGGACTTGCCGTTTACTTATCAGCTTATGTAAAGTAAAGTATCCTATATCCCACAAGTGAGACGTAGGGGAGGCGCTCATTTCCTATTCTTGGCCCTTGAGCCGTCAATGGACGAATCCAAGGTCCTGGACAGGGGGCCAGTGCATCGCAGGACTTGTCGTTTACTGCCCAGCTTACGCCGATACCAAATTCTCCTGCTTGGTGACAGAGGCACGGTGTGCGCAAACAACTTGTCCAGGGTCGTTACACGGAGGCGAACCCGCGACCGCATCATCATTGACCAAACGCGTTACCGATAGACCATCGTGCCGGACACATTTTCAAATCGGCGCTATAAAAATGTTCAGAGTGAATGTATGAATGAATTTCTGGGCGCGAAAACTGTCCGTATTACGCAGTGAGCAGAATTGATAAGTTTGAGACGGAACATTCTTAACCAGCACATCGAAAACTTTACAAATGGCCAAGTTTTCAAGGTCATATTGCACTTTATTATTATCACTTTGTTATTATTTAATAATCAGATATTTTTTTATTGTGCTAATATTTGAATTAGCCTCAAAGCGAGGGTAGCTGGAGAAAGATAAGTCTTCAACTGTTTGCGGAATGAAATATGAGAAACAGAAGGTTCCTTCAGAGTTGTTGTGAATTCCATAGATGTGTGACCATACCTCTTTCACAGATCCTATCCTGACACCCCTTCTTCCTCTTATCTTTCTCTCCTCTCCACCCCCTAAACACCATTACCCACGCTGTCCCTCCGTCTGACTTATGGATCTTGACTTGGAACCGAACCCTTCATGTTTATCGATTTTGTTTTGACTGAGCGCCTGTGAATAAGCTGGTCCCCGCGGCTCGGCTTTCGTTGGGCGCTGTGGAAATCTCGGAATTACGATTATAATTACGGTACGATTACGATTACAACCAGCATGTGAAAAGGCACGAAAAGCGCACGTCTCTTTGTTTTTGAGCCATCCATTAAGGTCGTCTCCAAAGAGTGAGGGATTGTGGGTCATTCAACTACAAACAAGTGTGAATATGAGGGAGGGTTTACTGAGGTGCTGTCGTTTTCATCTCAGATTGGTAAACGCAACCTTTAACCGAAAATGTACTCCACAGCCATTAAAAATTCCAGAAAAGCCGTCACCTCATCCTACACGTTTCCTTATAGCGACCGTATGTCCTCGACCTTGCTCAAATTTCAACGAATTAATCGGGTGAGATCCGTCACCACCGCTGCCCGTTTGAATGGGCGCCACGCCTTTTGTATTAGTATTCGGAGTTTAACGACATCTTGTGGCTGCCAAGGCTGTTAACGTTGAACTTTATCCAGTAGTGATCCTTTAACCCACCTTTAAGCGAAGCAGACGACTAAATAACGTCGCGTAAATGCGATTTAAAGGTGTCTAAACGCAACTAGTTAATGCATCTAATTAGCGACATCTTTGGCTGACTGGTCCGTTAACGTGGATCTCTTTTTAGTAAAATCGTTTATTTACCTGCAATTATTAAGCGAAACTGAAAACATATAGCTTCGATAAATGCGATTTAAAGGTGTCCATACGCAACATAATATTTGTATTCAGTGTTCAACTACATCTTGTGGCTACCAAGGACGTTAAGATCGAAAACTCCTCAGGAAAATTGTAAGAAATTCACGAGTGTAATTCTCGTGTCGGAAAATACGATTAAAAGGTGTCTAAGCGAAACCTAGTATTTGTAAAGTGTAAATGCACACGTTTTTCTATAGCGACCGTATGGCCTAGACCCTGCTCATTATTCAAATAAATAAATAGAGAGAGAAAGAGAGAGAGAGAGAGAGAGAGAGAGAGAGAGAGAGACAGACAGACAGACAGACAGACAGACAGACAGGCACGCAGACAGACAGACAGAGAGCGAGCGAGCGAGAGTAAGAGAAACAGAGAGAGACTCTTGTGATGAGTCGTGGAGAGATATGATTGGTTTTGACTCTTTCGCGACGCAACTCAAGAGGACGACACTGTCTCTGAAACAGAAAGCTTCCATTATCGAACTTTTTCCATCTCCATTCATCCATCCATTAATATATACACATATATGCATGCATGCACACATACATACATACATACACACACATATATATATATACATATACATATACACATATATACATTAATGCATACACGCAAGCATGAAGACCGACAGTCAAGGAGACATCTTGAACTTCGACCTTTACCCGGGCAAAACGGACAGACATACAATCACAGTCAAAACAAACACACCGACACAAGCACCCGGGCATATAAACGAACATAAGGAAGGACGTGCAGACAGACAGAGAGAGACAAAGAAAGACAAAGACACAGATACGGACAGAGACAGAGAGACAGAAAGAGGCAGAGAAGAGTGACAGAGAAATACAAAGCGACAGAGAGGGTAAGAGAGCCAATGAGACAGAGAGAGAGACAAACACAGACAGAGATGCAGAGACACACAGATCGACAGACACAGAGACATTCATGAGATGACACCGGAAATTGTGCGTTTGCCTGCCGCACCTGCGCAGTCTTCTGTCGCTGTTCATTTCCGGTGGTAACCCGATATATTGACGTCATTTCCGCTGCTAGACGGCGGACGTCTACGAAGAGACCTGTTTCATATATCCCGCGATTAGACGGAGACAAAGTCCTCTCTCTTTGTCTTCCTCCCTCCATTCATCATGTCTGTCTGTCTGTCTGTGTGTCCGTGTGTGTCTGTGTGTGTGTCTGTGTGTCTGCTTGTCTGTCTATTCTGTATCTGTCTGTCTCTGTATGTATGTATGTATGTATTTATCTCTCTCTCTTTGTCTCTGTCTCTGTCTGTCTGTCTTCTTGTCTGTCTATCTCTGTCTCTGTATGTATGTATGTACGCATCTCTCTCTTTGTCTCTGTCTGTCCGTCTGCCTGTCTGTCTATCTGTCGTTCTGTGTCTCTCGTAGGAAGGAAGCCTTTTTACGTGCTACTTCCTTCCTTCCTTCCTTCATATATTTCCCTGCCTTTCTTCTTTCCTTCTTTCTTTACTTCCTCTCTTTCGCCTCTGCATGTCTAGCTTTCAATTTCGTTTTTTCTCTGGCTCCCTGTGTCTGTCTGTCTGTCTGTCTGTATGCATGTATGTCTCTCTGTCTCTCCTGTCTGTCTGTCTGTCTGTCTCTGTCTCTGTCTGTCTCTCTCTTGTCGTTCTGCCCGTTTCTTCAACATCTTCCTCAGTTCCGCTTCATCACCCCGCATCTTCTTCTACGTCAGCAGCCGCCGTTGCGCATGAACACAGCTTCTGATCCGTCTCCATACATGAAGCTTGGTAAGGAAAGGTAAGTTAACGTAAGTAAGTAAGTAAAGATAAGCCAAGTAAGGTATGTAACGCACAATAAGGTGAGCTGTGATAAGGTAATGTGAAGTTAGGTAAGGTAAGGTTAGGCAAGTGAAGATAAGGTAATCTTATCATTATAACCGGAATGCCACATAGGCCCTATACCTATTCTCAACAGTAGTTTAACTTCAGTGCTCCTGCATGCCAGTGTCGTATCCACAAGGCCAAGCTACGACGGTGGCCTATAAGGGACAACACTTGACCGCATATGACCTATGTGTTCTGCTAACACAACAAGAGTAAGGGCAACATTTTTCAATCGCCTGACCTCCTGTAATTGTAGTTGAGGTTCAACGGTAATGGCGTGCCATTGTATGATCGTTGTGTAGCGGCGCCACATGAATTGCAACATAACATGAGGGTTATGCACCGGTTGGCGTTTTCCCTTGATTTTCTTTTCCTTCTGCCGACTCTTAAAAGTTTCCATGCTTTAAAAAAATCGTGTTGCACGCGGGCCGTTGACTGTACCTTCTGCGTTTTAAAGCCACACGTTTGGTAAATAGGGACTTGTAGTTCCTCAGTTTAACGACAGCTTATGGCATCTAAGGCCGTTGCCGTCGCCCTCCTCCTTTATCCAGGCTTGGGACTGGCACTACCCCCAAACAAGGCAGTGGCGGAGTTGTAAATTAGGACTAAACGCGCTTGATGAATATATGCATCGTTTGCAAGCGTTTTAAAGGTGTAGACCGTTCAATGGTTATTAGTATTAATCCCCAATGCACTTGTAATTCTTTCGTACCCAAATTATTATTATTATTTTTTTTAAATTTTATTATTATTATTATTATTATTATTATTATTATTATTATTATTATTATTATTATTATTATTATTATTATGGTAATAAAAAGATGTTAATTATAACATGAATATTGATTACTTATATCAAAAAACTAATAATATAATTATTTAATAATAATAATTATTATAGTAAAATTATTCTTGTCGTAATGTCTGTAAATATCAGACACAAACGTGGTCAGCACGTTAACACTCGTCAACAATTGTCTGGCGATAAAGCAGTCAATATGGTCCGTAGCCAGACATAATTTTGGCCTTGGACGGTAGTCACGGGTAATTATCAAAAGGTAGGGTTGTGTTAATGTGCTTTTACAGAAGACAGTTTATGCCAACGACCTTTTGAGCCACACTAGCGTTTCCCACTGTCAGATATTACATTTAATAATCGTACTTTCAGTTTCTAACGACACCTTGCTGCTGACACGGTCGTTGACGTCGACCTTGACGTTGCATTACGTCATATAATGCAAATTTCTGTCTTACAAGTACGTTATTGAAGGATATAGCTAAGAATAGAGCCATTTAAAGGTGTCTAAGTAGAGACTTGTATTTCATTAGTGCGCAATGTTTAGCGTCATCTGGTGGCTGCCAGATCCGATGAAGTCCACTTTACATTAAAATATGCAATATGTGGTGTCTCTGAATCTGTAGGCAGAACGCAGTTGATAATTAAAAGCGGCAATTTAATGTGTTTTAAAGGAGAATTCTGAGCTTTGTATTCTGCTAGCGCCCTCTTTTAACGGCTCTATAGTATGAACGACATCTGGTGGCTGACAGGGCTGTTGACGTCGATTGTATTCGTACCCTACTGACGACGCTGACCAAATCTTGTAGATGTCCGTAATTTACCCCATAATAATATAAAAGACACATTCACTTAACCTTACGATTAATTGTGTAGTTTCCTTTTAACGACGATTTCTTACAACAGAGACGATTAGTGTCGCCCTCCTGCTTCGGGCTGGGTACCTCCTGACTTATCACAGTAGCGAAAGTCAGTCCCACCTGGTTGATGACTAATATTGTAGAACGCATCGTTTTAATAAAGCTATCGAAATGGCACTCTTTAGCTTTTTCTCTGAACTCTTGGCGTCAAAGGGCCGTAGTTTGAAACTGAAGATTATTTGACAGTATTAAAGCCATACTGACGATTGCATCCAACAATTTAACGACTTCAGTTTAACGACTTTTAAGTTTAACAACTTCTTATGGCATTAAATGCCGCTGACGTCGATATAGGAAGTTTACAGTTCTCAGCATAAACTATTGGCAATAACGAACAAACGAGTATGACTTTTATATTTATATATATCGTCATCAAAGAGCGTTTTAAAGGTGTCGAAGGACAGCATTGCATATACAGCGCATTAAGCGTTTTAAAGGTGTGTAAAGACGCACTGTACTATCCAGTGTTTAGTGACATCTTATGGCCTGGGCCGTTGACGTCGACTAAGTCTTACTATAGCAATATTATGTAAACTTTGGAACTGATTTTTCTGTTTTCGGAGCTGTTTTCTGCGACTCCTTTGTTAACGTTTCCTATCCAGATTCTTTCTCCAATTCCCAGCGCCATCTACGGTAGCCGTCTGTCTGTCTGTATGTCTGTCTCTCTGTATGTCTGTCTGTCTCACCATTGGATCGTGGAACCGAATCTTATCCTTAATCCTTCCTGTTGCTTTTTTGACTGAGCGTCTGTCAAGAAGCTGCTTCACTCAACTAGGGTTTTGGGCGCTGGATAATTCTCGTGCTTACAAATACGAATACGATTCAACGACATCTAGCGGTTGCCACGCCTGTTGCCGTTTCTCTTACCTTATCTTACATTTTTACCAATTATATCACCAATTAGGTAGGTAGTTTCTGTTTAACGACGCTGTATCATAACTAAGTCGATTAGGATCGCCCTCCTCCTTTGTCCATGCTTCGGACTGGCACCCCCAGACTACAAATAGAGGCGAAGTTTTTGGATTTACTAAACGCTCTGGATAAACATATAGCATCATTTTAAAACAATATATTACAATAGCCTTTCTTTAGCGACATCTTGTAACTGCGAGAGCCGTTGACGTCGACCTGACAGTACCGAGTCTTCGCATGACAGTTGTATCACGCGTTTAGACGAGCTTGACTTTTATATAACAGTGTTTGAATTCGATTTAAAGGTGTCTTAAAAGTTTTGCATAATAGGTTGTTCAAAGACATCTTGCGGCTGCCGGAGCCGTTAACGTCGACCTTGCCTTACTCCTTATGTAATAGACTTTTAAAGGAAAAAGTTTGGCTTTAGTTTTTTCGCTGCCTGCGACATTCTCTCCTGTGCACCTCTCTGGATGTTTTGCGTAACAGAAATTCCCTCAAACTAATCGATTTCTTAAACGTCGGCAAAGGATTTCATTCGATCAATGTCATGTTGCTTTAAATCTCCACCCGTCTGAGGAGCCGAGTCTCAAAAGTAATTCAGACTTGAGTCGGATACCAGAATTTCCTGAATGCCGGCTCTTGAAGAATACAATTAATCGGTCGGTTGCTAAGCTTTCACTGATCGATTTAAGCTCCGCCCAGCTGTCAATCACGTTTCATGGTGATTCAATCTGGTTGTATCGATTGAACTCCATTTCTATCTTATAAGCCTGTCATCTTACTACTCTCAAACTAATGTCTGAAAACACCAGATATTAACGTTTTCTCAAAGTAGGCCTATTGTCTGGTGAAACCACTTTAAATTTGCACCAAAAGTAATATCAGTTGACAACAGCTACAAATTTGGTCCTCAAATTAGTGTCTGGTATCACCAGGTACTAAAGTGATCTTGAAAAGACTGTTTGTGCTGCCCTTGTACTGTATGTCTGTGTGTCTGTCTGTGTATCTGTCTGTCGATCTGTCTGTCTGTCACATTTCCTGGTGTCTGTCTGTCTGTCTGTCTGCCATGACCTAGTGATAATGAGACCGAAAAGCCGAGGTAAATTTGCTTAGCTTTCAACATCTGTCAGCCTGTCTTTCTAAGTCCAAAAACTTTTCTGTTAGAAGCTGCCCCTCAGACCTGACACGTGCCAAGTGGACTGCCAGGTTTTGCCTTATTCGCTAGATGGCAGGTCTAATCTGGCGTCCTTACGCTGTCCGCTCCCACGGCTGCCTGGCAACAGTGCCATCTGGGGAAAGACGCAAATCTCCAGATTTTAGTTCAGTTGAGAAAGTGGAAATGTTGCTTGATGTTCGTGGTATGACTTAGCAGTACTACTACTACTACTACTACTACTACTACTACTACTACTACTACTACTACTACTACTACTACTACTACTACTACTACTACTACTACTACTACTACTACTACTACTACTACTACTACTACTACTACTACTACTACTACTACTACTACTACCATTACTACCACTACCATTACTACTACTACCACTACTACTACTACTACCACTACTACTACTACTACTACTACTACTACTACTACTATTACTACTACTACTATCACCACTTCTACTACTACTACTACTCCTGCTACTACCAGACAATAATAACAATAATAACAACAAAGTAGTAGTTGTTTTTGTTGTTGTTCTTATTATTGTTCTTGTTCTTGTTTCAAGAACTATTTCATCTGTTTCAACGTGTTTACAAACCTTTTGGTTCCTCAACCCGGCTTTACCAACGGATTCTGATTTTGATTACGATTTCACTTAAAACGACCATCGATTGACAATTTATATAGCATCGTAAGTAGCAGGCTACTTCTAGGGTGCTTTACGAAGTTAAAAGTCAGCCCAAGTACTAAGAGTTATGAAGTAAATAGAATTTCAACTGTTTTTTTAAAGAGGTTGACACTTTTGCACTCCTGAATGGATGCCGGAAGGCTGTTCCAGGCACGCGGACCAGCAACCCGAGAGTCCCAATCACTCATTCTAGTGTTAGTTGCCTGTACAAATACATTGGCGGACTTTGATGATCGCAGTCGCTGTCGGTTGGGGTCATCAGATAGAGGCCTGATGCTGTCTGCGAGATAGTGTGGTGCGCAGTTGTTGAGACATTTGTACACAAGAAGGCAAGTTGGTCCTGAAGCACGGGCGTTATGTGGTCGGACTTTCTAGTCCGAGCGGCCAGACGAGCAGCGGCATTGATGACTGCCTGAAACCGAAGGGTTCGGCGCTGTGGCAAGCCAGCGAAAGCAAAGTTGCAGTCGTCGATTCGGCTTACGACCAGACTTTGTATGAGTAGGGGATTATGGACAGAATCTGAGGATGAAGATGAACAACGATGAATGATGATGAGCTAACTTACGACTTGCTACTATCCAGTCACGCTGATCTATTATGGGCAAAACTGTAGTGAATACTATTTAATTAAATTAACATTTATTTCATTTCGCTTTTGTTGGTTCATCGATATAAAGCATGAGGGTTAGGGTTAGGGTTAATCCACTCTGATACTGATGAAGGTCAACCCATTCCTGGTGTTAACCCTAACCCTAACCCTTATCATTAGTAAAACACCAGGAATGGGTTGACCTTCATCAGTATCAGAGTGGCCTAATCCAAACTTGACCTTGACAAATAACCTTATTAAGTGAAAATAGTACTCGAGTTGTAGTCTACTGCCGGCCTGAAGTACCAACTGGATCCGTGTAATTGGTTAGTAGTCAGAAATTGCATAAAACATAATAACCTGATTTATGCCTTGCATTCAAATCTTATTTTGGCATTTTCTCAAAACTACTTCCAGTGGAGTCAGGCAACTCTGGCACTCAATGCCTCAATTGATGCCTTGGGCATTATGATAACGGCACCATATAAGTCACTAGTATATAGATATATGTACATACATATATATATAGTACTCGAGTTGTAGTCTATATATATATATATATAGGTGTGTATGCATGTATGTATGTAGGTATGTCTCTATGCATAAATTTATGTACGATGTATGCATGTATGTATGGATGTAGAGACCGACCGAACGTGAATTTCTGGTTTCGGCCGAAACTGAAACCAGACCGAAAGTTAAAAACTTCTTTCGGCCGAAACCGAAAGTTTAACAAAACTTTCGGCCGAAACCGAAAGATATAAACTTACATAGTTCGTGTGTGTCCGTGTAGACCAGATCGTGACCTTTCTAATCATGTATAACATTGATGCCTTTCTAAATGATAAAACCCTTTGAAAAACGATCAAAGTTGTTTGGATTTTCGCATCTTTTTCACTGAGTCCTAATCAAAACTCTCAATTTTATCGATTAGAAAAATAATTTTAAGTTTCTTTTTGGTATCTATTTTTTGTAAAAATATAATATAGCCTAAATTTGATGCAAAAGAATTTTGCATGATATAGTCAAAATTCGCCGTTTTCTACTTATTGCTCGTAAATTAACGTTGCCGACAAGCGCCTAGTTTTGGGATGGCGGGTCAGATATAACAAATCTTCCACCCACCCCTATATCACGCATATAACAAATCCTCCACCCACCCCTATATAACGCATATAACAAATCCTCCACCCACCCCTATATAACGCATGTAACAAAACCGGAACCACCTCTACCCCAGAGCGTTATATAACATGTGAACGGCCCATATTTCGTTTCATTTACTACATGTCAATATAAATATCATCCGATTCTCCGCATCAACACGTGGAAACGTCGTGTATAGATTGATCATTGAAGCGAACGCACAGAACATACACAGGCCGCTGCTACATGTATTAGCTACAGACCGCCTGCGAGCGTGACAATAGACTTTCGGTTGGCGACCGAAAGCCAAGATCACTTTCGGCCGAAACCGAAAGTAAACCGAAAGTTAGCTTTTCTCTTTCGGCCGAAACCGAAACTATGCTGAAAGTCGCCATATGGACACTTTCGGCGCCGAAACCGAAACCGAATTTCGGTCGGTCTCTATATGGATGTATGTCTATAAGTAACTATGGGGTGTGCAGCATTCATAAAATAGTAAAGTAAGTATATAATGGTTTATGTGCACTGTGAACAGTTATGCTCCATTGCTGCATCAACAGTAGAGATGATCTTATATGTCAGGGTCACAGGAGGACAAATTTCAGACGAGGAGGCCATGGCCGAATTGCCAGTGCACATACATGTGACATGTACCTATAACAACTGAACAAAACAGAAACAAACTACATACAAACACGAAGAAATATCACGAATCTTGAATAACACTGATGTTTGCTGATATCCACTTTATCTGCACAACTTTTATTAAACTTAAGTCACCAAATTTTCCTTCCGTGCATAAGGATATTTGTACACTGTCTTCTTAAAACTACTTGAAACCTTCTTGTCGTGACCTAAATGCCTTTCAGAGTTAGACTGTTTGAAGAATAACAAGTTGTGGTCTAACGCAGATGATGGCTAGAAAGCTAGAAAAATTCCACTGACAAGCTATAGCAAACTCTATCATTTCCCAGTGTCATACTACTCTAGGTTCAACAATATGGAAATTTCAAATAGATTTCCATCCAAATAGATATTAATCCATACAGATTTCTAATAGTTCAAGAAATGTATCTTTTCTCAGGAGAATTGTAATAGAGACAACTATGTTCCATGAATTCTTTTTCAACTTCAACACTTCATCACATATTCCGTAACCATAAGCTCTGAAAATGAAACTATTAATAACAACAGTAATTCCTGACTGGCCTCCATAATATTTGTTTTCCATAGTAACTTGGCTGTTTACTTGTGCTTAGATTAAAAGTCTTGCACACTTTCTGCTGATAGTTTTCTGTCAACACATTTGTCAATTTTCAGTAAATGTACTGAGTAACTTTTATATGAATTAACTTCCATTGTGTCACATTGTGTCATATTTGATATTTCCCTTTGTCATTTGCATATCATGAATTTTCTACAGTGTGAGTTCTTACAAGGTATGTTAGAATGCTCCTCTGTGCAAATCCTTTGCGCCATAAATTGCACTTGTATGGCTTTTCTCGACTGTGTTCTTAAATGGTATTCATATGACTATTCCGTGCAAACGCTTTTTTCCATAAATCACACAAGTATTGTTTTTCTCCATTGTGGGTTCTTATATGGTAGTCCAGAGAAAGCCTATGTGCGAAAGCATACCAGGTTCTTAAATGGTATTCTAGATGAATCTTCCGTGCACATGCTTTGTCACATAAATTGCACAAGTATTGTCAAACAGGAGACATCATAAGCAAGGCGCAATATAAATATCATGCTACATCTATATATCAATGCATCTATCACTCTATAATTCTGGGTTCTTGTATGGTAGTCCAGGGAACGCCTATGTGCAAACGCTTAACATATAAATTTCAATCGTCTCGCTTTTTTCTAGTGTGGGTTCTTGCATGCACATTAAGAATACTACGTGTTGAAAACAACTTGTTGCAAAAGTGACATAAGTATTGTTTTTCACCGGTGTGGGTTCTTGTATGATAGTCCAGAGACTGCTTCAATGTAAATGCTTTGTCGCATAAATTGCACTTGAATGGCAATTCTTGACTGTGGGTTCTTGCATGCATCCAAAGACTTCTATGGTTTGAAAATAATTCGTTGCAAAACTGACAAATGTATTGTTTCTCCACAGTGTGGGTTCTTAAATGGCATGCAAGAGCAGTCTTCTGTGAAAATGTTTTGTGACAGAGTTTGCACTTGTAGGGTTTGTCTCCAGTGTGGGTTCTTGTATGACGGTCTAGAGTATGCTTATGTGCAAATGCTTTGTGACAGAGTATACACCTGTATGGCTTTTCGCCACTGTGGGTTCTTTCATGCACATGAAGACTGCTTCTTGTTAGAAACAATTTGTTGCAAAACAGACACATGTATTGTTTTTCCCCTGTGTGGGTTCTTACATGGTATGCCAGAGTATTCTTCTGTGCAAATGCTCTATGACAGAGTCTGCACTTGTATGGTCTTTCTCCAGTGTGGGTTCTTATATGGCATTTTAGATGAGCCTTCTGTGTAAATACTTTGTCACATAAACTGCACTTGTATGGCTTTTCTCCAGTGTGGGTTCTTGTATGGTAATCTAGATGAGTCTTCCGTGAAAATGCTTTAGAACATAAACTGCACTTGAACGGCTTTTCTCCAGTGTGGGTTATTGTATGGTAATCTAGATGAGTCTTCCGTGAAAATGCTTTAGAACAAAAATTGCACTTGTATGGCTTTTCTCCAGTGTGGGTTCTTGCATGCGCCCAAAGACAACTATGGTTTGAAAATAATCCATTGCAAAACAGACACATGTATTGTTTTTCCCCACTGTGAATTTTTACATGGAGTGCCAGCGTATTCTTCTCTGCAAATGCTTCATGACACAAATTGCACTTGTATGGTTTTTCTCCAGTATGGGTTCTTGTATGGTCATCTAGACGATCCTTGCGCGGAAATGCTTTGTCACATAAACTGCACTTGTATGGCTTTTCTCCAGTGTGAGTTCTTGTATGGTAATCCAGAGTACACTTCTGTGCAAATCCCTTATGACATAAATAGCACATGAATGGTTTTTCTCCAGTGTGGGTTCTTGTATGGTAATTAAGATGACCCTTCTGTGAAAATGATTTGTCACACAAATTGCAACCGTAAGGCTTTTTTCCAGTGTGGGTTCTTGTATGGTTTTCCAGGTCACTGTTACATCTAAATGTTTTGTCACATAAGTTGCACTTGTACGGTTTTTCCCCTGTGTGGGTTCTTACATGGTATGCCAGAGTATTCTTCCGTGCAAATGCTTTATGACAGAGTCTGCACTTGTATGGTCTTTCTCCAGTGTGGGTTCTTATATGGCATTCTAGATGAGTCTTCTGTGTAAATACTTTGTCACATAAACTGCACATGAACGGTTTTTCTCCAGTGTGGGTTCTTATATGGCATTCTAGATGAGTCTTCTGTGTAAATACTTTGTCACATAAACTGCACATGAACGGTTTTTTTCCAGTGTGGGTTCTTGTATGGTTTTTCAGGTAAGTGTTCTGTGCAAACACTTTGTCACATAAATTGCACTTGTATGGCTTTTCTCCAGTGTGGGTTCTTGTATGGTAATCTAGATGAGTCTTCCGTGAAAATGCTTTAGAACATAAACTGCACTTGAACGGCTTTTCTCCAGTGTGAGTTCTTGTATGGTAATCCAGAGTACACTTCTGTGCAAATCCTTTATGACAGAAATAGCACATGAACGGTTTTTCTCCAGTGTGGGTTCTTGTATGGTAATTAAGATGACCCTTCTGTGAAAATGATTTGTCACACAAATTGCAACCATAAGGCTTTTCTCCAGTGTGGGTTCTTGTATGGTTTACCAGGTCACTGTTACATCTAAATGTTTTGTCACATAAGTTGCACTTGTACGGTTTTTCTCCAGTGTGGGTTCTTTTATGCGTTTCGAGGTTACTGGTTTGTGGAAATGTTTTGTGGCATAAATTGGATTTGTGTTGGTTTTCTACAGTTTGTGTTCCTGTCTGGAGGTTGAGATGCCTCTTCTGTGCAAATATTTTGCTACAAAATTCAGGTTCATATTCCTTTTCCTGGAGATAGTTTCTTGAATGCATCTTCAGAGTCTGTGACCTTCAGAACTTCTATAATCTCTAGGTCTTTATGGTTGACGAATTGCACCTGCAATTTTAGGGCCAGAAGAAAGACATCTGAATATGAGCATATAACCACTGCGCTTAAGTTTTGCAGTGGCTTCCTGTCCAGCAAAGAATTTGTTTCAAATTGGGACTTACAGTTTATAGCAGATTGAACTCCAGCTAACCACAATTCTTAAAATCAGTCATTTTCCCCCAGAATTACCTTTATTCTTGAAGGTCATCTGACTGTGTTTACCTGGTCATACTTAAAACTATAACTGTTCTTGACTAACAGGCTTTACTGGATGCTGGACCTAAATTTTGAAACTTTCTTGCTGTATCTGTTCGTTACTTTGAGCGCCTGTGTCATTTCGTTCCCAACATAAAACTTGGATTTTCAAATTGCTTATCCACCAATTCTGCCTCTCTGTCTTGCGGACTGACCTTCTGAATATTTACCTGATTGTGGTTTAGCTTTGGTGGACCACCGGTTGATGCCTTGTACATTAGACACCGGCGCATTAGAAGTTATTAGTTATAATTAAGCTGAAGAAAGACACCCAGGCGAGTAACGACCGCCGCACGGACTGACGCTCACTGACGGATCATGTAAAAGTTACTGCCTGAACAACTCTTCCAGATGCTGCCACTCTGCAGTGTCTGGGTTGAAACAAATTTCTAAAAAGATGGCCGACGACAACCTCTCCTATCCAAATAGTCGTCCGAAAGGGGTTTGCTACAGATTTCACGCAGCACTAGGGCTCTTCGGTCACTGTATCTTTAGCACGGTCGCCGTTAACCGTAAAGTTTTGAAAATGCTGACCAGCAAGCAGAAAATGTGAACATTTTCGAGCAAACATCGAAACAAAACAACCTTTCTGTTAGAAATCTAACCGCCAGACAACGGCTATCGATAGGTCGAAGCGTCACGATTTGACGTCATCGATTTCCGGATATTGAGATTATGACGTCTTGCATGTGAGATCTGTGTAGTTTCTGTTTAACGACGCTATCACGTAATAAATCGTATCGTGAACTTGAGATTTCTACAGCGCCCAACGAAAGCTAAGTCGCCGGAACCAGTTTATTCATATGAGCTCGCTCTAATCAAAATCGTTATGCAGAAGGACCAGAAACGGTTCCAGGTCAACAACCAAGTCAGGCAGTAAGTCCTTACATCCTTTGGCTTAAACTATCTGAAAACATAGAGTACAAAGTCCTAACTCTTACCTATAACACATTTCAATCCTCCCAACCCTCCTATCTTCGTCATTTGTTTACAATCCAAACACTCCGTTCAACCCGTTCCTCTTCTGTCCTAAACCTTTTTCGCCTTCCCGTCAATTCATACTTAAAATTTGGCAATCGCTTCATAGCCATAGCTGCTCCATCCCTCTGGGATAAACTCCCCCAGAATTACAATTATCTGATCCATCATACGAACTCAACAGCACTTCACCTCTTGCAATTTCTGCGCTGGTCTTTCACTCAAAACTGAAAACATTTCTTTTCCAAAAATCTTATCTTTGTACTTCGTCTTATCTCTTTTCTCGCTTCAACTTCAAGCACCAGCCACAGTAGCCGTCCGAGTGTCTCCCTGCTTGACTCTTGAATCTTCATCTGGAACCGAACCCTTTTGCCTATCGATTTTGTTTTGACTGAGCGCCTGTGAATAAGCTGATTCCCGCGACATAGCTTTCGTTGGGCGCTGTAGAAATCTCTAGATTACGATTATGATTAATTACAATTGCATTATTCAGTGTTTAACGACATCTGTTGACTGTTAGCTAAGTGGCCCAGAAATAATAATTTTCGAAGCGATTGGTGAATTTATAGCTGAGACTAGACTAGCGTTTTAAAGGTGTCTAAGTGAAGCCTCGTACTTCATTTCATTATTCAATGTTTTGCGGCGTCTTGTGACTGATAATAATTATAATTTTTTTTTAAACTTTGATCCGACATCTTCTTCAGGTCAAAAGAGCGCGGACGGTTTACAGTGCGGATAAAGAACACGATAGTTCAAGTGTCAGTCAGGAAGAGATATACAGCAAGTCAACCAAAGAGCCAACCAGACAACAGCGGGATATCCAGACAGCCAGATATACCGTCAGCCAGAAAGATGGATAAACAATCAGCCAGGTAACCAAACGGACGGTAACCCAAGCGGACGAACATACATACACGACCCACCCTAACAGCTCTCCTCTTCTCCTTCTCTCTCTCTGATCTTCTGGCAACCGGACTTGGTTTTTGACATGACGTCTTTGGACAACCCCACTGACTTGACGCAGCGCTCGTGAATGGGCTGGTGCCCTGAGCTTAGCTTTGACGTAGCGCTTTAGCTATTTCGAGTTTAAGCTTACGATTACATAATACAGTCTGTCACTTGGAATAGCCACAAAGCTAGCTGTGAAGACAGAGAGAGAGATAGAGAGAGATAGATAGAGAGAGAGAGAGAGAGAGAGAGAGAGAGAGAGAGAGAGAGAGAGAGAGCCAGGCAGTCAGACAAATAGATCTAAATCTAATCTAATCTAATGACTTCTGTAGCGCCGTTATCATAATTCCCAAGGGATCAATCGATGGTCGCTTCAAGTCAGAATCGAAATCAAAAGTTACAGTCTATTGAAGAAGCCAGATCGAATTCCTATCGGTCAGAGAAACCAGAAGTTAGGCTACGGTGAATAAGAAAGTTCAAACAGATGAGTCTTAAGTTTAGGTCTGAATGACGTCAAAGAATTGATTGAAAGAACTCAGCTTAACAGCCAATTCCACAGCTTTGGACCAGCTACCGAGGACGTCCGAGAACATAAAATGTAAAGGCACATGTTTTTCTATAGCGACCGTATGGCCTCTACCCTGCTCATTTTCAATGAATTAATCGGTGTGAGATCCTTTACCACCGCTGCCCATTTGATAGTAGTAGTTCCTCAGTTTAACGACAGCTTATGGCATCAAAGGCCGTTGCCGTCGCCCTCATCCTTTATCCAAGCTTGGGACTGGCACTATCCCGAACAAGGCAGTGGCGGAGTTCTGCCCAGTTGAATCGGTGCAATTAAAAATATATAGATTCGTAGAAAAGCGATTTAAAGGTGTTTAAGCACAACCTAATATTTGTAAAGTGTAAATGTAAATCTACAAATTTTTCTATAGCGACCGTATGGCCTCGACCCTGCTCAATTTTCAATGAATTAAACAGGTGAGATCCTTTACCACCGCTGCCCTTTTGAATGGGATCCACGCCACTTAATGGTTAGGGTTTAACGACAACTCATGACTTCCAAGGCCGTTGACGTTCACCTTAGTTTAGTAGTAGTTCCAGTGTTTAACGACATCTGATGGCATCAAAGGCCGTTGACGTCGCCCTCATACTTTGACCCTGGCGCTGCCCGACTAAAGGCAGCGGCGTTGTTCCGATTAATAGATAAGACATCCAAATCAATTCCGATTAAACGAAATTCGCAAATAGGCTATATAGCGATGTTTGAAAGCTTTTTGAAGGTGTCTTCACAAAAATATTGCATTAACTAGCGTTTAGCGACATCTTTCGGCTCCCAGGACCGTTGAAGTCGATCTCAGCTTACTCTTAAAAATTTTGTCCATTCTTGCAATTAGTGGTAGGTTCTGTTTGACGACGCTGTGTCATAACGATGAAGATTAAATGTTAATGTACGCGTTTTTCTATAGCGACAGTATGACCTCGACCCTGCTCATTTTTCAATGAATTAATCGGGTGAGATCCTTCACCAATGCTGCCCGTTTGAATGTGCACCACGCCATTTAAGGTCCCAGTGTACGGACCGTGCTAGCCAGAGATTCATATCTCTGAAATAAGCCACATCCGGGACGCGAACCGACAGCCTCACGCTCTGGGACGCCTTGACGTACGCGTTAACCAATGCAGCTAACCGTGCCAGTATAGCTCTGGTTCGAGGCAACGCAACAGTCAAGTGGCCACTGATCGAGTGGAATATTAATAGGTATGAGGGGTGATTTTGTAACATAAATAGATAGGTCGGCGGATTTAAAATGTATTGCTTTGTGAATTAACGTCTAAATTTTAAATTGGATTTTTTACTCAGCGGGCAGCCAGTGAAGTGAATGCGATATTAATTTGATTCGCTGACATTTGGGCGTATTGTCGTGGTACTGACGAGAAAATTTTGAACCATTTGTAGTTTGTGAAGATCTCCCTTCGTGATACCAAAGCGAAATGAGTCACAGTAGTCAAGTCTGCACGAAACTAATGCATTAGCTGTCGTCATTGTAACTGTAATCTCGGGATTTCTACAGCTCCAAACGAAAGCTAAGTCACGAGAACCAGCTTAGTCACAGGTGCTCAGTCAAAATAAAATCGATAGGCAGGAAGGGTTCGGTTCCAGGTCAACATCCAGGAGTAAAGCAGGGAGGGAGTCGGACGGCTACGGTGGATGGTGCTTGAAATTGAAGGGAAAAGAGAGATAAGAGGAAGAGGAAGAATCAGGATAAGATTTATGGGAACGCAGTTTTCAGTTTTGAGTGAAAGACCAGCGCAGAAACTGAAAGAGGTGAAGTGTTGGTAAGCTCGTATGATGGGTCAGATAATTGTCGTACATAATTCTGGCGGGAGTTTATTCCATAGTGATGTAGCCGCTATGGCTATGGAGCGATTTCCAAATTGTAAGGATGAGTTGACGGGCGGGCGAAGAAGGGTTAGGACAGAGGAGGTAAATGAGACAAACATCCAGCCAGCTGGCTAGCCAGACGCGATCATCGCCTGCAGAATGAGACGAGCCGGCTGGTCGGCTGGGCTGGTTGTAACAGTTATAAATCAACATCAAAGAAGGTCTCTCAAACTACCGTAATTTCGGCGTAGACAATACAATTCTGTATCAGTAAATCGAGTTAATGTGCCAAACCTTTGTGCGTTTCTAATTGGACAGCCACAATCCAATTTAAACATCCACAAATAAAGACTCATGTCCCTACATCCAAGCACACACGAACCCCAGTTTATCTATCAGATACGCTATCGCAGTTATATCATATATCTTTACGGCTTAAATCGGATATCGGATGAGCTATCGGAGAACAAAGAGTCGAATTAGTATCAGCGCGATGACTTTAGAGATAAGCAGCTGGCAACCGAGAGGCGGCGCTGCTATTTCCCTCGTGCGTACTCCGATAATAATTCGTCTTTGATGACGCGTCAAATTGCAGGTCAATAATGCGGCCGACTTCACAAAAGAAGTTAATAATATCGTTTTTTAATACTATTGGTTCAGTTAACTTCGATGGCCAGGTGTTATTTGAAGTCGAAGATAAAATCCGGAAGTTATTTGCGCTAGAATTACAATTAGGCAGCCTTATGGAGCGATGATTGGATGACAGTGGAAACGTGCCATCCCTGCGAAATAAACTGCGTTATCGGCCGCGGAGTATCGATATATCAAGAGCCTATAAACGAACGCTTAAATCTAACCGAAATCATACCTTCAGATGTAGTTCCACAGATCATAAATACATACAGATGCTTACGTAGATTGGCGCTTACATGTAAACTTACACAAAATAACGAATGGACTTAGGCTACACTGATTATTATATACATTCATAGAGAATACCTAGATACATAGGTTCAGACATACATACATACATACATACATACATACATACAAATATACACAAACAAATAATTGCATACATATACTAGCACATAAATACATTCATACATACATCATATGCGTCCATACATGTAGGCTACTGGCCTGGTTAGCTACATTGGTTTTAAATCGTACGCAAGGCGCCTCTGAACGCGAGGATGCCAGTTCGCATACTGATCGTGGCTATATTTCAGAGATTAAATCTCAGGCTATCACGGTCAGTACACGGGAATCTTAAGTGGCGTGGCGTCCATTCAAACGGGCAGCGGTGGTGAAGGATCTCACCCGATTAATTCATTGAAAAATGAGCATGGTCGAGGCCCGAAGGTTGCTATAGAAAAACGTTTACATTTACCTTTACCTACATTTGTTTACTTAAATACAAATAGAAATTAATGCATATATACACACATGCTTCCATATAGAAATACATGAAATACAAAGATTGATGTGTATAGCGTAATGCGTAAGTTGTGTCTACTTTCAGTCTTAATTGATCAATGAGAACTTCAGGTTTCAAGTTTCTTTATGTGGGTCCTTTTTCATCGACACAATTTCATTTCGACCTCCCACGAGCACTAATCAGTCTAAGAAAAAAAACCGGGTGATATTTACAGTTCGGCTGTGATGATGGCAACGATGATGATCGTGATAATAACGACTACAGAAGTGATTATATCGACACCGATGATGAAGATTTCACTAGAAGCGACCGTCTCTTTCCGTCGTGTGCATTTTGATAACGTCGCTGTAAAATCTTAATCGTAAGCTCGAGACTTCCACATCGCCCAGCGATAGCTAAGCCGCGAACTTATTCACAGGCGCTCAGTCAAAGCAAAATCGATAGGCAAGAAGAACAAGAAAAACAAGAATGAAAAGTCCTTTTAAGCAAATACCGAGAGGCAGCCTTGGGTTTCAGGTCTTAGCGACTTCATTTTTCTTAGCCTTGGTTCACGAGTATGGATGACCACTCCTCTCCCGTTCCACCTGTTCTTCCCACTGACAGTGTACGGTCGATGTGATCATTGTAACTGAGTTCGCCAGAGGAGGCCAGCGGAGCCGAAATCTACAAACAAATTTCTGCCCTAGCGGGATTTGAACCCCAGACTTCTCGGCTGACAGTCCGTCACGCTAACCACTTGGCTATCGCTCACCCGTTGGAGAAGTCCCAGTAGAAATCCAAAGGTAAGAGAAACCAGAAGCGAAGGGTTGCGCAGGTTGAAACAGACGACTCTTCTGTTCACTGGCCTAGTTAGCTACATCGGTAGATGAGTACGCCAGAATGCCTCTGTGCGCGAGGATGTCGGTTCGCGTCCTGATCGTGGCCTATTTCAGAGATTTAAATCTCATTCTTGTACGGTCCATACACGGGGACCTCAAATGGCGTGGCGCCCATTCAAACGGGCAGCGGTGGTGAAGTTTAATTATCATAATTTAATTAATTTAAATTTATTAATTTAATTCATTGGGAAAATGAGCAGGGTCGAGGCCATACGGTCGCTATAGAAAAACCTGTACATTTACATTCACATCTTGAATCTGGCTTCTGTTATATGTTAAATTAAAAACTGAACTTAGACACCTTTTAAACGTTTCTATTATAGGCTATAATCAATATCGCGATACCATTGTAGCTAGAATGGTAACACCCTTACCCTTAACAGTGAAAATTGTATATTGTTTCCAATCGACGTCAACGGCTTTTGATGACGTAAGATGATATTAAACATTGGAAACACCATCTCCTCCTATTCCTCGTCCTCCTCCTCTTCCTATTCCTCCTCCTATTCCTCCTCCTCCTCCTCCTCCTCACCATCAATTATTGTTATTGTTATCAGTACTACTACTGCTACTACTACTACTTCCACTACTACCACTACTACTACTACCACTACTACTACTACTACTACAATTAATATAATTTTATTATTATTATCATTATTATTATTATTATCATTATCATTATAATCATCATCATTATTATTACTATTATCATTATTATTATCATCATCATCATTATTCTTAGTATTATCATTATCATTTTCATTTTCATCATCATCATTATTATTATTATCACTATCATCATCATCATCATCATCATCATCATCATCATCATTATTATTATTATAATTATTATTATTATTATTATTATTATTATTATTATTATTATCATCATCATTATCATTATTATCGTCATCATCATTATTATTATCATTATTATCATCATTATTATTATCATTATCATTATTATTATCATTATTTTATTATTATTATTATTATTATCATCATCATCATCATCATCATCATTATGAATTTGACTGACATAATCCTAAGTAATAGTGAATTCTGATGAGCGATTTATTTGAGTTTTGCCATGGCTAATGGACCATAATGTTCACACCTGCATTGCCCAGGTTGAAAAGTACGAATATTCATATCTCTACAACGAGTCCTGTAGCAGGCATCGTCCGAAGCCACCATTAGGCAAGCACTCTGTCATAGTTATCTTATCTCTCGTGCATGATTCTCGTCTGTTATCACTGGTCATTACATCTAATCAGGGTTTTAAACGTATATGCGCAAGACGCGAACATACATGAAGTTCCGAGTACCTTATGAGCTGTCTTCCCTGCACTGCGTCTGCTTATAATGAATATTGGAAATTCACGGATGAGTTTGTAATTTGCACCTGCTCATATATCAGCCGATTCTGTTGGTTTTAAGTGATCCGATATGCACCTCATATACCTGGAGATTAGTAAAACTATTGTCGGCCATCGAAATGGACTTTTATAATATTAGCTGGAGCCACTTTATCGGGACAAAATGTTATCAAATATTCGGGTAGAGTTTACTGTTTTATGTTTAATTGTTTGTGTGTTTGCCCAAACCCACGATTCCTCGCTATGGCGATGGACATATGGCGAGTTAACAAATGCATTACTTACATACATACATACATACATAACTCATACATGCATGCATACATACTTCCTGACTTACTTTCTTACTTACTTACTCACTCACTTACTTACTCACTTACTTACTCACTTATTTACAACGTGTTGGTTCTGGGATCCACACATCTTGACTGTAGAATCTGTATGAAACTGAAGCGAACGATGAGCTTCGGTGTTCAACGACTTTTTTAATAGAGCTGGATTGAGGCAGTGGCTGAGGCGATACATTTTATTGGTCTCGTTAGCTACATTGGTTAAAGCGTGCGTAAAGGCGCCTCTGAATGTGAGGATGCTGGTTCGCATGCAGATATTGGCTTATTTCAGAGATTTGAATCTCGGGCTAGCACTATCCATGAACGGGGACCTTAAATGGCGTGGCACGCATTCAAACGGGCAGTGGTGGTGAAGGATCTCACCCAATTAATTCAATGAAATACGAGCAGGGTCGAGGCCATACGGTCGCTATACAAAAACGTGTAGATTTACATTTTACACACCTTTAAATCGTTTTTGTCCTACGCTATATATATCAACTTCGTTCAAAAAAAATCGATACGACAGTGGCCTGGAAAGTTCGATGTCAACGGCCGTGGCAGCCACAAGATGATGTTAAACACTGAATACAAATGCAAAAGGCGTGGCGCCCATTCAAAGGGGCAGCGGTGGTGAAGGATCTCACCCGATTAATTCACCGAGAAATGAACAGGGCCGAGACCATACGATCGCTATAGAAAAACGTGTACTTCTTGCGAAAATATAAAAAAAACGAAACTCTAAATCTCCGTAACATCTGTAAGTCTCGGTTAGCTATCTAGACGCTTAATGTGGGGCCTTTAGTACCTCACAAAAGCTCAGCCTACACTAGCCTGAATGACGATCAAGTCATTTAGAACAAAACGTTCATCAGTATACCGACAGTGCTCCGATAACTAGAAAATGTCCGCTGGCTGGCTTCCGCAGACACGCAGAACCCAATCAGCAGATTATTGGTTGGACTGTGTAAGATAGATATAACAATTATAATTGTATTCGTAATTGTAATCTGACATTTATAAAGTGCCACTTGAAGAATAGTCTCATCAGAGGCGCTCCCGACCCGAACCAGTGAGACCGCTGTCAAATAATACAGACTTCAGGCGCTTGCGAAACTGCAGAAGGGACAAACTGAGGAATTCAAGTCGGAGCTCTCGGGAAAGGCGATTCCAGCTATTAGGTCCAACATAGGCAAAGCTTCTAGACTGAGCTGGAACAGTGAGCATACGAGGGACGGTCAGGAGTCCAAGGGAGGCCGACCGGAGAGTGCTACAGTGGCTTTCTTAGCCATTAAGCAACTGGGGATCTTTTTTTTCGATAGATGGCTCTCGTCCGAAATTTACGGGTGAAGGTTTTAAAAACAATCACAGCAAATACGTTAAAATGCAATTAAATAGAAAAATTGAACTTTTGATAACTTGAAATTTAAAGTTTAAGAGAGAATTTTTGTATCAACAAAAACTCTTTATTTGTCGTTTTATAACAATAAAAATATTTGCTTATTTTATTTCACACCAATAATGGTCTCTTATGTTTGAACATTTCAGGTTAACAATATATTCTATGCGAACAATGTTGTTTTCACGTTAAAAATATTGCTGTCTATATTCTATGATAACGATAACAACGTTCGCTTTATTTTACGCTAACAAAAATAATGTTCTTGATTTTGAGTTGATGACAATGTTCTTCATGTTGCTAACCAAGCTTAGCACAAGAAAAAACAAGAGAACAATTGTAGCTTCTGAGTAATTCTTTTCTGCAAGATACACCATAAAAATTCACCAATAAAATACGACAAATAACAGCAAAATTACCAAAAAACTAAGGCACAAATTATTGTCGAAAGTTCTTGAATGTTCTTGCCTTCGATTCTAATGTAATTTAATTTAAAGGATGGTGATGTTGCGTGCGATGATTTGAAAGATAAGAATCTTAAAGATTGAATTTAATATCAAAAGTTCAGTAGCACCTCTGTAATATCTCGTGCAGTTGATCTCGTTCGCCATTTGTCATTCTACGAATTGATATAGCGCCATTTAAGGATGTTACTCAGGGACGCTACTGTTCCAAGCATGACAGAAATCATCATTGCAATCTATGTGGACTTATAATGCAAACAAATCTCTAATAAGTAACTGGTTTGATAAAACCGGCAATCAATGTGGGTGGCCGCATACAAGAGACCACACACGATGACTGAACGTTTACGCACAGATACCCAATGGCGAGCTAGAAGTTCGCACTTGACAAACAAGTTCTTTGACCATCTTTTCATAGTTCCCTATTTCATCACCTTTTCATTGGCAGGTATTTTGATAATCTTTCTCAGTTTTCATCACCTGTTGCTACTATCCAAGTTTTAGTAGGCCACCCTAGTTTGGGGGCAACCCGAAAGCTTCCCCATACCCAGATCAGGCCATAATGATGATCCACGAACTTCTATAGCGCCATCGAAATAATGTTAAAAGAACCAGTCGATGGTCAGTGCTAGGCAGAGTCGGTGTGCTTGTGAATTTTTGCCCTTGAAACTATGTAAAGCTCTGCGAATCTACGCAGTTAGTCGTACGTTGGCTATCGTTGCGGAATTCACACGCGTCAGTAATAATAGTTAATGTCGAGATCTGTAGTTCGTTTGAGGCCTTGAAATTCTTGTCAGAGTTGCAGCAATATGATTGTAATCCCATAAGGCACTTCTTCTACTTCCGTTTGGACTTTGATGGCTCATTTTCTAGAAGTTGGCATTCCACAAGGCACTTTTACTTCCGTTTCGGATTATAATGCTCGTTTTCTAGTAGTACGACTTCCCATAAGGCACTTCTCCAACTTCCTTTCTGGACTTTGGTCACTCGATTTCCAGGAGCAGACGTCTACGGAAACCAGTTTTAACCGAAATGCAAACAGCCCAAGAATGGATGAAGATTGAAATCCTGAATCGTCTGTTATGCGGAGTAGTCTTTAGTGGTTGATTTCCAGCGGGAGACTCCGACCAATAGAGATATTGCGCTTGAAAGTCAAACTGGACATCGTGGTAAACATCTCCGACTTGTGTCGAAATCTTTGTAATGAATCAGTTGAAATGGAAGGAAACCCGTAAGTATATTTCGTTTCGTCAGTGGTCGATGGTTATTCTGGCAAAATGTCAACATAGGCCGAAGTTTGACGCTGAAGAGTCGAATTTGATCGAACTTTGGACCACGATTAAAAACCGAAAAACAGCAACACTGAGAGAATGCATAATTTCAAACGCTGGTTTGAGTTCGTATTTGGTTAAAGAGAACAGCTGCACTGGTTCGAGTTTGTTCCAACAATGGTAGTTTTGAGAAAACAGATTCCTACGCGTGTTGGTTCGATTTTGTTCCGACTTCGGGCTACGATTAAAGCAACAAAGTCTTACTTTCGACAGAGCTCACATGCAGAGTTCTTAGACCTGTTCAAATTTGGTCCAAACCCTCGGGTAGAATTCCACTAGGGGCTCCAGTCTGGTCCAAAACAGGGCTACGTTTCTGAGCTTCTTTGGATCGAAGTCAGACGAGCGAACTGATCTGACGAAGATTGAACCGTTGCCTTTCAAATGTAGCACAAGAATTGATACCAATTTGGAACGCGGGGCCCTGAAGCCCCGTCTTCCCCTACGGACTTATGCAACAGGGGAGATGAGAGACCGGTCTTCGTGTGGGTCCTGTTCAGAGAGAGACGATGACTGACTGAAGGACGAGTCCTCTGCCCAGGGTTGGAGGTTCTGAAGGGCATGGAGGGAGGCGTTGTTCGTGCAGAGGGGATCTGGGGCACTACAGACCCCCTTCGAACCGTCCGAATGGTGTAGGCTCAACATGAAGCGATTGGCTGCTTGACGCTCCGCCTCTCGCTCCTCCGCCGTCTGACGTCTGCCAACAGAACAATTCACACAATTTAGATTAAATCGTAAAATATAATAAATACTACTACTAGCGGCGCATGGAGTACTACTACTACTACTACTACTACTAATAATAATAATAATAATAATAATAATAATAATAATAATAATAATAATAATATTAATGATAATAAGAAATTAATGATAGTAGGGCTACATCGAGAAAACGAGTCTTTTTTAAACACCTTTAAAAGACTTTAGACGGATTCTACAAAAGTCCGCAATTGCACACGCTTTACGTACACGGTATAAAGATTTGCATCAATTTTTTCTTCGGGGGGGGGGGGGGAGTACCAAGTCAGTTAACATATCTGCACAATTATCTATATATCCAGCTGTTTATTTAATTTATTTATCTGTCTGTCTGTCTGTCAGTCTGTCTGTCAGTCTGTCTATGTATTAATTTGTCTGTCTGTCCGTCCGTCCCTCCGTCAATCCAGCCACTTGAATTAGGAATAGTAATAGTAATATATTACACTAAGTTGTAAATATGAAGCAGCTACATATTGACACAATTCTGCAGGCGTAGACTTAACGTGTGCTGTACGTGTTTGCGTGATCGATTGAGCGATAGCGACCTCCGTCATCGCGTTCAATTATCATCTCAAGTTGTTTTCCTTTTGATTAGTTCCCCATATTCTCCTCCTCTTCATCTTCTTTCTTCTCAACTTTCAGCCATTCATCCGCTTCATACACCTCATCCACTTCCTCCTCCTATCACTCCTCTTCTTGCCACTCCTGTGTCTTCCTCCGCGTCTTCTTCCTCCTTCTCTTCCTCTTCATCTTCCTCTTCTTCTTCCTCCTCCTTGTTTTCCTTTCTATCCTGATTCTCCACATTTTAAAACTCGTCATTCTACTCTTCGTCAGGTTTCTTCTCCTCTTCCTTTCCTGCTCCTTCTCCTCATATTCCTAATTCGCTTACTTTTATCACTCATCTTCTTCCTCTTCAACTTCTTCCCCTTTTTCTCCTTCTTAGTATACTCCTTCCGCTACCTACTGCTCCTCTTTCTCTTTTTCATCCTCTTCCTCCTTGTTTTCTTCTTCTTCCTCTTTCTTTTCTTTCTCTTTCTCCGTCTCTTCTGCTGCATTCTGATCTTTCCTTTCTTGTTCTTTCTCCTCTTCCTCTTCTTCTTCCTCTACCTCCTTCTCTTCCTCTCTTCTTCTTCCTCCTCTTCCTCCTCTGCCTCTTCCTCTTCTTCTTCCTCATCTTCCTCCTCCTCTGCCTCCTCCTCCTCTTCCTCTATCTCCTCTGCCTTCTCCTCTTTCTCCTCTTTCTATTCTTCTATTCCTCCTTCTCCTCTTTCTCCTGCTCCTCTTTCTCCTCCTTTTTCCTTCTCTTCCTCCTCTTCTTCTTCCTCCTCTTTGTCCTTCTCTTCCTCCTTCTCTTTCTCCTTCTTCTCTTCCTCCTTCTCCTCTTTCTCCTCCTCCTCCTCTTCTTCCTCTTCTTCCTCCTCCTGCTTCTGCTCGCCTCGTCCTCCTAATAGCTGTTTGGCTTCCATCCTTCAACACGGCCAAGCGTGCCAATCCTATAACGCCGGCTAAATTTGACATCTCTACATTAGCATCGCCGGCGTCCAACAGCAAATCCGTTCTGTAGACACAATAACATCGAAGGTTACCGAGCTGAGGGCACCGGATAATCATTTAAACGCCCACCATCACCTCGTCATAACAACATCGGGGCCCTCTGGACAGTGTGTCGGCCCTCGGGTGATCAGTGTTGGGTCTGGGGTATCCATAATCGCCGGTAGGGGGCGGCTCGCAATCGGGTCTTTTAGACGAGATAATAAAGCAAAGTGATGGTTGTAATTATTAACGATTGACTGGCACTCGAATGGTTCGCCACTTAGGAGTTCTGCCCGATGGGGGAGAGTGTGAAAAACAGATGGGGGATACGGGGATGCGGATGTGGTAAGACAGACAGACAGACAGACACCCATCCAAATAGAGATAGACAGGCAGGTACAGGCAGGCAGAGAAACAGATAGACAGTGCCATGGCAGGCAGGCAGACAGACAGACAGACAGAAACACAGACAGAAACACAGACAGAAACACAGACAGACAAACAGACAGAAAGGCACACACACAGACATAAAGGCAGACAGGCGTACAGGAACAGAGTGAGACAGACGAAGACGTAAAACGAAATGGTCATGGAAAAGTACAGAGACTTTCAGACAGACTTAAGGAGACAAAGACAACCATAGACGGAGTAAAAGAATGAGTGACATACAGAGACGCACACAAACAGACAGACATAGACAGACACAGACACACAGACATACACACAGACAAACGCACAGACACACAAACGGACATACAGGCGAGGGATGGACAGACAGGCAGAAAGGCAAACAGACAGACACACACACACACAAACACACACACAAACACAGACACACACACAGGCACACAGACAGACACACACAGACACACAGACAGATACACAGACAGACACACAGACACACACAGACACACAGACAGACAGACAGAAGCTGACGGAACAAGAGATAAGTAATTACGACCCGACGCCTCAGATCGTTTAGGGTTACATGGCTAATGGAAAAGCAATACGAAATAAACTGCCACCAGAACGAACGCGGGGGTTGCTGGAATAGCGGAGGGTGGAGGCGGGGTTATTGGGAAGAGCGGAGGGTGGGGTGGGGCAGAAGCTACTCGACGGGTGTTACTTTCATTCGAACACTTACGGCAAGTGCATTTATTTCTGCTTCAAATTGACACCCTTCAAATCATCGTGTCTGCTAACAGCTAGACACTGCGCGTTTATTAAGTTAAGCGTGTCCGGCGCCAATATAGCCGCTGTATATGCCTCTTGATCATTTCAATGTATTGCTAGTTGTGTGCAGAATTCGCTTGAGAAGGGCGCTATAAAAATGTTCAGATGTACAAATACATCAATTCATTACTGCATACATTGGCTAGGAATCCTACGGACGGCGGAGGCGCCACTGAAGCTGACTACGGTATACTTTGTACAGTAGAGTACGGTAGCAACAAATACTGGCGTTGCGAGTCCGCTATGGGTCGTGTGCTTCATGACTTTTACTTCAACAGTAATTTGTGATAACTTTAGACACCTTTAAAAACAAACTAGGCCTACTATATAGAGGAGCAAGGCGATAATTACATGTTGATAAATATTATGTTCTAAAGTGGTTACCCTGCCACGGTAAAGCAGCCGCAAGATGTCGCTAAAATATACAATGCAATACTTGTGCATTAGATTTAAATGTGGCGATCGGTGACTTGTCCATTGATAGGATTTATTAATAATACAATTTTTATTTCACTTATGCGCGTGTTATAAAATAGTTCCACATTTAAGTTGTTCGGTCCGCTTTAGCTTGTGTGTTAAATTTTAACAATTCAGGTTTTAATTCAATTTAATAATTAAGTCCTTATATCTGTTCACTCCGTCCCCGCTGTCAAATGATTTACGGTCAATCAAAGAGCAGCCGACGGTTGTTTTGGCCAATGACTTGAGTTGTGGACGCCTTTAAATAAATAAATCCGAGCTGGTGTTGAGAAATGCCCCGGGAAGAGGCCTTTCGTGCGATAGTAATTAGACACCTTTTATTAACTTGTGCGGTAGACAATAAGAGTCCGGATCGGGGACTGGTAGAACCAGCTAACACACAGAGCTTAGAGAACTCACTGAAGTGCGGGGCCCCTCGTGCGTGCCTCTGGACGAAGACCTATGTGTAAACATGCCCAATCAGTGAAGGGCCAACAGGGTCATTTGGCCCGGGTCTTACATGGGAAGTGTTTTTCGACTAATTCAAAAACTAAGAAATGTTCTTATTCGAACCAAAGACTTTATATTTATGTTTCGGCAACTAGCAAGAAATGTTTCAAATTCTTTTAATTTATTTTATTAATCATTATTAATATTTATTTCTATTTTTTTCGTATTATAATTCACAACTGCGATTCAGTAGGCTCATGATGTGAACGCTTCGAGATTGGGGTCTCGTATTTGCGGTGGTCAGGGCCTCTTGGCCTAGAACCCTCAAACACAGAGTCCCAGTACGAGAATTTAATCCGTAGGTTGGGGTGCATGACACATTTGTCTGAGGATGGGAGTCCTACACACGGAGATGGAGCGAGGGACGTGTGCTAGTAGGAAGCTGCCTTGCCCGATAGCCATGTGCTTGGGAGAGGGGGAAAGACGCAGGGAGCGTCATAAGACTTCCCCTGGCCTTGGAACCCAGAGAACGATTGGGGTCTCAGAGACTAATAATAATAATAATAATAATAATAATAATAATAATAATAATAATAATAATAATAATAATAATAATAATAATAATAATAATAATAATAATAATAATAATAATAATAATGCAAGTTTACAATTCGACACCTTTAAAACGCTTCGATGCTATGCTATATAAAACTCCGTCACGTTCAGTAGACGGTGCAACTCCGCCACTGCCTTGTTTGGGGGTAGTGCCAGTCCCAAGCCTGGATAAAGGAGGAGGGCGACGGCCTTTGAGGCAATAAGCTGTCGTTAAACTGAGGAACTACTACTAGTAGTCGGTGCGTACGATTTCAAGAGAAAACTTTAACGGCCCTGGCAACCATTAAAGGTGTCGTTGAACAATTGAAAATAATAAAGGTAAAGTAACACCATCGCTGACTTTAGTAGGGTGGTGCCAGTCCCAAAACTGAATTGAGGAGGAGGGCGACGTCAACGACCTTTGATGCCGCTAAGCATTGGAAGCTACTACTACTGCTGTGCTTAATCGGTTATTGGTTCAACTCCATTTAAACATGTCGTTAAACACTGGAGAAGGCGGTGTTGTCTTTAGACACCTTTGAAACGTTTATATACGACGCTATACGTGCGTCAGCTATCGTTTCTTTAGACACCATTAAAACGCTAACAGACGATGTTATATGTTCATTAATTGCGCTTTTTACCTAATGTTTATCTCCGCCACTGCCTTGTTTGGGGGTAGTGCCAGTCCCAAGCCTGGATAAAGGAGGAGGGCAACGGCAACGACCTTTAAAACATATATACACGATACTATATGTTCATCAGCTACCGTTTCTTTAGACAGAGAACTCCGCCACTGCCTTGTTTAAGGCCAGTGCCAGTCCCAAGCCTGGATAAAGGAGGAGGGCGACGGCAACGGTCTTTAATCTCATAAGCTGTCGTTAAACTGAGGAACTACTACTACTAACTGCGCCACAAACTCCGCCACTGCCTTGGATAGGGGTAGTGCCAGTCCCAAGCCTGGATAAAGGAGGAGGACGACAGCAACGGCCTTTGATGCCATAAGATGTCGTTAAACTGCGGAACTACTACTACTTCTTTAGACACCGTTAAAAGATGTCGTTAAACGTTAGAACTAATACTACTAAATTCTGAGCAACCCCCCCCCACTGCCTTTAGTGGGTGGTGTCAGTCCGAAGATTGAAGTAAGTAAGTAAGTAATGCATTTGTTAACACGCCATATGTCCAACGATTGAGCGAGGAACCGTAGGCGACTGAAGAAAGCGGAAGGAGGGCGACTCTAATCAATTTTGTTCCGACACATGGTCTCTTAACTGAAACTGCCTGCCTAATCGTAAGGTTAAGTGATTGTATCTTTTATTTTATTATGGGGTAAATGACGGACTTCTACAGGATTTGGTCAGCGTCAGTAGGTTACGAATACAGACGACGTCAACAGCCCTGTCAGCCAGCAGATGTCGTTCATACTATAGCGCCGTTAAAAGAGGGCGCCAGCGAAAAACAAAGCTTAAAATTTGCCTTTGACACACACTCAACTGCCGCTTTTAATTATGAACTGCGTTCAAACTTCAGATTCAGAGAAATCACACATTATTTATTTTCATATAAAGTGGACTTCATAGGATCTGGCAGCCACCAGATAACGCTAACCATTGCACACTAATGAAATACAAGTCTCTACTTAGACACCTTAAAATGGCTCCATTCTTAGCTATACATAGATCTTTAAACAGAACGCGACGGTGATTACTGGCTATCAAGCTATATGACGTGATGTAACGTTAAGGTCGACTTCAACGGCCCCGGCAGCCGTTAAAAACTGAAAATGCGTTTATTATGTGTAATATCTTATAGCGGGAAATGTTAGTGTGGCTCAAAAGGACGTAGACACTGACTGTATAGTGTAAAATCATAATCACACCACACGACCATTACATAATTCCACGTGACTACCGTCCAAGGCCAAAATTATATCTGGCTACGGATCACATTGACTGCTTAATCGCCAGACAATTATTGACGAGTGTTATCGTGCTGGCCACATGTGTTTGATATTTCCAGACTAGAGGCCTACCGAAATTCGGTTTCGGTTTCAATTTCGGCGTCGAAAGTGTCCATATGGCGACTTTCGGCATAGTTTCGGTTTAGGCCGAAAGAGAAAAGCTAACTTTCGGTTTACTTTCGATTTCGGCCGAAAGTGATCTTGGCTTTCGGTCGCCAACCGAAAGTCTATTGTTACGCTCACAGGCGGTCTGTAGCTAATACATGTAGCAGCGGCCTGTGTATGTTCTGTGCGTTCGCTTCAGTGATCAATCTATACACGACGTTTCTACGTGTTGATGCGGAGAATCGGATAATATTTTTATTGACATGTAGTAAATTAAACGAAGTATGGGCCGTTCACATGTTATATAACGCTCTGGGGTAGAGGTGGTTCCGGTTTTGTTATATGCGTTATATAGCGGTGGGTGGAGGATTTGTTATATCTGACCCGCCATCTCAAAACTAGGCGCTTGTCGGCAACGTTAATTTACGAGCAATAAGCAGAAAACGGCGAATTTTGACTATATCATGCAAAATACGTTTTCATCAAATTTAGGCTATATTATATCTTTACAACAAAATAGATACCAAAGAGAAACTTAAAATTATTTTTTTAATCGATAAAATTGAGAGTTTTGATTAGGACTCAGTGAAAAAGATGCGAAAATCCAAACAACTTTGACCGTTTTTCAAAGGGTATCATTTAGACTCGCCTCAGTGAAAGGCATCAATGTTATACATGCTTAGAAAGGTCACGATCTGGTCTACACGGACACACACGAACTACGTAAGTTTATATCTTTCGGTTTCGGTTTCGGCCGAATGTTTTGTTAAACTTTCGGTTTCGGCCGAAAGAAATTTTTAACTTTCGGTCTGGTTTCGGTTTCGGCCGAAACCAGAAATTCACTTTCGGTCGGCCTCTATTCCAGACATTACTATTACGAGAAAAATAAAGTTACAATAAAATAAATATTGAATATTAAAAAATTACAGTGATAGTTTCTTTTAAAATAAGTAATTAATATTAATATTATTAATAAGAAAATATTGATAATAGTAATAATAATGTTGATAATTAGTATTAGTATTAAAATTACCGTTATTGTTATTGTCATGGTTAATAAATATATAAAATAATAATAATAATAATAATATTATTATTATTATTATTTATTAATTACTTAATTAATAATAATAATAATATTATTATTACTACTACTACTACCACTACTACTACCACCACCACCACTACTACTACTATTAATAGCCAGACAATTGTGTATGACTGTTATAAAGGCCACATTACCGTCTGGCTGTTAGCCGCAGCGATAATAATGGGGCTCTGAGCTTTCGCGCCACATTAGCGTTTCTTGTGTAGATACATGAATTTGAAATGTGGGGGTTCTGTTAACCGTAACTTTGGCCCGCTGAGGGTGAAAGATAAAGTAAGACGGTTGTTTAAACGCCTCTATATAAAAGACCGCTCCAAGCAGTCGTCTCGGGGTCGAATTATCATTGGGCTGAGGCGCAAACACGACCTTAGCAATCCCACGACAGGACACCTTTTTAAAGATTGTGGCGGATCTAAGCCTACAATTGAACCACGATGCAGGCGCAAATTAATGCAAGGTCGTCGACGTCTGGAAATTAACTGACTAACCGCCATAAGAACTGTTTAGTAGAATTAAGATTAAGAAACTAAGGTAAAGGTAAAGATAACGAACCTAACAGCCGCAAGATGTCTCTAAATGCTGACTACTGCATATGGTGTCTTTAAACACCTTTAAAACATGTCACAGAGACTCAATAAATTCGTCAAATTCATCAGCTGCATTTAATCGAGAGCCCTTGTTCCTCAGTTTAACGACAGCTTACGGCATTGAAGGCAGTTGCCGTCGCCCTCCTCTTTTATCCAGGCTTGGGACTGGCACTAGCCCCAAGCAAGGCAGTGGCGGAGTTTTCGAAAAGATTTTCATATAGTACTATAATAAACATGATTGTCTAGGCCTAGGTCTATACATAACCAGAAATAGTTGAGTGTATTGTAAATGAAGGTTCGATGAACTATTACCTATATAGATGAAAGATTCAATAATTTCCTAAAATATTATACTATATGCTGGTTATTAAGAAGTTTGTAATTCTGTATATACCAATATTTGAGAATATTTTTTTTATTTCTTATTGTTTTATAAATAATAATCAGAAATAATAAGACATTAATAATACAGACATTCTTTAACAAGTACTTTAAATACTAAATGCATTCTCTGAAATGTCGTCAACGATCTTTACACACACACAACACACACATACACACACACAATCAACAGAGAAAATATGAAGAAGAAACTACAGCTAAATAAGAACATTAATGACTTTAATGGCCACAGCAATTAAATTCTACACACTACGACTTACGAAGTTCATATTCACATTTCCCTTTCATTTCTCATTTTGCTGTGTAATGTAATGTTACAGATCTATCTTTAAAGTGTAACTTGTTGGCCAGTTTGGAATAAATTGCTTTTTTCTTTGTGTGAAATATTTCATATAAAACTCCACTTCCATAATTGGAAAAAACTGATAAAACATGTATTAAATATTTAAATGTCCAAGTTCAGGGCCTTTTTTCGGCCTCGGCCGTACTACTGCGCTCTATAAATCATCTTATTCTTCTTATTATTAAATAAACCGTTCAAAAAACTGCCATAAGAAATAGGATGACCCTAGATTTAGCAGACTTGTTGATCTTTAGGTCTAGCCTTTGTTAATTGGTGTTCAATAAACGTCTCCATAAACTATTCGCGGACTTGCGAAATAAACAAAACTTCTTTACGGTATAGTTGACGCTCACTAGATGTCGTTAAATACTACACAAAAATACAAAAAGACACCTTTAAAACGCTTCCAGTCTCATCTATACTAAATTCTAAACTAAATTACTAACTTCTAAAACTCCGCCACTGCCTTGTTTGGGGGTAGTGCCAGTCCCAAGCCAGGATAAAGGAGGAGGGCGACGACGGCAACGGCCTTTGATGCCATAAGCTGTCGTTAAACTGAGAAACTACAAATGTTAGTTGTATCTGTAGGATGTACATAACTAACTTGTGATAGACACAAGATGTCGCTAAACAACGGATAATACGTTTCTTCTTAGACACCTTTAAAACGTTTGTTTCGACACTATATAACTTTCAATGGCTAGTGCTATGCTATTGTAACAACGGTTGTTGGGTCTCGTCGAGGGAAATAGAAGACGTGGAAGACCAAGAATAAGTTGGATTGACAACGTCATGGCATGGACTGGCCTGTCGGGCACGATGATGGTGAACGCTACGCGCGACAGATGGCGTTGGGAGAGGATGTTCCGTACATTTAGTCAACCGTCGCGAAGCGACGATGGCGTTGTGACATGACATGACATGACATTGTAACAAAGCATCTGAGTTATACAATTATCAACTGCATTTAATCGCAGGAATTTCCTCCACCGTTTTCAGTCAGATGATGACAACAATCCGAAGCGTCGTTAAACAGAAACTACACGCACACGCACACACACACGCACAAACATACACACACCGGCAGTTCTCTTATTCCTTAAAAACACAGTAGGAACGGTCGAATCACAGCCAGCCACAAAAAGTCGCTAAACACCGAACATCCATCAACATGGGTGTCTGGTAAATCTAGACATGGCTCTTAAGAGTGTGGCGGGTCCGCTAAGCCTTCTTGCAGGCGTCAATTAAGACCCTCATAAATAACGCATCCGTGCTAAACAGTTTCAGCGGATGGCAGAAAAGATGTCAAAACCACCAAAGATACTCAACTCTTAAAATAACACGCGTACACGCGCAGACATCAACTCGTGTAGAAACACGTGTAGTTCTGCTACATCTCATATGTGTTTTATCTCGCTATTTAGACTGTTATTATGGTGGACCTGCTGAGGAAGTGCAGGGCTATGGATATCACAGGCCTATGCCGAAATGTGTCGCAGCTTTTCTTACTCTCCTCATCTTCCTCCTCCTCCTCCTCCTCCTCCTATTCCTCCTCTTCTTCTTATTCATCTTCCTCCTCTTCTTCTTCCTCTCTTCCTTCTCCTCCTTCTCCTCCTCTTCCTCCTCTTCCTCCTCCTCTTTTTGTTCCTCTTCTTCTTCCTCTTCCTCCTCCTCCTCCTTTTCCTCCTCCTCCTCCTTTTGCTCCTTTTCCTCCTCCTCCTCCTACTCCTCCTTTTCCTCCTCCTCCTCCTCCTCCTTCTCCTTCTCCTCTTCTTCCTCCTCTTCTGCAGCCACCATTGATATTGAATACAATAACACTATCACGCACACGTGAGAGTGCACTCTCTCGTATAGAAACATGTGTTATTTTGATACAATTGATGTGTTTTATCTCGCTATTTATATCGTAGGCCTGCTGAGAAGAAGCGTAGGCCTATGCCAGCCAGGCCTAGGCTTATATACTTTAGGTTTACACATGTCGTCAGCTATACAGACGGGCAGACAGACAGACAGACAGACAGATATACATACAGACAGACAGACATACGGACTGACATACAGATATACATACAGACAGACAGACAGACATACGGACTGACATACAGATATACATACAGACAGACAGACAGACATACGGACTGACATACAGATATACATACAGGCAGACAGACAGACAGATTTACATACATACATACATACATACATACTTACATACATACAAACAGACAGGCAGATATACATACATACAGACAGACACAGACACATATACAGACAGACAAACAGACAGAAATGCTTGCAGGCAGACAGACAGACAAACGGACGTACAGACAGATAGAAGATATACAGACAGACAGACAGACAGACAGACAGACAGACACTACAGACAGACACATGACTCTTTCGTCTACCTCCATTTCGTCCGTCTGTTCTGGAACCAGGTCTTGACCTGGGCGTCGGTCATCTTCAGACCCTTTGCGAGGGTCGATCGCTCGGCGGAGGCGAGGTACTTCTGTCGGTGGAATCTCTTCTCCAGCTCCACGATCTGGAGCCTCGTGAACGATGTCCTTGGTTTCTTTCGCTTCGGCGGAGACCGATTCTGATAGGGATGTCCGATGCGACGGCTCACTGCAACAGACGGAGGCGCTTTTAACATCGGTGTATTGGGGGTAATACTGATGGGCCCAACGTGTATTGGGGTAAAATTATTGGGCCCCAACGTGTATTGGGGTAACACTGAGAAGCCCCAACGTGTATTGGGGTAACACTGAGAAGCCCCAACGTGTATTGGGGTAACACTGAGGAGCCCCAATGTGTATTGGGGTAAAACTATTGGGCCCCAACGTGTATTGGGGTAACACTGAGGAGCCCAACGTGTTTTGGGGTAACACTGAGGAGTTGCCCCAACGTGTATTGGGGAAAAACTGAGTAGCCCCAACGTGTATTGGGGTAAAACTGAGGAACCACAACGTGTATTGGGGAAAAACCGAGGAGCCCCAACGTGTATTGGGGTAAAACTGAGGAACCCCAACGTGTATTGGGGTAACACTGAGGAGCCCCATGATACGAAATTACCAACACTTCACCTCTTTCAGTTTATGCGCTGGTCTTTCACTCAAGACTGAAAACATTTTCAACCGATATTGAACCGCATCTGTTCACATTTGTTCAATAACTCCGTTTCAGCGCCTTTGTGGGGGTTGACGTCGCCCTCTCCTTTATTTAGGTTTGGGTATGGTATCACCCCGCTAAAAGTCACTGGTGGATCTACCTTATTTTTATTATTTTCAATTGCTTAACGGGGCAGTTAACGCCGATTTCCTTTGAAGCGGTTCTGGTTTTTTATTGGCGATTGAGCGTGAGTGAGAAATGTATATAGCACAGTATTGAAGCATTTTAAAGGTGTCGAATTTTAAAATTGCATTATTATTATTATTATTATTATTATTATTATTATTATTATTATTATTATTATTATTATTATTATTACAATTATTGTTATTATTATAATTATTATTACTACTACTACTACTACTACTACTACTACTACTACTACTATTATTATTATTATTATTATTATTATTATTATTATTATTATTATTATTATTATTATTATTATTATTATTATTATTATTATTATTAAATATCTACATAGATTCACATTTTAATTTTTTCTATGTGGATAAACTCGTCACCTTACTGTACCTTACCTAAACTCATGACTACTTGACCTCATTTCATCTCGCCTTACTTTACCTAAACATCCATTACTTCGCCCTCCTACTATATCTTTTTTTACCTTACCATACCTAATTCCACCTTAATTACGATGACCTACATATAAAAACACACATGTCTAAAGAATTCTATTTAAACTTCGCCGCTGCCTTTGGTAGTGCCAGTCCCAAGTCTGGATAAAGGAGGAGGGCGACGTCAACGGCCGTTGATGACATAAGATGTCGTTAAAATGTGGTACTACTACTAAAGCTATGTAGAAGTCTCCGCCAGAACGTGATCACAGGATCAAAGGATTTTTGGTATTAAGATCAAACACGATGATCCTTCCAAACTTAATTTGGCAATTGGCCACCATCACCCTAACTTCCTCATCCACTTGATCTAATCTTACCATGCATTTTACCCCATCTTACTCATGCTAAGGTCACGACCCTCTTATCTTCCTTTATTTTAGCGTAGACTTATTTTTTACTATACCTCAGCTCACTTTGCTTTATCTTACCATACCTAACCCTTAACCCAATTATACCTAACTCTACCTTAACTTACTTCGCTAGACCTTACCACACACAGGAGCTACAGAAATTTTTGTGGTAGGAAGCAAGACATACTTAACTCTATAGCTTACCGAACCTTACCTTCTATGTTTTAGACATTTACATTTCACGGGGTGTCGATAACGATAAGAGCGATGACGATAATAAGGCTGAAGATGTTGGTGATGGCGATAATCTGATTATGACATAACGATAAGAGCGATGACGATAATAAGGCTGAAGATGTTGGTGATGGCGATAATCTGATTATGACATAACGATAAGAGCGATGACGATAATAAGGCTGAAGATGTTGGTGATGGCGATAATCTGATTATGACATAACGATAAGAGTGATGACGATAATAAGGCTGAAGATGTTGGTGATGGCGATAATCTGATTATGACATAACGATAAGAGTGATGACGATAATAAGGCTGAAGATGTTGGTGATGGCGATAATCTGATTATGACATAACGATAAGAGCGATGACGATAATAAGGCTGAAGATGTTGGTGATGGCGATAATCTGATTATGACGATAATCTGATTATGACGATAATCTGATTATGACGATAATCTGATTATGACGATAATCTGATTATGACGATAATCTGATTATGACGATAATCTGATTATGACGATAATCACGTTGAAACTGACCAACAAATCAGTCAATCAATCAACGAGACCAACAACATCACCGACCAACCGAATCAAAGAGAATCAAAGGACAACCGAGTAAAGTAAAGTAAACAAATAAATAAACAAATAAATAAACAAATAAACAAATGCAATAAATAAACAAATGAGTTAATGAATAAATAAATATAAAAACAAATGAATGAATAAACAGTTGAACAAATAAATAAATATATATATATATATATATAGATGAGTAGATAGATAGATAACCATAAATGGATAAAATACAAATAAAAAATAAAAATTAATAAATGAATAAATAAAATTCTGAACGAATCTCCAACCTGATAATCGATCTTTCCTTTCCTGCATCCACGGAAAGATGGCGCTCGTCAGACCGGAAACCGGATGTCCGGCCACGGACGTCACGTGACACTCCGCCGCTGTCACCGCCGCACTTCCGCCAATACCCGGCGTCGTCTGCGGCGCCATTTGGATTAATCCGGGCAAGAACGGATAGACTTCCGGTTTGAATAGCTCCAAACCGGAAGTCGGTCCACCGACGGACGACGGATGCGCATAGTAGCCGAGATATGGTGCACCGGAAGTAGCAGCAGCAGCGGCAGCAGCCGCGCACAGTCCGTGGAAGGGAATCCCGAAGACGATTTCGAGGGGAGCCAGGGCGGAAGAGACCCTTGCGGCGGGAGCTGGTGGACCGGAAATGGTCAGTCCTGACGGTTCCTCGTCGGACAGGATGGTGCTGATCCCGAAGGACAGTTTCGGACGGTCTGGCTTCGACGTAGGACCCTGAGGACTCAACAGGACTGGGCGAGAGGGGGACCGTGACCTTGACCTTCGATGCTGAGGCCGTGGACCGCGTTGTCGAGCGCCAGAACCTCGTTCGTCTTCGTCGACTGAATCGACGTCATCCGTACGCAGAGAATTTCCTCTGGCTTCCATGCTGAGCAACTGCCGATATATCTAATCACACCACAGCTTCAGGTATCATCCACAGGCTACTTAGCTCAGAGTTTTTCCCCAAAGATAGTACCACAGCTACTGGAGAAAGTACCACCTGACTATTCCAACATGCTTGTTCCAGTACCAGATAACCAGGGTCGGAGTTTGTTTGAAAAACACCACTTTTTCCCACCTATCTAATACGGCATGTCAGTTCCTGCTAGGCTCATTCTTGCGCTGGTTGTGATATGCTCATTCATCCACTTCGGTGTTGCTCTATCGCAAGAAACTTTGCAAGAAATCCACTCTGTTATCCTCGATGAAGTACTTTAGTACTTCTTTTTAATCCTCTGACGGCAAACTTTGTCCTCACGTTCGATCCTCAATCTGTGTCCTCAGGCTGCTGCCATTTGAGAAGGAAGACTGGAGGAATGGTAGAGTGGTGGAAAGAGGTGGAGAAAGAAGTGGAAGACTCCACCCATTTGCTGCCAACTTGGCTGGGCCGGGTGAGTGATGGAAGGCCGTGGGCTTTGCCATAGGGCAGAACGGGACTTAGTTTGATGATGCCAGCGCCAACCACGGAAGCCGAACCTACTTAGCTGCCTGACTACCTGACGGCGGACTCCGAAAGGGAACTGGGCTGCGGAAACTGCGACGTATCTCGCATCTGTTAAGTTACGAAGTTTTCGTAACGTGCTTCTACACGAGGTCTGTGTGTCTGTGCGTCTGTCTGTCTTTCTATCTGTATGAATGTAAGTATGTCTGTCTGTCTGTCTCTTTGTCTGTCTATATTTCTATCTTTCTTCTGTCTGTCTAACTTTCTATATTTCTGTCTGTCTATCTTTCTATCTGTCTCTTTGTTTCTCTATGTGTCTTTGTTTGTCTGTATTCTATGTCTGCCTCCCTATCTTCTTGTTTCTTTCTATCTCGCTGTCTCTCTTTCTATCTATCTTTCTCTCAGTCTATATCTCTGTCTCTCTGGCTGTCTCTCTGTCTATCTCTCTTTCTCTCTGTCTATATCTCTGTCTCTCTGGCTGTCTCTCTGTCTATCTCTCTTTCTCTCTGTCTATATCTCTGTCTCTCTGGCTGTCTCTCTGTCTATCTCTCTTTCTCTCCGTCTATATCTCTGTCTCTCTGCTGTCTGTACTCTGGCTGTTTCGCTCTGTGTATGTGTGTCTGTCAGTGTCAGTGCTTCTTTGTGTATCTGTCTCTGTCTGCCTTTCTCTACAGAGGAAGTAGGAGAAGATGAGGTGGCGGAGGATGAAGAGGAGAAGGAGAAAGTAAGTAAGAGAAAAGGGTAAGGGGAGAATGAGGAGGGGTAAAAGGTGTAGGTTCGCCAGTGGTGGGGGTAAGAGGGGCGCCACATTAAGGTTACGCCTAAGATTCCTCGCTCAGTCAATGGACATATGGCGAGTTAAAAATGCATTTCTTACTTACTTACTTCATTACTTACTTACTTAATTACTTACTAACTAACTTACTTACTTAATTAATTACTTACTAACTAACTTACTTACTTACTTACTTAATGACTTACTTACTTACTTACATTCTAACAGTCTATCATGCACGGGCCTGGTCTGAGGGACCCCGGCATAAAACCAAGAGGGGCGCGGGTGGAAAATTCGAGCCCTACCCCCACTCTTATACCTAAATGCGCCACTGCGGTATGTTCAGCCGAGCTCCATCAGAAATTAAATGAACATAATAGCCAATAAATTGAACAGAGGCTCAACCCATCGTTTCAACTGCCACGGGATGGATGTGGGTTGGAGGTGGGTTGGAGGTGGTTGGGAGGTGGGTTGGAGGTGGGTGGAAGGTGGGTGGGAGGTGGGTTGGAGGTGGGTGGAAGGTGGGTTGGAGGTGGGTGAGAGGTAGGTTGGAGGTGGGTGCGGGCGGGACGATGTCGCCCGCCGCCGAACTTGTCGAATAAAAATAGGGCTGAAAGATCAGAGGTTGTAGGTCAAAGGTTATCTGGCGTTCGCGTAATATAGTTGCCAAGCGCCTAATATGACAGACGACGGACAGAGGAGTCGATTCGGAGATGCTTCGGTTGCTGAGACTGCGGATGGAGCTGACGGCTTATCAACTGAGCCGACAACACAGCGGTAGGCATTGTCTCAGGATGAGACTGATGCGTGGGGCGCCGACGGCTGGGGACGAGGAACTGGACGAGAAACTGTCGAACACGGTTTTTTCTACAGCGACCGTATGGCCTCGACCCTGCTTATAGTTCGATGAATTGATCGGGTGAGATCCTTAACCACCGCTGCCCGTTTGAATGGGCGCCACGCATTTTGTATTAGTATTCAGTGTTTAACGACATCTTGAGGATGCCAGGGCCGTTGACGTCGGTCTTTGCTTAGAGGCATTATGAGTACACTATCGATTAGTAGTAGTTCCTCAGTTTAACGACAGCTTATGGCATCAAAGACCGTTGCCGTCGCCCTCCTCCTTTATCCAGGCTTGGGACTGGCACTACCCACAAACAAGGCAGTGGCGGAGTTTAATGAATATTAAGAGATTAACGTGCCAGTCGTCAATTGAATCAGTAATTGAATAGCTGAATAACTGAATCAGTATAGCGTATGAACGAAATTGACGGCTATATAGTGTGGGCAAACTGCGATATAAAGGTGTCTAAGCAAACCTAATATTTGTATTGGTAAGCGGTGTTTAATTATCGACATCTTGTGGTTGCCATGGCCGTTAACGTCGGACCCTTCCATGAAACAATGGAGCACTAGCCGTTGAAAGAAAGCAATCGAATATATAGCATAAGATTTAACGAAATAGACTTATATGTAGTTTCGGTGAAATATGATTTAAAGGTGTTTAAGCGAAAGCTAAAATTAGTTTCATATCTAGGTGTTTAACGATATGTTGTGGCTGCCAGGGTCGTTGACGTCGACTTTTTGCTTAGAAATGTAGTATAAGCTTCATAGCGTTTGTAGTTCCTCAGTTTAACGACAGCTTATGACATCAAAGGCCGTTGCCGTCGCCCTCCTCCTTTATCCAGGCTTGGGACTGGCACTACCCCCAAACAAGGCAGTGGCGGAGTTCTTCATAGCGTTTGAACGAAATTGACGACTATATAGTGTCGGCTAAATGCGATATAAAGGTGCCTAAGCAAACCTTATACTTGTATTGGTAAACGGTGTTTAATTAACGACATCTTGTGGCTGCCAGGGCCGTTAACGTCGACCTTCCTTTGAAGAGTGAGCAAATACTAGCCCTAAGTAAGTAATTAAATCCAGAGCTTAACGTCATCTTATGGCAACCAAGGCCGTTGATGACATTTGGAATTGGAAAACAGTTTTCTTTTCTTTCGCTGATATGTTTCTTGGATTTTTCTGCATGTTTTTTCTTTCCTTTCCTTTCTTTTACGGTCTTTCGACATCGGTTCGGCAGTACTAGCCCTTGAGCGAAGTTGTCGATCATATATCCTCGGGGGAAAAGCAATTTAAAGGTGTCTAAGCACAACCCGAACTTTGTTAAATGTAAATGTACACGTTTTCATATAGCGACCGTTTGGCTTCGGCCTTGGTCTTTTTTCAAAGAATGTATCGGGTGAGATCCTCCACCACCGCTGCCCGTTTGAATGGACGCCACGCCATTTAAGTTCCCCATATACGAACCGTGCTAGCCCGAGATTCAAATCTCTGAATGATAGCCGCTATCTGTATGCGAACCGGCATCCTCACGCTCAGAGACGCTTTGACGTATGCGTTAAACAATGTAGCTGTGTTAGAGTTCTTTGGTGGCCTTTACATCATCTGCTTTTTGCAGATTCGATTTTTCTTCTCCGAGGTTTTCCTTAAGACAGACTTAAACACTGGACCAGATGCGCTACTGTGTCGACCACCGTGTTGCAAACTTCGGAACACCGATAGGCCTATACTGTATGTATATATGTATGTATATATTTATGTATGTATGTATGTATGTTTGTATGTATGTATGTATGTATGGGTGTATGTATGTATGTATGTGTGTATGTATGTATGCATGCATGGATGTATGTGTGTATGTATGTATATCTGTATGTGTGTATGTATGTATGTATGTGTGTATGTATGTATGTCTCTGTCTGTATGTATGTGTGTGTATGTGTGTATGTATGTATGTATGTATGCATGCATGGATGTATGTATGTATGTATGCATGCATGGATGTATGTGTGTATGTATGTATGTCTGTATGCATGTATGTGTGTATTTATGCATGTATGTACGTGTATGTATGTATGTATGTTTGTATGTATGTGCGTATGTATGTATGTATGTTTGTATGCATGTATACATGTATAAATGCATGCATCTAGACACCTAATGTATCGCCATTTGCACTCTACAAAAGTTTCCTATCTAAGCCCAAATGGCTCTAAAGTTTATTAAGAACAGAAAAAGCTCAGACAACTTCGCGAGTCACCACTTTCGGGTGCCCCCACCTACGCAGAGCCCATGGAACTTCATCCATGTGCTTTTATCCAGAAGTCCACGCATACAAACCTACATACACGAGGCCTGGCATCTAAGCAACCGCATCTACCGATTACCCTGAGACAGTAGACCCTTTGACAACAGGTTCGTGTGTGAACGACGCCAATTAAAGTGTCAGGTTTTGCTCTGAATATTGTCGCTCGAGCGAAAAGAAAACGATGTCGGAAAACTGTGCATTAGTAGTAGTAGTAGTAGTAGTAGTAGTAATAATAATAATAATAATAATAATAATAATAATAATAATAATAATAATAATAATAATAATAATAACAACAACAACATCATCATCATCATCAACAATAATAATAAAAAAAAAATAATAATAATAATATTATTATTATTATTATTATGGTGTTTTTTAAATAACAGCTTAAATATACCTGAGTGATTCAGGTATATCTACGTACATGCATACATACATAAATCACACATAAGATACATACATACATACATTTATACGTTCATTCATTCAAACATGCATGCATACACAAATACATACACACATACGGAAATACATACATACATAAATACACACATGCAAACACGAATGCATACACACATACATACATACGTACATACATACATACATAGCCTACATACATACACTGTGTCCGGAAAAATTCCAAGGCTTTACGGTAAATATGAAAATAATTAGTAAACATTAATCGATTTTTAAAATTCCAAAAACAGTTTAATCCTGAAATATTATTTGCACTATAATTGTTGTTTTGGCGTAAAAATTTTATAACAATTTTGTCTTCCTCGCTGAACGCCATTTTTCTAGCAACTTTCTTTACAAAATATAAAATTCAAATACGTCACTGTGACGTAATTTTAAACGAGGGCCGTTAATAAATTACAAAGAATTTTGTTGGTAATTATATATTTCAGGATTAAACTGTTTTTGGAATTTTAAAAATCGATTAATGTTTACTAATTATTTTCATATTTACCGTAAAGCCTTGGAATTTTTCCGGACACAGTGTACATACATAGACAAATACCCACATACTTACATGCATACATACTTTATGTTATCGATGTATTATTCGCCTTTGGGAAAAAGCCGTCACCCATCTGTGTATACGTCACCATAATTAACGCGTTACCAAGGTAACTCGACAAGGCAAAATCTTTAGCGAGCAGAGTAATCGAAATCATGGCTGAAGATTGTGAGAATCCAAAATACGATGGCATCTCCTTTACGATTTCTCTGCCGCTGTTTTACTCCGGCTTGGCTTTAGTTTTCTTCCTGATTGGTTTTCTAAACGGCTACTTCTGGACGAAAAGGGGTGAACAGAGCGACTCAAACGATGAGCAAGTTGTTCGGAAATATGTCTGCCCAACCGGCAGGCATATCGCAGTTGCCGATTCGTGTCCGTGTGCCGTAAGAAACCACAGAATCATTGGTGGTAAGATTCTTCTGTTTCAGCTCTAATTCTAAATTAATTGGCTTTGTAAACGTTTGCGAAGAGCTAAACTGATCTTTATAAGGTAACTGATCAATTTCCACTTAATCTGTAAAAGATATCAGATGCAGGAATTCATGGCTTAGTAAAGTATAACATATCCTACAAGTGAGATGTAGGGGAGGCGCTCATTTCCTTTTCTTGACCCTTGAGCCGGCAATGGGCGAATCCCAAGGTCCTGGACACGGGACCAGTGCATCGCAGGACTTGCCGTTTACTTATCAGCTTATGTAAAGTAAAGTATCCTATATCCCACAAGTGAGACGTAGGGGAGGCACTCATTTCCTTTTCTTTAGGCCATTGAGCCAGCAGTGGACGAATTCCAAGGTCCTGGACACGGGGCCAGTGCATCGCAGGACTTGCAGTGTACTTCCCAGCTTACGCCGGTACCTAATTATACTGCTTGGTGACAGAGGCGCGGTGTGTGCAAACAACTTGCTCATTGTCGTTACACGGAGTCGAACCCTCAACCGCATGATTATTGACCAAACGCGTTACCGATAGACCACAGTGTCTACCTTAATATCAATAATCACTAGTCGTGAGATTAGAGAACAGAAGGTAAATTCTAATCTAATCAAATCAGATGATTTATATGGCGCCGTTATCATAATGCACATGGCATCACTGGAGATGGCATCTTCTGATAATTGTCTTTTCAAAACGTCTTTGTCATCTTTCTTTAGACTGGGGAGCTGCGAAGAAGCGGACCGCTGTTCTTCCGACCGAACCGCCTTTCGACCTTGGCCGTGACCCCACCGCCCTCCAAGGGGTTGATTAGAGCTTCACCCCGTCGACAGGAGACGCTCTTGCCATCGTCGGTCAATACAGTTATAACCAGCTTTTTTGGCAAAATGTAAAGACAGCTATCTCGTTTTCTTGAACTCATTGTAGTACAAATGTTTGATGTTTGATTCAGGTTAATTGCGCTATATGACTTCTCGAATAGACTGCGTACTAGGGAACCAGCGTGCAGCTCATTTCACTTCATTTCAATGTCCGTTAAATAGAGTTTAGGTCCTTTCTGTAACCACTTTAACGACTGTCCAGTATTGTTGATTTAAAATGGAAAAAGTAAACTATTTTCTTATTTCTGTATTCATTCCTACTTAGAATAAATCTAAAATCTAAATGTATAGGTTTTATATAGCGACCGTATGACCTCGACCCTGCTCATTTTTGCAATGAATTAATCGGGTGAGATCCTTCACCACCTATGCCCTAGGGTAAAAATGGCATATTATTTGCAAATTTGCATAAGCTACGTGCAAAGTTCAAGTATTGAAGAACTTGTAGGTTGTAACTGAAGCGTTTTTAAAGTCTTCATTCTTCCCCCAAGATGATATTATCGATATTGATCGCTGTTATCGATAATTATTTGTAATTCTTCCAATAACAGATCCAATTGTCTCGCCTAATTGCCTAGTTATAAACCTATCCATTCCAGATTCAATCAGACACCAAGAGGGTCTCCGAGCGAGTTGTAACTGCGATCAGAGAAATTGTTGTCATTAATTAAAGGCAATTTGAGACAGACGGACACACAAACACACATAGAAACACAGACAGACGGACAAACAAACACACATAGAAACACAGACAGACGGACACACAAACACACATAGAAACACAGACAGACGGACACACAAACACATCGAAACACAGACAGACGGACACACAAACACATCGAAACACAGACAGACGGACACACAAACACATAGAAACACAGACAAACGGACACACAAACACATAGAAACACAGACAGACGGACACACAAACATACATAGAAACACAGACAGACGGACACACAAACACACATACAAACACAGACAGACGGACACACAAACACATACAAACACAGACAGACGGACACACAAACACACATACAAACATAGACAGACGGACACACAAACACACATCGAAACACAGACAGACGGACACACAAACACATAGAAACACAGACAAACGGACACACAAACACATAGAAACACAGGACAGACGGACACACAAACATACATAGAAACACAGACAGACGGACACACAAACACACATACAAACACAGACAGACGGACACACAAACACACATACAAACACAGACAGACGGACACACAAACACACATACAAACATAGACAGACGGACACACAAACACACATACAAACATAGACAGACGGACACACAAACACACATAGAAACACAGACAGACGGACACACAAACACACATACAAACATAGACAGACGGACACACAAACACACATAGAAACACAGACAGACGGACACACAAACACACATACAAACATAGACAGACGGACACACAAACACACATAGAAACACAGACAGACGGACACACAAACACACATACAAACATAGACAGACGGACACACAAACACACATAGAAACACAGACAGACGGACACACAAACACACATACAAACATAGACAGACGGACACACAAACACACATACAAACACAGACAGACGGACACACAAACACACATACAAACACAGACAGACGGACACACAAACACACATACAAACATAGACAGACGGACACACAAACACACATACAAACATAGACAGACGGACACACAAACACACATAGAAACACAGACAGACGGACACACAAACACACATACAAACATAGACAGACGGACACACAAACACACATAGAAACACAGACAGACGGACACACAAACACACATACAAACATAGACAGACGGACACACAAACACACATACAAACACAGACAGACGGACACACAAACACACATACAAACACAGACAGACGGACACACAAACACACATACAAACATAGACAGACGGACACACAAACACACATACAAACATAGACAGACGGACACACAAACACACATAGAAACACAGACAGACGGACACACAAACACATAGAAACACAGACAGACGGACACACAAACATACATAGAAACACAGACAGACGGACACACAAACACACATACAAACACAGACAGACGGACACACAAACACACATACAAACACAGACAGACGGACACACAAACACACATACAAAACATAGACAGACGGACACACAAACACACATCGAAACACAGACAGACGGACACACAAACACATAGAAACACAGACAAACGGACACACAAACACATAGAAACACAGACAGACGGACACACAAACATACATAGAAACACAGACAGACGGGACACACAAACACACATACAAACACAGACAGACGGACACACAAACACACATACAAACACAGACAGACGGACACACAAACACACATACAAACACAGACAGACGGACACACAAACACACATACAAACACAGACAGACGGACACACAAACACACATACAAACATAGACAGACGGACACACAAACACACATACAAACATAGACAGACGGACACACAAACACACATAGAAACACAGACAGACGGACACACAAACACACATACAAACACAGACAGACGGACACACAAACACACATACAAACACAGACAGACGGACACACAAACACACATACAAACACAGACAGACGGACACACAAACACACATACAAACATAGACAGACGGACACACAAACACACATAGAAACACAGACAGACGGACACACAAACACACGTACAAACACAGACAGACGGACACACAAACACACATACAAACACAGACAGACGGACACACAAACACACATAGAAACACAGACAGACGGACACACAAACACACATACAAACATAGACAGACGGACACACAAACACACATACAAACACAGACAGACGGACACACAAACACACATACAAACACAGACAGACGGACACACAAACACACATACAAACATAGACAGACGGACACACAAACACACATACAAACATAGACAGACGGACACACAAACACACATAGAAACACAGACAGACGGACACACAAACACATAGAAACACAGACAGACGGACACACAAACATACATAGAAACACAGACAGACGGACACACAAACACACATACAAACACAGACAGACGGACACACAAACACACATACAAACACAGACAGACGGACACACAAACACACATACAAACATAGACAGACGGACACACAAACACACATCGAAACACAGACAGACGGACACACAAACACATAGAAACACAGACAAACGGACACACAAACACATAGAAAACACAGACAGACGGACACACAAACATACATAGAAACACAGACAGACGGACACACAAACACACATACAAACACAGACAGACGGACACACAAACACACATACAAACACAGACAGACGGACACACAAACACACATACAAACACAGACAGACGGACACACAAACACACATACAAACACAGACAGACGGACACACAAACACACATACAAACATAGACAGACGGACACACAAACACACATACAAACATAGACAGACGGACACACAAACACACATAGAAACACAGACAGACGGACACACAAACATACATAGAAACACAGACAGACGGACACACAAACACACATACAAACACAGACAGACGGACACACAAACACACATACAAACACAGACAGACGGACCACAAACACACATAGAAACACAGACAGACGGACACAAACACACATAGAAACACAGACAAGCAAACACAGACAATGGCATACACAACTTTCCCGGCTGCATTGGTTAACGCGAACGTCAAGGCGCCTCTGTGCGTGAGGATGCCGGTTCACATATCGATATTGGCTGTATTTCAGAGATTTTATTCTCGGGCTAGCACGGTCCCTACACGGGGACCTTAAGTGGTGTGGCGCCCATTCAAACGGGCAGCGGTGGTGAAGGATATCAACCGATAAATTCATCGTAATCGTAATTCCGAGATTTCTACAGCGCCCAACGTAAGCCACGTCACGGGGACCAGCTTATTCACAGGCGCTCAGTCAAAACAAAATCGATAGGCGAAAAGGGTTCGGTTCCAGCTCAAGAGTCAGGCAGAGAGACAGCGTGGCAGCTACGATGGGTGATGTACGAGATTGGAGAGGAAAGAGGGATAAGAGGAAGACGGGGCAAAATGAGCAGAGTCGAGGTCATACCGTCGCTATAGAAAACATGTACATTTACATATAGGGGTTCGTACCCCACGATCCCCGGCCAGATTCGCCCTTGGAACACAAGGACAAGCACAAACATATGCAAGCAAACACACAAACACATACATGTAAGATGAGAATTCTTTGTGTCTGTAGCGCTAAACTAATTAGCCGTATCGATAAAACATTATTACCATTGCAGTAATAATCTCCTCAAATGCTTCGTAGATATATCAACCCTGGGATAAAAACCCAACTTCTAGGCGTCTTAGGTTACACAGATCTTGGTGAAAAATTCTACGATCTCTTGATGGTTGGCATCAGGGTCTTACAGAGTTTCGGAGAGGCCCGGGCCACCCAAAATAAGATGGCGCTGTTATGTATGTATGTATGCATGCATATGAGTATTATATATATATGTGTATATGTTTATTTGTTTATTTGTTTATATGTTTATTTATTTATTTATATTTATTTATATTTATTTATATTTATTTATATTTATCTATATTTAATTTTTATGCATTTATTTGTTTGTTTATTTATTTGTTTATTCACTTATTTTATTTATTTATTTATTTATATTATATATTCAATTATTTATTTATTTTTATTTATTTTTTATAGATTTATTTATTTATTTACAAACACCGGATGCAAAGTGGGTTCCCGACATCTGACCGATTTTTTCACTTCCGGGGAAGAGCCTTTTCGATATGTTATCTTTAGTATTCTTGTACTACGTCATTCATCTGTCTACGTCATCCTATTTAATGCGTTTCCATGGTAACTCCACAATGCCGACATCTTCAGTGAGACGAGGAACATCATGGCTGAAGATTCCGCGCCAGGAGTCAGTCGTGTGATAATCTGTATCTGTATGCCCTTAATCTGCGTAGGTCTCGCCATAGTTTCGTTTCTGTTAGGATTTCTCACCTGCTACATCTTGGAGAGAAGCGGAGAATTCGGCATCACCAATGGCGGTCAGATGACGAGCATCGGTGGTAAGTTTTTGCTCTTGCTTAATTAATTAGTCTTTATTAAACCTTTACGCAAAAGCCAAATTAAACTCTCAAAGAACGAGGAGGTTCTTTGGGTGCACAGAGCCTGGAGGCAGAGAATTGAGAAACGGGAACGCTCCAGAGAGGGACACGCTATTGATGATGATGATGATGATGATGATGATGATGATGATGATGATGATGATGATGATGATGATGTATATGTATTCATGTATGCATGAATCTATGTATGTATGTATGTATGTAAGCATGTATGTATAAATGTATGTATGTATGTATGCATGTATGTATGTATGTGTGTATGTATGTATGTATGTATGCATGTATGTATATATGTGTGTATGTATATATGTGTTTATGTATGTAAGTATGTATGCATGTATGTATATATGTATATAAGTATGTATGTATGTAAGTGTGTGTATGTATGTATATAAGTGTGTATGTATGTATGTATGTATGTATGTTTATATGTATGTTTGTAAGTGTATGTATGCATGTATGTTTTTATGTGTGTATGTATATATGTATGTATGTATATGTATGTAGGAATGTATGCATGTATGTTTATATGTATGTATGTATGTATGTAAGTGTATGTATGTATGTATGTTTTATGTGTGTATGTATATATGTATGTATGTATATATGAATGTATGTATGTATATATGTATGTATGTATATAGCATGCATGTATATATGTATGTATGCATGAATGTATGTATGTATGTATGCATGTATGCATGTATATGTATGTATGTATGTATGTATGTATGTATGTATGCATATAAACGTGTGCATTTACTTCCTCCTAGGCGGGATGTATGCCAACCGACCAGGGGCTGTTCTTCCGAGCGGACGACAGATGGGTGACCTCAGCTCCGATGAAGAGTAGAAGAACGAGTTTCAACCCATCCTCACCAGCCACCCTCTCGCCACTCTCGACCCTGTACAGAGAAAAACCCCAACAACAACATATCCTACTCCGACTGCATCCTACATCTGCTCAACAAGAATAATAATGTCAATAATGTTAAATTTGTAGTACCCCGTCAACCCGTTGTAGCGCGATCTCATATGCCGAAAATTCGATTACAATGCGGTTTAGAAGACGGTTTTATAACACGACGGTCGCTGTTATAACTCCGAAATTTTGTATGAGAAACCCTGATATTTAAATTAGCGATCATTAGTTCTTGTGATAATTACTAGCATTAATCTGATTTGATTGGAACGAAAACAAATGCAGTTATGAGAGAATTTGTGGCAAAATGTACAGAAAACAATCATGTTTTGTTATACTGTTTGGTGACAGAGGCACGGTGTGCGCAAACAACTTGGTAAAAAGTAAAGTAAAGTGTGTCGCATATCCCACAATTGAGACATAGATCAGGCGCTCATTTCGTTTTATTTTAGGCCTCTGAGCCGGCAATGGACAATCCCAAAGTCTTGGACAGGAGGCCAGTGCATCGCAGGACTTGCCTCTTACTTCCCAGCTTACGCCGGTACCAAATTCCAATGTTTGGTGACAGAGGCACGGTGTGCGCAAACAACTTGGTAAAAAGTAAAGTAAAGTGTGTCGCATATCCCACAATTGAGACATAGATTAGGCGCTCATTTCGTTTTATTTTAGGCCCCTGAGCCGGGAATGGACAATCCCAAAGTCTTGGACAGGGGGCCAGTGCATCGCAGGACTTGCCTCTTACTTACCAGCTTACGCCGGTACCAAATTCCAATGTTTGGTGACAGAGGCACGGTGTGCGCAAACAACTTGGTAAAAAGTAAAGTAAAGTGTGTCGCATATCCCACAATTGAGACATAGATTAGGCGCTCATTTCGTTTTATTTTAGGCCCCTGAGCCGGGAATGGACAATCCCAAAGTCTTGGACAGGGGGCCAGTGCATCGCAGGACTTGCCTCTTACTTCCCAGCTTACGCCGGTACCAAAATCCAATGTTTGGTGTGTCCCATATCCCACAATTGAGACATAGATTAGGCGCTCATTTCGTTTTATTTTAGGCCCTGAGCCGACAATGGACGATTCCCAAAGTCTTGGACACAGAGCCAGTGCATCGCAGGACTTGCCGTTTACTTCCCAGCTTACGCCGGTACCAAAATCCAATGCTTGGTGACAGTGGCATGGTGTGCGCAAACAACTTGCCCAGGGTCGTTACACGGAGTCGAACCCGCAACTGCATCACCATTGACGAAATGCGTTACCCCATAGACCACCGTGCCACACAATGTATACATATACATAAATCCCTATACATATCATATTGCGATACTCCATGTGGCAATTATTGCTACCTATACAGCCATCTAAATTACAAACATTTCTTGGTAACTATGGTTTGGCGTCGCTAAAAGCCAGGATACAATTACATCTAGACCTATTTGCGCTCTTATGTCTTACAAGGGGTGTCTGGGAATAATCAGACATTAATGTGGTCATAGTAACGCATTGTCTGGCAACGAAGCACCTAAGATGGACAGCTTGAGTTTTAGATTTGTTGAAAAGGGTTTGCGTTGGACGAATCCAATCTAATCGAAAGACTTCAAAGTCTATTATTATTATCATTATTATTATTATCATTATTATTATTATCATTATTATTATCATTATTATTATTACTATTATTATCATAATTATCATTATCATTATCATTATCGTTATCGTTATCATTATCATTATCATTATCGTTATCATTATTATCATTACGCAAGGTCAGTAAATCTGAATCTGAGATGCGAAGCAATTGTGAGTGAATGACTTGCTCAAGGTCCCTACACAGTGCTCGAACCCGTACTCTCCACGTTACAAGCCGAGCGCTCTATCCAATCTGCTACCGTACTCCATACACATTAACAGACAATTTGTACCTATGTAGAGCAGCAGTCTCTGCCACTATCAGAGCTGAGTTGGGAGCGCGCGTGGGCCACCCGTGTGTTTAACATCGACAGCGTAGATGGTGTTTGCTGGTCGGCGCGAGGTGTTATCGCCACAACGATGGCAGCGCATCTTCGCAGGATGAAAGCCGATCTTGCCGTTCTAATTCGCCGGCGCTGAGCGACCGAATCGGTTGCGGAGGCAGGAAAGGCGGACGAGATCTGTTTCCATCTTCGCCCGATGGATACATCGACCAATAATAATAATGTTATCCCATCTAATGTTTTCCCGTCGGGTGATGATACTGGAATGCGTCGTCTTGAGACGATGACAGGATGGGCAGTGACGAGAAGATGAGGAAGAAGAAGAAGAGGAGAAGGAGGAGAAGCAGGAGAAGGAGGAGGAAGAGGAGGAGGAAGACTAGTAGGAGGAAGAAGAGGAGGACGAGGAAGAGGAGGAGGAGGAAGAGGAGGGGACGAGGAAGAGAAGGACGAGGAAGAGGAGGAGGAGGAAGTGGAGGAGCAGGAAGAGGAAGAGGAGGAAGAAGAGGAGAAAGAGGAGAAGGAGAAAGAGGAGGACGAGGAAGAGTAGGACGAGGAAAGAGGAGGACGAAGAGGAGGAGGAAGAGGACGAGGAAGAGTAGTACGAGGAAGAGGAGGAGGAGGAAGAGGAGAAGGAAGAGGAGAAGGAGGACGAGGAGGAAGAGAAGAAGGAAGACTGGTAGGAGGAGGAAGAAGAGGACGAGGGGGACGAGGAGGAGGAAGAGGAGGAGGAGAAAGAGGAGGAGAAAGAGGAGGACGAGGAAGAGGAGGATGAGGACGAGGAAGAGGAGGAGGAGGAAGAGTAGGAGGAGGAGGAGAAGAAGGAAGAGGAGGAGGAGGAGAAAGAAGCGGAGGAAAGAGCGAAGGAAAAGGGGGGAGAGATGGAGAAAGAGAAGTAGGGCGAGGAAGAGGAGAAGGAAGAAGAGAAGGAGGAAGAAAGAGAGGAGGAAAAGGAAGAAGAAGAGAAGGAGGAAGAGAAGGAGGAAGAAAAGGAGAAGGAAGAAGAGAAGGAGGAAGAAAGAGAGGAGGAAACGGAAGAAGAAGAGAAGGAGAAAGAGAAAGAGGAAGAAGAGGAGGTGGAAGAAGAGAAGGAAGAGGAAAGATTGGAGGAAAAGGAAGAGGAAGAGGAAGAAGAAAAGGAAGAGAAAAGAAAGGAGGAAAGGAAGAAGAGGAGAAAACAGGAGGAACAGAAGGAGGAAGAGGAGAAAGAAGATAAGGTAGAAAAGGAAGAAGAGGAAGAGGAAGGAGAAAGGAGGAAAGAGAGGAGGAGAAAGAGGAGGCAAGAGCGGAGGAAAAGGAGAAAGAATAACAGAAGAGGATAAAGGGAAGAAGGAAAGAGAGGAAAAGAAAGAAGAGTAGGAACAGAAGCAACAGCAGATCAGAATTTGGCAAATGGGCGGAGCTTGCAGCCACAGGCCCAAGTGCAAGCCACGCCCCTCTGCGCCCCTCCCCGCTCTACGAGTGCAGGGGGAGGGAGAGGAGTGAAATGGTGATACGCGTCTAATAGGCCACAAATCACGGCCTCTGTCGGCGAACAAAGAGGATAAGAAGAACAAAAACAAGAAGAGCAAGAACTGGAAGAAGACGAGGAGGACGATGATGGCGAGATTAGATAAACGGCGTTAATTGTGTCGACGAGAAAGGCACTTGCCGACGCATGCGCCGAACGGAGTCGGTGTGGCGGTCTATTTCGACCTGCGTCAAATCTGTTCCGCGTCTTCTTCTGTCAGAAGGTGGATGGTAGTAAATGATTATGATGATGACGACGACGACGATGATGATGATGATGGTGATGGGTTTGAATTGATGATCTTAATTTTTGTTGGGCTGTCGTCAAGCTATTTATGTTAAAGTCCGGATTGTTATTATTATTATTATTATTATTATTATTATTATTATTATTATTATTATTATTATTATTATTATTATTATTATTATTATTATTATTATTATTATTATTATTATTATTATTATTATTATTATTATTATTATTATTATTATTATTATTGTCTAGTGACTTAGCATCAATCGATGGCGCTGAGAAATTGTGAGTGAAAAACTTGCTCAAAGTCCCTAGATAATTATTGTCTCTACGCTTTACAAGCCGAACGCTCGAACCAATCGAGGACTGTGACCTACATACAAGCCGAACACTCTAATCAATAGGCTCTCGTGACCTACATAAAAGCCGAGAGCTCTAACCAATGGGCTACCGTGACCCACATGCAAGCTCCAATCGGTTACGGTGACCTACATAGAAGCCGAGAGATCTAACCAATCGGCTACCGTGACCTAGATATAAGATCTAACCAATCGGCTACCGTGACCTATATACAAGCTCTAATCAGTAGGCTCCCGTGACCTACTTACAAGCTGAACGCTGTAATCACTCGGCTACCTTGCAAAAATCCCTCTCTCTTTTAGTCTCCTTGTCCATTTCCTGTCTCTCTCCTTCTCCCTCTCCCTCTTCTACCTTTCGCTCACCTTTCTGACCTTCCCTCTTTATCTCCCTCTCTACCTTCCCCACTCCTTCTCCCTCTTCTTCTCTCTCTCCCACTCTCAGCCTTTTCACAGCTGAAAAAATTCCTCTGTTCTTATATTGTAACGCGAGCAAGATCATAAGTGCTTTAAATAAATAAATAAATAAATAAATAAATAAATAAATAAATAGGTCCATTTAGTACAACTTTAAAACAATCAACATGCAAATATACACATGGCTTTCGATACATTTACTGCAATCGTAATCGTAATCCCGAGGTTTCTACAGCGCCCAACGAAAGCCACGTCACGGGGGCCAGCTTATTCACAGGCGCTTAGTCAAAACAAAATCGATAGGCAAAGATTTTCCGTTCCAGGTCAAGATCCAAAAGTCAGACAGACAGCGTGGCATCTAGCGGAACAAATACTGCTGGTCAAAGCCTTTCGCCACACCCTAAACCGAATGTTTGCATCGTGTATCAGGCAGTGAAACGAAAGGCAGGTGAAACGGGTCGGTCATCCATCCATCGGCGCCGGTTCGAAGCCTCTGCCTCAGCAGCCAGGCATTAGTGATGCGAGGAGGCGCCATTGGCTGCAGAGCCAGGGACAGATGAGCCGTTTCTACGGGCAACCGAGAACTTTCATCTCTAATTTGACGAAGATGCGAGCATCAGTTAGCGGGATAAACGCTTTCTTTAGGCGAGGCGGTCAGACAGACAGACAGACACACAGACAGACACACATACAGACACACAGACACACAGACATACATACATACATACATACATTCATACTTACAAGCATACATACATACACACATACATACATTCACAAAGACACACTGACAGACAAACACACAGACACACTGACACATACAGACATCCATACAGACAGACACACTGACACACAGACAGAGACTGAGAGACAGACACAGACACAGAGAGAGGAAGGCATGGAGGGAGATATAGAAAGGTCACACCACGGGGTCAGGCTGAATCCGCGGACGTTTATCAAGCGCCGTTAGATTGCAGCTGGCGAAAGAGTCCATTAAGACGACTGGCATCGATGGAGAGAGACAAGATGCGGCTGGTGAGGGCGACCGGTCGGAAACCGCATCCGATGATCGACCTCTACCTGGTGAATTGATGCTTCGGCTGCTGCTGCAACTGGGCTTTGCGTGCAAATAAAACTGTCTGATTTAGGTGCTTCGTTGTTTGATTGAGTGAGAGTGAGTGAGGACGAGATAGAGGAAGAGAGAGAGAGACAGACAGACAGACAGCCAGACAGCCAGCCAGACAAAGACAAACAGACACAGAGAGATATAGAGAGACAGAGAGACACACAGAGAGAGGCAGAGACAGAGAGAGATAATAATAATATTAATGATAATAATAATAATAATAATAATAATAATAATAATAATAATAATAATAATAATAATAATAATTTTTTAACATTATTTAATAACATAAATAATAATAATGCTGTTATAACAACTATAATAATTAGAGTAATAAATAAATCGTATTTATAATAAAAAATAATAATAGAATTAATAATAATAATAATAATAATAATAATAATAATAATAATAATAATAATAATAATAATAATAGTAATAATAATAATAATAATAATAATAATAATAATAATAATAATAATAATAATAATAATAATAATAATAATAATAATAATAATAATAATAATAATAATAATAATGAAAACAACTGAAATTTGTTAATGGCCCTTGCAAAGTTTGCAGCTGCGCACCAAAGCGGGCAACATGTGAAGAAGTCGACCAAGCATCTGTTCCCCGTGGGACATCGAATGGCAGTGTCGTCCCAGCGGGAAAGTTTGAGCCAATGGTCACCAGTATCATTCATCCGTGAAGGATCTAGAACTGTCCAAAGGTGAACCGACGATTCCACAAGAAATGCCTGGGACGTGGATCAGCTAATCGAGTCCTAAGCTCTGTGTACCTAGCGTTCAAAGATGTAAATGTAGACATTTTTCTACAGCGACCGTAAGGCCTCGACAATTCTCATTTTGCAATGAATTGATCGGGTGAGGTCCTTCACCACCGCTGCCCGTTTGAATGGTTGCCACGCCTTTTGTGTTAACATTCAGCTTTTAACGACATCTTGTGGCTGCCGGGGCCGTTGACGTCGACACCAAGAACGCGCATACAATGGAAATTCAACGAAATTGACAAATATATCTTCGGGAGACAGCGATTTAAAGGTGTCTAATCGCAAACTAGCATTTGTAAAATGTAAATGGATATGTATACTTTTTTCTAGAGCAACCCTATGGCCTCGATCCTGTTCACTTTTCAGTTAAATTGATCGAGTGAGATCCTTCACCACCATGCCCGTTTGAATGGGCGCCACATCTTTTGTATTATTATTATTATTATTATTATTATTATTATTATTATTATTATTATTATTATTATTATTATTATTATTATTATTATTATTATTATTATTATTATTATTATTATTATTATTATTATTATTATTATTATTATTATTATTATTATTATTGCTGTTGTTGTTGTTATTATTATTGCTGTTGTTGTTGTTATTGTTGTTGTTATTATTATTATTATAATCATTATCATTATCATTATCATTATTCAGTGTTTAACGTCATCTTGTGGCTGCCATGCCCGTTAACGACGAACTTTGCTTGAAGAAAATGCTTCTTCAGAAGATGGAATGAAGTTGGCGCATAGCATTATATAGCTTCGGAAAGAGCGATTTAAAGGTGTTTAAGCACAACCTAATGTTTGTAAAGTGTAAATGTACATGTTTTCTATAGCGACCGTATGTCCTCGACCCTGCTCATTTTTCAATGGATCTACCGAGTGAGATCCTTCACCACCGCTGCCCCACTGAATGGGCCCCACACCATTTAAGGTCCCGTGTAGGGACCGTGCTAACTGGATTTTTATATCGTTAAAATATGATTTAAAGGTGTCTAAGCAAAACCCAATATGTGTATAATGTAAATGTAAATTTACACATTTTTCTATAGCGAGAATATCGCCTCGACCCTGCTCATTTTTCAATGAATTAATCGGGTGAAATCCTTCACCACCGCTGCCCTTTTGAATGGGTGCCACACCATTTAAGGTTCCCATGTACGGATCGTGCTTGCTGGAAATTTATAACTTCGTTAAAATATGGTTTAAAGGTGTCTAAGAAAAACCTAATATTTGTAAAAAGTTCTAGCCCGAGAATCAAATCTCTTAAATAAGTGTGAAGTAAATCGCTAACGCTGGAACTGGCGCATTCAGATGGGAACCAGTCTTTGCCTACGAACGACGCACCGCGGGCCAATGCTCTTGATTGACTGATTGACTGAATGAATCCGCTACAGCGATATACCACCGACAGCTTAATTAGTGCGGACGTCGGCTTGTCTTACTGCAACGAATGCTTCTCTTTGCAGAAGCCGACCGACTGACAGACAGACGGACCGACCGACCGACATAGCATCTCGTCCGGAAGTGACGATTGCTCTCTCCTCTTCGAAATGAACGATGCAATGGATTATTTACAAAGTAGCCGAATCAAATCTTGACTGACGCGATTTAGCCAAACGGCCGCTAGAGGGACTGACGTTAGGCAGATGCATGCAAACCGGAATATTATCACTCGTCAAAATTTATCTCTGCAATCAGCAAAAACTAGTGTAGCCAGGATCCAATTTGACACTGGCATTATTGTTATTGTTATTGTTGTTGTTATTGTTGTTGTTGTTATTGTTGTTATTGTTGTTATTGTTGTTATTGTTGTTACTTATGTTATTGTTGTTATTATTGTTGTTATTATTGTTGTTATTGTTGTTGTTGTTATTATTGTTATTATTGTTATTATTGTTATTATTGTTGTTATTGTTATTATTGTTATTATTGGTGTTGGTGGTGTTGGTGGTGTTGGTATCGATGTTGGTGTTGTTGTTGGTGGTGTGGTGGTAGTCGTTGTTGTGGTAGTAGTAGAGTAGCAGCAGCAGTAGTAGAGTAGGAGAGATAAGTAGTAGTAAAATTAGTAGTAAACAGGCATTCATAACATGCACAAGTTGTCTGGTAATAAGCCTATTCTTCATTACCAGACCGGTTTTCTATTAAAAAGCTGGAGGTATTGTGTGTCCATACAATACTCTGATCGTCTGAGAAAAGCAATTCAAAAAAGCTGTTTACCAGCAGGAAACAATCTCAATACTTTCACAGCTTCGATCTGTGGCGTCTGTCAATTCTTCAACGTCATTCAGGTCTTAACGTAAGACTTCAATCTAATCTAATCTAAAGACTTCTATTTCGCCGTTATCGTGATGCCCAAGACTTCAGTCCCGGTCGTGGCTTATTTAAGAGATTTGAAGCACGGTTCGTACACGGGGACCTTAAATGGCTTGGGGCCCATTCAAACGGGCAACTGTGGTGAAGGATCTCACCCGATAAATTCATTGAAAAAAGAGCAAGTTCGAAGCCATACGGTCGCTATAGAAAAACGTGTACATTTACTTTTAGGTTGTGCTTTAGACACCTTTATATCGGTTTTGTCCGATGCTATATAAATTTCAATTTCTTTTAATCGCTAGTGAGTGTAAATCATATTTTGAAGGAGAGGTCGACGTCAACGGCCGTGGCAGCCACAAGATGTCTTTAATTAAACACTAAATACTAAAACTAGAGGCGTGGCGCCCATTCAAAGGGGCAGCGGTGGTGATCGATCTCACCCGATTAATTCATTGAAACAACGAGCAGGTTCAACGTCATGCGGTCGCCATAGAAAAACCTCTACACTTACTTTTATCAGTCGATGGTCACTTCAAGTGAAAATCGCAATTCAAAATCACAATCCGTTGTTTAAAACGGGTCGAATTCCGATGGGTCAGATAAACCAGAAGCCATGCTATGGTGGGTAAGCAAGTTGGGAGAGATGAGTGTTTAGTTTAGACCTGGACCCGACCTCTGATTTCTGTGACCTCTGGGACTTCGACTGAACTTCTCCAATGGATACCACCACCACCACCACCACCACCACCACCACCACCACCACCACCACCCACCACCCACCACCACCACCACCACCACCACCACCCACCACCCACCACCACCACCACCACCACCACGAGTCTTGACCACGGCTTAGCTTGAAGCGACCATCGATTGATACGCGTTGCATTGTGATAACGGCGATATACAAGTCATTACATCAAATTGGATAGAACTAACTCCAGATACTTTATATCAATGAGCGTTCAACAACCGCACTAGTGTCTGTTCTTCGCAGACACTATGCACTTTAAACAGCGCTAGGAGTCATTCTCTACCTAAATGGCACGGGTATCTTTAGGTAACACCAGAATAACAACAACCCATTTTTCATTCAGCTGTGTTAATAATTCCCCTTTCGACGCCTCTTGAATTTTATTATGATTTAGAGGTGACGCAAGGACAGGTAATCGTCTAACCGATATATCTACCGTTTGACCCTAATGTTCGCGACGATATACGCGAAGATTAAGTTATTACATCTTATAAGAAGGCGATCTGCTTTGTCGGTTATTTGATTTTGAAAGAAGTGGTTAATTTAATGGGCGCCGTATTAGTTGGATGAATTGAGGCGTTCTGTTATCGACGCAGTTAGATTGGACGTATGTCGATGCATTGCCTCGAAGGAGTGTGACTTAGGAAGAGGCATGCAGTGAGACAGGCAGACAGATAGAAAGACAGGCAGACAGACAGACAGACCGACAGAGACAGAGACGGACAGAGAGACAGACAGAGACAGACAGACACACAGACAGACACACAGACACACAGACATCCACAGACACACACAGAAACACACACAGACACAGACAACACACACAGACACACATAAACAGACACGCAGGCAGACAGACACACACAAACACAGACATACAGAAAATGTACGTGCAAAAAGAATTAAATAACAAAGTAAGCAGAGATACAAACAGCAAGACAGCAGACATATAGGAAAAATGTTATTTTCAAGAATTCCATGTAGACGTGGAATACGAAATCTGTTTTCCTTCAGTGGAACCAAACTGGAAACGTTCCAGACACCTTCTGTTGCATGTGGAAAAGGGTCCTTACGGCAGTCAAAAGAACATTGAGTGCTGGAAGAAAATTGTCGGATAATAGCACCTAATGTAAGAAAGACTGTATATTGTTGATAGAGGCTTCTTATTAATGATATCATCCGATTATCAAGTTCTCAGCAATGCTTAATCCCTGCACTGCGTCAAACCCAATAACCCTTTCGTCAGCGATTGCAGCAATAATCACACGCATTCGTTGCACGAACGAAAACATTCAAATTGCAAGTCTAACAGGAAAGGGTTAAAAGGTTCCTATTCAGCAGCTCACACAATCTCACGTTATAGTGAGTCAGTGAGTCAGTCAGTAAGTCAGTCAGCCATAATGGGCACAGTTGCTTCTCATTACGTGACTCACTCAATAACGCTCTTGCTCACTTGCTCACTCACTTACCGACTTTCTGACTCACTGTCGCAATGGCTGACTGACTGACTGACTGACTGACTCACTCACTCGCTCGCTCAGTCACTGACTGCCTGACTAACTGACTGATTGACTGACTGACTGATTGACTCATTCACTGACTCACTGACTCACTCGCTCGCTCACCTACTTCTGCTATTCAGTATATAACAAACATTTCTCTCTCTATTTCTACATCTATCAACTTGCTATTTTTAACGTTCAGCAAACGTCAGGTAAAGTAGTTCTGCTGAACAACTCGAAGATAATTATCGTCACCCTCACCCTTTATTCGGCTTGGGATTAGCACCAACATCGCATGGCAGTGGCGAAGTTACATTAAGCCACCATTTTGTCTAGCCTTACATCATGTCATCAGAGCTCAAAATAAAGGTGTGCAACAAAACTGCGTGGGCTGGTTTCTATGAAAACCACCTATAAATTTATAAATTATAAAAGCTTATATATCGACATTGCATGTATTTAGAGCTTTCACAATACATACAGCATTCAGAAATTGTATAATAAACATATTCTGAAACATTGAACCTGTTCTGTATATTCATGTATTAGTCTACTCGTGTATAAGTCGAATTCCAAATAACATGATAACCAATGCTTACCGACGAGATGCTATATTTCATCGGGGGTTGAATATGTCGGCTGTGATTGGAGAAAATTCTGGGGTAACCTTAGCTTCAAAACCGAGAGGAAAAAATTGCTGAGGACCGAAAACAGTGTATTTAAGGCTGCGATCTTCTGGCATCAGAGCAGAAACAAAGGACTCTGAAACAGAGTTGAACTCGCGTCAACTGCAGGCTGTTTCAACAAGTTTTGCGACAACTCTTGTTCGCACAATGTTCAGTTCTGCTTAGCTGAAGAGTTCACGTTCTCCAGAAGACTTGACTGAAAACTTGCTAAGGGTGGATCAAGAGCAAGAGTTGTACAGCACTTCATTTGCGAGTTATTCCGAATCATGAGGTTTCTACAGACACTGGGTGAGTAGATGGTTGACCTTTCTGGTAGGGTTGGAAATCGGGGTATCGATGTTAGAGTTAGAAGCAACGAAGGCATATCGTGGATAGATGCATATGCCTGTGAACAGAGGCTATGAAGGAAAATGTGTGTGGTGTCGTGGATATTGGAAAACTGGTGAAAGTAAGGAATTCGGGTGAGACAGTTTTCAAGAGTTCAGTTTGAGTTTTGAACGAAATGTTCCGGGATAATGTGCAAGAGGCAGGGAAAGTTCCAAGGACACCGGCGGATGGAAAATGTTGGGAATGTCACAGATTTTTTGCTGCGCGTTCTATGGCATAGAATTCGTGCAACATATGCTGCTAACGAATTTGAGAGAGAAAGTGACTGGAAGACGAGATATGGAAAACACAAATTATCAGTATTGTAATAATAATTTGAATCGTAGGACAGTGCTTCGCTAGTCATCGTAAATATTCATGTGTTCCCTCTTTGCTATGAATAAGATTTTCAACAGAACACTCGATATCTTGTGCTTTGCTTTTAACTCTGCAGTATTTTATCAATATTTTGCGCCGACAATTCAAAATTTGACGGTCATAGTAATCATAAACTTAAGATTTCTACAGCGCCCAACGAAATCTAAGTCGCGGGAACCAGCTTATTCACAAGCGCTCAGTCAAAACAGAATCTATAGGCAGGAAGGGTTCGGTTCCAGGTCAATATCCAACAATCAGGCAGGGCAGACAGGCAGCGGTACGAGCCACAATCACCCTACATATACAATTCCAAACACCACCCACCGTAAAAATAATGATGTGATGATGATGAAAACGATTATAATAATGATACTACTACTACTACTACTACTACTACTACTACTACTACTACTACTACTACTACCACTACTACTAGTAGTAGTAGTAGTAGTAATGGTAGTAGTAGTAGTAGTAGTAGTAGTAGTAGTAGTAGTAGTAGTAGTAATAGTAATAGTAGTAATAGTATAATAATAATAATAATAATAATAATAATAATAATAATAATAATAATAATAATAATAATAAAAATAATAATAATAATAATAATAATAATAATAGTAATAATAATAATAAAAATAAATTACATTTTACACCACATTACAAGTAACCTACATGACATGTTATTCCAGGGCTGACGGTCTGTATATTCGTGTCGGTCTTAACGCCGGTGGATGGAACGGGAGACGATGATGATTGTTCGAGATGGAGCTGTCCTTGCGCCGGTCAGACGAAGCTGCAGCTGATGAAGATGAAACGCCAGAGTCCACAGCCCGTCATCCTCCAGAGCGCCAGACAGACACGCGAGAAGACTAGACAACTCCTCGACCGCATCGTAAGTCTATCCAGTGATTGCATTGTGAATTTATCCAGTGATTGCATCGTAAGTCTATCCATTGACTGCGTCATAAGTCTATACAGTGATTGCATCATAAGTCTATCCAGTGATCGGTAGTGATAGACATATGTCGTCTTAACAAATGAACTACTTACTTATTTACTTTCAGGTTTCAGAGCGTTTTCGCAACAACCACGACCACGTGGAAAGCCTGGAATCGTGCGTCCACAACCGCGACCAGCGCTGCCTCGGTCTTCACCTGGAAAGACAGTGTCGTCTGGAGGGATTCCCTCACATGCAGCAGATACAGAATGTCCGATACAACGAAGAAGCGGTAAAGATATTCCACCAAGCAATTCATTTCACTGTTAAGTTGGAAGCTAGCGTTGTGTGTTGTAAATGGAGGTTTCTTCGTGGTCCTTGGGGCATCATGGACCTCAGGGCCTGGCCAGGGAGTTCTGAAACATTTGCAATTGGTGCTAATGTCTATTACAATTATCGATACTACTAGAAGCTCAGCATATCTTGTTTCCTATCCTGATTCCTCTTCATTCCCTTTTCTATATTGTTGCTCCAATTCCAAACACTGACCACCGTAGCCGCCTGCCTGCCTGACTCTTGGATCTGTGCCTGGAACCGAACCATCCCTGCCTGCCGATTTTGTTTTGACTGAGCGCTGGCTAGCCCGAGATTCAAATCTCTGAAATAAGCCACGACCGGGACGCGAACCGGCATCCCCACGCTCAGAGGCGCCTTGACGTACGCGCGTAGCTAACCAGATCATTAGGTTTCGTCTGTCTTTTCAGTTGCGGTCGTTCATGAGGGACGCCCAACACCTCTTGTCCAGCCTCGCCGTCTACGTCCAGCAGGCGAGGCTCGACGAGCAGCGGCGGGTGACGGACCCGATCCGATCGCTGGCCGACGACATGCAGAGAATCGAGGACAACGGCATCTACCAAATCCTCTGTAGTCTCCAGATCGCTGCCAACTACCGCGACATCCCCTGGGACCCGACCGTCGCACGCGGCGTCATGCTTCTCGGCTGTCGGGCCTTCGACACGCAGGCTCCCATCGACAATCGCAACTACATGGTCTTCTACACCCTCGAGAAACTACTCAACCAGATCGGAAGACAGGCGATGCGGAAACGTCACGCTTGGGTGGCGCCCGCGCTGCCGCAACCCCCCGAATATCTCCAAATCGACGAAGGAGCCAAAGATCAAGACGATAGTGAAGACGGTAACAACGATGACGATAACGACTCGGAAACGCATCCCCAAATGCCGAAAGCAAATTCTTACGCAGATTAAGATTAGGGATAGATAATAAATGTCTACAAGGACCACGGACATAAAACTAAGCATCTAACAGACAAATAATGCCATACAGTGAGCGAAAATGACAAAAAAGCCAACCATTTGGCGAAAAAAAGCAAAACGTAAGAGCATACGAGAGACGGAAAGAACAAAAAAAGGCGATGGAAGAGTAGAAAATGTGAGGCACACACATGGACAACCAACATAGACAGGAATATCCGACGATCATAGTCTGCGAACATTGTTACTTTAAGAGTGGTAATGATCTTGACAGCGGAATACTGTGAATAAAGTGGTCAACTTTCGCATCAACTTTTAGTGTTTTGAAGTATTTACTGTAGAACTTCTAGCTACTGCCCCCTAAATCTGCACCTTTTTACTATAGCGACAATTTGGCCTCGACCCTACTTGCTTTTCAGTGAATTAATCGGGTGTGATCCTTCCCCAGCGCTGCCCGTTTGAATGGGTGCCACGCCATTTAAGGTCCCCATGTACGGGCCGCGCTAGCCAGAGATTAAAATCTCTGAAATAAGCCACGAACTGGAGTCAAACCGGTATCCTCACGCCTTGACGTAAGCGTGTAGCTAACCATCTGCACGTACCTTATTCCAGAATGACTACCTCGTAGACGGATAACTTTGGCGCAAAACCAGTTCAATCGTCAAACTCAGTCCACAATCCGATCACCCAAGGGCGGATTTACTTATAGGACTGGGGCGCCCCTCTTGGTTATATGTCGACAGCCGCTCAGACCAGACCCGTGCATGGTGGACTACCAGAATGTGGCGCCTCTCTGGAAATGCTGTCAACCCTCACGCAAGCAATCCTTGGGCCACCACGCGTCTTTCCTTTTCCCACGCTTGTAGGAGGATGTCAATGGTAAACGTGAGAGTTATGAATAGGGTCTAGCGGCGTATTTCCCATTCCTACTGTATCTATCCTGACCCTAAGACTAACCCTAACCCTGACCACTGACATTCTTATACTGGACATCCTCGTACTAGAGTGGGAATCGGAAAAACTCAGCCGCCACAGCGATCACTATTAGCTCACCAAAAGAGTTGTAGAATTGGGCACTCAACTCAAAAGTAGTTGAACTAGTAGCCAGTTCTACAGGAACCTGCTGTTTAAGGAACAGTCTTTCCTACTCATGAACCTAGTGGTCGTCCCTAAATGACGTCAGCAAAGAGGGAGAGAAAGGGTCACCCAAAGGCAGACAAGAGGGCGTTATGTCCGATTTGCATGTCCTCATCTAAAGGTCGTAAATGGTTATTTCAGAACAGCCGGTGCCTTAGGCACCAACTTCAGTCAGAGAGCAGACAGTCTGTACTGCATTGGATCATAGGAGAGTCAGCATCAAACTACCCTATCCTTTAACACACTTAGCTCTAAAAGTTCAACAGGCTACCCTAATCGAGGCCTTAGTACTTGGAGTCGTCAGCACAAAGGGGATGGGAAGAGGGTAATGCAAACTGCCGGCAAGGAGTCCAAACTACGTCATCTATTGCAGATTTTAACAATGTGTAAGTAAGTAAGTAATACATTTGATGACATGTCATATGCCCATCGGCCGAGCGAGGAATCGCAGGCGTCGATGGGTGACATCGGTTGGGCAACAAAAGCAAGACGCTACAAATAGGTTTTAAGCTGCTTTACGAATATGTCTAGCGAGATAATCTAATCTAAGAACTTCTATAGCGGCGTTAGCATAATGCCCAGGGCATCAGCCGATGGTCGCTTCAAGTCAAAATCACAGTCAAAAATCATAAACCGTTGGAAAAGCTGGGTTGAATTCTGATAGGTCAGAGAAACCAGATTTCTATGAGTAATGTGAACAGGAAGATTATTCCAGACGGCGGTTGCAGAATTGCTGAATCTACGTGTCCACAATCAGCGAATAACATTTATTCACACCACCCTTGTTTGGTGCTATATAAATCGCCTCATTATTATTGTTGTTAGATGTCCTTTATAGATGACCCCCTTAAACAATTTCCCTCATTAATCTGACAGACGGAAAAGACAAGACTTTTAGCATAAAGCACTTTTATTCAATTTCCAATTAATACGGACAGCAAACCTTTGTTAGACACGTCACAAAAAATATTTAAACACCACATCACTGTTCTGACAGTCCCACTTGTTCCTTCGAACATGTCAACCCAAGTTTTGAGCACCACTGCATCACCCGCATCACACACACACCCCCAGTCCATTCAAGCAGGCGCCAGGACTCGCTTGCCATTTTTCAACGACACCAGAAGCAGCTGCACACATTACGATTACATGTAGTCATGACATGTAGTCATCATTTGACACTGGGTGATGGTAGCCATATTGTCGTCACATGAAACTGTTGTAGTCACAACAAATAGTCATCTTTTGACACTGGGCGACAGCAGTCACAGTCATCATATGTGACACTAGTCGACAATGCTGTGACTGTTCTACTGCTGTGACTGTTGGAAGTTGACGCTATAAGACCCAGTCGCAGGATCCTGTTGGAGTTTGAAGTTTTCTGTCGAGAGACCAAAGGGACGAAGGATCAGGTTGCCAAGGTCCTTCAACTTTCCTAAAATAAACACCATTTAATTTTGTTATTTTATTGTGACTGTGCCTGAGAAAACCCTCACAAAGTTTGAGAAATTTTAAAATTGGCTTAATGCTGCTTTAAACTGGGCTGAAATTGAATGCATCCTTTCTTTAAAACTTTCTTTCTGTCTTCACAAATTCTAAAGCACTGGCGGTTGGAAAAAGACATCTTAAATTAAGATATCTTAGATAGGATAACTTAGATATCTTAATGCTGCATTGGACCGTGCTGGAATTGCTTAATATATTGGTGAAAACCACACGTTTTTATCACAAATAGTATTAAGTGACTACTGTTTAAAAGACAGAACTTCGAGCATACAGTTAAGCAAAATCGTGAACAAAATTTCGATTAAACAGATTTCTCACTTGCAAAATTAGTTATGTAGTTTGAAGTTTAACATGAAATCTTTTCAAGTTCAAACCAGCAATCATCGAATTATTATAGACCCAGCGTCTTACAAGAAAGAACAAGATACCGGACAAATTCTTATTGTTCCAATATTTAAATCACAAAATTCATAAATCATCTCAAAAGCACAGGAAGTTGGAAAAACACATCTGAATATGTTTACCCATCATTTCCGTCTTTAGCTTCTCGTTACGCTCGTTGATCTGTCCAGGAAGTCGCTAACAGAACAGAAACACATGCAAGTTGAGTAAACCTGAATCTGAGGCGCAAGGAAATGGTGAGTGACAGACTTGCTTTTGGTCCCTACACAGTAACTGTATCAGAGGAGGTTTGAACCCATACTATCCGCATTACAAGCCATGCGCTCTAACCAACTAGATGTGAGCATGTATGCATGTTTATATGTACGTTCACATGTATGTATATATGTATGTTTATTTATGCATGTATTTATGTATATATTTATGTCTATGTGTAAGTATTTATGTTTATACGTATGTAAGTAATACTGATGTGCGATTAGCTACTGGTTAATAAAGAATACACTTACTTACTTATGTATTTATGTATATGTATGTATATATGCATCTATGCATGCAAGTATGTATGTATGTATATATGTATATATGCATGCATGTATGTATGTATGCATGTATGTATGTATATATGTATGAATGTATGTATACATGTATGCATATATGCATCTACATATGCAAGTATGTACTGGTATGTATTCAGACATTGTAGGTATGCATGCATCTATGAGATTATGAGTAAATTCTGAGCAACAGTGAAAAAATTTTACCATGCAAGCAGCTCGGGCCTGATGTAACGAAGGATCCCTGTCGAAAGCCTTCTTATAATCTTCGAGCGCCTCGTCCAGTTTGTCGACTCGCTCGTACAGCTCCGCTCTCCGAAGCAGGGCTTTCATGTAATCTGGATTGTATTCGAGAGCCTTCGAACTGTCTTTGGTCGCCTCTTCGTACTTTTCCTTAAACAGAACAGAAACGTGGAAACATTATCAAACACCACCACTTCCTCTAGTCGGATAGTGCCAGTCCCAAGTCTGGATGAAGGAGGAGGGTGACATCAACAGCCTTTGATGCCATAAGATATCATTAAACATTACTACTAAACGTCACCAAATCTCCCCACAAGAGCAAGGAAATCAAAGCTAATCTAAAGACTTCTACAGCACCGTAATCATAATGCCCAAGGCATCAGTCGATGGTCGGTTCAATTCAAAATCACAATCAAAATCATAATCCGTGGGAGAAGACGGGTCGAATTCTTATAGGTCAGAGAAACCAGAAGCCAGGCCAAGTCTTTCAATTCATAGTAATACTCGTAATTGTTATTCTAATCTAATCTCATCCAATCTAGAAACTTCTATAACGCTATTATTTTAAGGTACCAATCAACTGTTGCTTCCAAACAAAGCTGCATTCTGAAATCACAAACTTGTGATAACTCGTCAGTTAGCTAGACAATAATAGTGGCAAAATATATAGTCCCCAATGATCATGGTGATTAGTTCTCGGGTCAAAGGTCCATTGGTCTCTGTCCATAGGCTTTTTATGCCACCTGGGGATGAGAAGAGTGAGGTGGTTTTCTGTTGCCTTCCTCACAGACAACTGTGTATAAGCAACTTGTCCAAGGTCGCTACACAGTGACTTGAGGTAGATTCAAACCCAAGACCATCTGGTTACGAGGCACAAGCACCTTATAAAAGCGCTTCTGTTCTATTTCAACATTTATTAAGCGCCACTATCTGATGACTAAGCATCATTCAATGGTGCTGAGCAGTTGTGAGAAAAGGACTTGCTCAAGGTCCCTACACAGTAACCATCCAAGGGGAGGAGGCTTCAACTCTCCGCGTTACAAGCCGAGCGCTCGACCCCCACAAGTTCAAATGGTATGAAAGTTTATTAAGAATAAGAAGTAAGTAGTCTTCAGATAACCAGAAAAACTCTGCCACTGCCTTGTTTGGGGTAGTGCCAGTCCCAAGCCTGGATAAAGGAGGAGGGCAATGGCAACGCCCTTTCATGCCATACGCTGTCGTAACTGCGGAACTACTACAACCAGAAAAGTCACTACTGGTGGGCTCCTGCACACACTGAGCCCAACCTTCCATAAAGACATGACTGATAATCTCACGACCTCTTGACCTTTGATAGCAGAATACTCACGAGCTTCATGTAGGCTGCCGATCGGTTGGAGTAGATGATCGCTCGGTCTTCCTTCTGGCAGAGCAGACAGGACATGAGCGCATCCGAGTAGCACACGATTGCTTCTGTGTAGTTGGACTCCTTGAATTTTTCATTTCCTAGGTCTTTCAGTCGACGTGCTTCCTGTTTTCGTTCCTGGAAAATCAGAAAGTAAATTAAAATGATGAGTTACTTTAAAAAGTGCCCTGACTCTGGATTCGTAATTGTAATCTTGAGATTTCTACAGTGCCCAAAGAAAGTTAAGTCACGGGAACCAACTTATTCACAGGCTGAATCACAGTAATCTACCAACACTTTACCCCTTGCAATCTCTGCACAGGTTATTCATCCTTTAGAAACTAAAACAATCCTCTTCCACAAATCCTATCCTAATTCTTCCTCTTCCACTTTTCCCACTTTCCAGTTCAATTTCAAACACATTCAACCATAGCTGTCTGACTCTTGGATCTGGACCTGTAACTGCACCCTTTCTGTCCCTCGATTATGTTTTGACTGAGCACCTGTGAATAAACGTGGTCCCGCAACTTGGCTTTCACAGGGAGCTGTAGAAATCTTGAGCTTCTGATCTTATACCAGAATTTGTATGATAATGAAGCATCTTATGACAAGTCTCTGGTGTACAGTTTAAATTTAATTTACCTACTGTTTAAACGTTTACAAATTTATTCAAACCTGTTTTTCTTCTTCTGTCAACTGCGCCTCTTGCTCTCGAAGCACATCTTCGTTTATGAGGTCATCGCTCGATTCTTCGCCCGTTTCATTATCGCGGTTTTCGGTTGACAATTTTTCGTTTGCAACTTCAGTCTCGTTTTCTACAGTTCTGCTCTCTACTTCAGAGGAATCTAAGACAAGGGCTTCCATCGCATCCTCAAAATGTTCTGCTTCTGAATCTGAATCGTCTGCATCAATTTGCTTCGATTCGTTTGGCGCATGCACAGTCTGTGATTCGATGCTCTGCGGACATGAGGCATCGGGATCTGTGTTCGTCACAGAGCTTTCGAGTAGAGGTCGTTTTTCTTCTGAGAGGGATTTTGACTCGTGCAAATAACAGTTTTTATTCACTGTTGACTCCAAAGTGTCCATCTTGACCAGTGTCAAAAAATTCTAAAACACACAGACTGATTTAAAATGCACAGAAATTAAACGTAAAGTATCCCATATGCAAGGACTTGCAGTTTACTTCCCAGCTTATGCCAGTACCAAATTCTACCACTTGATGACAGAGAGAAGTGTGTATGAACAACTACCCAGATTCGTTTCACGAAGTCTGCTCAGCAGGCTGGAACCTGCAACTGTTACATTACAGAGCTATCATGCAAATAATCTGGTGAACTGACCTTCTGGATGCTGACCTGATTACGGCTTGGATTTGGTGTGCCATGGTTGATGCCTTGTGAATTAGACACCAAGATTACTTATTACTATTATTTTTAATATTATTAGTACATTATTATTATTATTCATGAATACACTACCGAATTGCTTCACCTGGATTTTTTTATTGTGCAGACCAGAAAATGTAACTGCACAGAGTCACTTCAAAACCTCTCAAAAGCACCATTCCCCCTTCATGCACAAGATACTAAAATTCGGCAGCACAATGCAAAACACTTGCTATGCTATACCCAAAAATAATCAAATTAAAAAAATAACTGAACGATAATCACAGAGAATAGTATGCCTCGGAAGGCAGGATAGTACGCAGTCACTTTCTCGAAAATGACTCATGCCCGGTACAGAGGATGTGTTAATGCCAATAACTTATAAAGTGAACGCAAATATTACAAAGGAATAAACAAATAGTTAAACTTTACCCAAGAGTACGCTAAACAAATAATCAGGACAAGGTGAGAGTGTTTTATAAATCTAAAGAAACAGATTCTGTAATTTTATATTTCGTAATCACCGTTAACTATTGACAATTTGTCCCTGTTCTTTTATTTGATCACGTGATTAGCTGCAACTAGAATCAGCTGACGGATTCAAAATTAAAATAATTTTCTTAACTTCACTATATATATATTTAATTTCTGCTTAATTTAATTTTAATTTTAATTTTTATAAAGACAACATTAAAATCCTTAGTGCCAACTCCCTCGTTTTTACACCATGACGGCATTGTCGGTATTTTCTCCCATACGCTAGGTGGCAGTAGTAGTTGATTTTTCATTTTAGCAATTTATGCTAGTGGATACTTATTTTGCCTAACAAATTGATTGAAATGAACTTATTAAAATTTCCATACATTAACTGAACATAAGCTTAAATTAATGTAAATTAATTTGAAAGTGCTGAAGTTGTCCCATCTCTGAGTTGGAAAGTTTCGATTGGTGAATAATTGTGCATCTCCACGAACCCTGAAATGAATTCTCGTGCTTCAAGAGTTAGGGTACATACACGTGGAACTGTGGATATCCAGAACAGAGTACAATACAATACAATACAACTTATATTTAATAAAACAAAGGAAGCGTTACAACATAATAATTAGTTATAGTACTGAGAGAATAAATGAGTCTTAAGTTTTAATTAAAAATTATCTATTGAAGAGCATCTTCGAATAGATTCAGGTAAAGAGTTCCACTCAGCTGGACTAGCTACTTGAAACATTCTTTTACCAAACTGTAGGTTAACTCTTTTGACTTCAAAGTCCCCTATTGAAGCCGAACGCAATCTTCTTCTGGACTCAGTGGAAGTACAGGGTTTAACTAGAGAGGACAGGTAGGACGGGGCAGAGCCTGACATAATTTTGAACATAAATAGAGTAGGTATCGATTATGACACTGTATAAATGTTCTGTATTAAATCAATGAATTAATAATATATTGTCAGAAAGCCGGTGTCCCAGGCTCAGCTCATGAGTAGCGCTTAATAAATATTCGAGAGTACGATAAAAATTAAAAATGAAGAACAAGAATTGAGACTGTCGAATGAAAATGGCGGCGCCCAGTAAAGACGATAGGACATTCCGACTTGTTCATCCTTTTCTACAGACTGTGCCCTCCCAACAGTTTAATTATTATGAGTTAATTAACAGGATGATGGGCGAGAATAAGCAGCGTTTTAGCACGAACCCGTTCATTCCGACTGGTGGAATTCCGCAAATACCAAAGTCTCCGGAGGAGGTCCGCATACAACGTGTTTTCGAGAGCTGTGCCTTTAAGTCGGCCATGAGCTTCGTCGTTGGTAATTGAAACTCCAATCTGTCATTTGTTCTAATTGCAGTCGCACATTTTTTAGGCGCCTCTTCCAGAGAAACTCCTCGGAGGTGGTTCCGCCCTGGCATAAAACCACAGCCAAACTGAATGCTTTTGAAGCGCTTATTGAAAAAATGGCTAAATAGGACGAAAACTTCATGTCGTAGGTTGTTAGGCATCCGCTTCCAAAAGAGCAAAACTATGCTGTGCTGTGGAAGTTCGGGCCAGGGGTACCTGTCAAAATGATTTACACAGATGTTGGTTTGTCTTCTCCTAGGTGGCGCAATGGGAGCTGCGTTTGGCCTGTTTACCGCCGGCATTGATCCAAACATCACTGGAACGGAGACTCCAACTGTTCGTCTCGTCTACAAGGAGATGAAATTGCGAACGGTTTCGTATGCGAAGAATTTTGCCGTGATCGGTTTCATGTTTGCCGGAACAGAATGCGTCATTGAATCAGTAAGTCAGTTACCGGGAAATGTTTTGGCCATCATGTTATCTAAGTTCTGAAAACTGCCATAATAATAATAAGAATAGGAGGAAGAGGAGAAGAAGAAGAAGAAAAGAAGTATTATTATTATTAGTAGTAGTAGTAGTAGAAATCAACCAAGTTCTTTCATGTTATCAAAGAGCAATGCCGAAATTCCTTCACACAAAACTATTATTTATTTTGTTATTATATTTATTTATTAATTTATATTTAGTATTATTATATTATTTATTTAGTATTATTATTATTTTTACCCGAGGTATTTATGATTCCTCAGGATTTCAGAAATTAGGGATTGCATTCTTCGGTGATGTCGTGCTTGATGTCAAAAGTGCTGTGAAAAGGGATTGCGTTGAAACGTTGGATGGCCATCGATAAACGTTGGTACAGAAAAGTGGTTTCCCTGATATCCTTCATCATCATCATCATCATCATCATCATCATCATCACACTACTACCTGAAGGTATAAACTTGACTGAGAGCTGATTCACTGTTGTGCTATGAATTCTGTTTTAGTACCGAGGAAAAACTGAGCTGATAAATGGAACAGCGTCTGGTGGAATCGTCGGAGGGTTGATCGGGTTACGAGGTGAGTTTCTGGACGTTTTTCATCTCATAGTAGTTAAGAAATTGGAATATAGTCAAGTCTAGAAAATTCTATAAGCTAATCAAAGCCATTATATTCAAATCTTGAAACACATGTTATTTGTACATAAGTGGACACTTACAAAGATTAATTATTCTACTCTAATGGCTTCTATGGCACCGTTATCATAATTACCAAACAGCATTATTACTTGCAAGTAGATGAACTTATTCTCGGTTTAGAATAGGAAGGAGTGCCTTCTATAGGTACTTGGGAAACGCTAAAGAAAATGTTCTGTTATGTTTTGTATTACGTTACGTTAGGACAGACCCAGCCAAGGTCCAAGAGGCAGAGTAGTCATTGTCTGATCAATTTGTTGACTGGCTTGATGACTATATGGTTCATTAATATACTGATAGACTTACCGAATGATATGTTGATTGCCTTGAGAGATTGAATAGTTAACTGACAGATTGATTTTGTTTTGAGTGAGCGCATGTCAATAGGCTGGTTCCCGCGACTTGGCTTTCATTGGGCACTTTAGAAATCTCAAACTGGTTGATTTGACATATTAATTAGTTGGTTTTAATTTGTAATTGTAATTTAAGATTTATAAAGCACCTTTTAGAGAATAAACTCAACAGGGGCGCTCCCGACACAAACAACTAGAATCATCGTTAAACAGTACAGTCGTCAGGCGCCTGCGAAACCCTGAGAGGGAAGAGAGAGGAGCTCGAGTCGCAGATCTTGTGAGAGACAGTTCCAGCAGGTGGGACCGACATACGCAAAGCTTCTGGACTGGGCAGTAGCATTTCGCATGCGAGGAACAAACGAGATAGATTATTGGTTATTGATTAATTAATTAATCATTGATTAATCAGTTCATAAAGAATGATTTGTTTCTAATGCGAGGCTATTTTCTGTTCCAGCTGGAATCAAAGCTGGCATATTTGGTGCCATTGGATTTGCCGCTTTTTCAACAGCTATCGACTACTATTTTCGACATCACTGACCGGCCGTGGAATTCAATTGATGAGCTGACTCTGTAATGTAAACTCTTTTCTAATTATTAGCCTGGGTCCAATCTAGAGTTGATGCAATACACGTATGGTTGGGCCATCGATTGGAATGGACTTCTGTCAGTGCTGCATCTATTGACTAGGGACAGTGTGCATCTTTTATTTGTGGGGCACAGTGGCCAAGTGGTTTGAGCAATGTTCTTGCAACACAGTGTGTATTCGAGGCTTCTCCCCTGAAACGGTTACTGTATAGGGACCTTGAGCAAGTCAATCACAAATGCTCAGCATAACTGAGTGATGCTTAGTCATTAGATAGTGGTGCTTAATAAATGCAGAAATATATAGATATTTTGTTGATGCCTGATAACTGTTTTCTTACGTCAAGGGGGTGGGAGCATTTCTGGGTAGATATCTTAAAGATATCTCTACTCCACAGATTTCTGAATAAGTGAATGTATTTGGAGTGTTTCGTATATGCCATGTTTAAGCATGTTGGAGAGCTTGTTAAGAGGTGTTGTTTGAGAGTCAACAAACACAGGGAGACCTATGCAGTCATTGTAAAGTGAATTCTGATGTGAAACAGTCAGGAATATGAGTTCCATAATCAATTCAGCTTTAGAATATGAGCTCCACATTCATTTCAGCTTTAGAATATGACCTCAAAATTCAATTCAGCTTTAGAGTATGAGTTTCAAATTCATTTCAGCTTTAGAGTATCAGTTCGAAATTCACCAGCTTTAGAATATGAGCTCAAAATTCAATTAAGCTTTGGAATATATGAGTTCTAAATTCATTTCAGCTTTAGAATACGAGTTCCATATTCGTTCAGCTTAATTAGAGTATCTGTTCCACATTCAGTTCAGCTGTAGAATATGAGTTCCAAATTCTTTTCAGCTTTAGAATGTAACTCCATTTTAACAACCTAGTTACAACTTACTTTACTCATTTGCTATGGCTGACAAAGGTTGTGTAATTAATAACTTCTGTCGTGCAATGTTGTTACGAATTTCCAGAACTTTAGTATCAGTAGAACATATTGTCATAGTGTAGTAGAGGTGAAAAAAACCGGAAATGTGTGTCTTTTATGTAAACACATTGCAGTGGGGCAAGGCTGTTCTGTCTGACAGCAGAGTCAGTCGTGAGGACTTTTTTGTGGACGTGATTTTCTTAACGGTGCCTATGTTTTTAGTCTAAAATAGCTGGAAGAAGATTCTATACGACCAAAGTCTTGTGTTGTTAGGTTGGTAGCATTGCTGAGAAATATTCTTGAATTGGCACTATATAACTGTATGTTTACGATTACGGTTACTAATACCTTTTTCCATCTGACTAATGATTCATACAGAACACGATTTGAGATGTTCTTGGAAGTTGTTCACGAAAACAGTTACAAGAAATTGACATTTACTGGTGGCAAAAACGACGGTGATGCTGCGAGTTGCAAATAAAATTTATTACCTCGGGTGTTTTAATTGCTGAATTTAATCTAACAGTTAGCCATATCTCCTTTAAATTGATCCTTTATTTGAGTCACCGGTGTCAAGTTGTAAGTCATATTAGATACAAGTTAAACATGTGTTAAAGTTTCACCAATGCCACAAAAAATATACTCCTACGCTTTTTGTTATTATATCTATGGTTACAACGCGTTGGCGCATGGGAGCATAGATATCCTAATTATAAATACCATAAAGATGCCTATTTATAGGACGTAGAATTTTATAGCTGAGTACAATAATGTGGCCATTTCATTCGTAGGTAAACTGGGGCTCGTGCAAGGAAATGAGAGCCACCTGAAATTTAATTATTCAGAGAACACTGCAAGTGAATTGGAGGAGAGTAATCGTGAAACAGACTAGTGGTGTCATGGATTGCATACCCTTTTGCCTATCGATTTTGTTTTGACTCAGCGCCTGTTAACAAGCTGGTTCCTGCGACTGGGCTTTCGTTGGTCGCTGTAGAAATCTCGGGATTACGATTACGGTACAAAGATTTGTAGTTGCATTGTGTGATGTTTCTGTTAATAAATACTGTAACTATATATTACATGTGTTATTATAAATAAATCCCTAGCTATTTCCTAGGCTATCGCAGGTTTGCCATCTTGATATTTTCACTTCGATATGTACTGTCTAAACTACTGTCTAGATAAATTACTTGGTCTGAAACCAGGGATTCAGTAGTGTTTCGCAGGCTTCGAAAACTGCGAGGATTCCTTTGGACCCATCTTGAATCTGCTTACCATAGGATCAGTCTGTACCACTGCTTCGACTGTGAGTTTGGTCTCGGTCTGGGTTCCTTGGGTGATTTTCACGATCGGCGGCTCTTGCGGTGGCGGTGGTGTTCGTGGTGAAAGTGGAGACTCTGTTTTCTCATCATCATTCCTATTATTACCATTTCGTGGAAATCTCATCGTGAAGGACAACGGCCGCTCGCGGTCCTGGATGCTTCCAAGATCGACGTGAGCAGAGGCTGTGAATTGGACGCTTTTTGTGATCGTTTTCGGCAGAGACCTGAGCTCGATAGACGTCAGTGCGGTCAGCTTTTCGTGGACATCATTCTTGAGCAGAAGAAGCTCGATATCTTTTCCGTTTACTACCAGCTCTGTAAGGCTGCACGTATTGCGGAAGTTTTCCAGCTGGCTCGACAGTTCTTTGTGGCTTTCAATGAAATCGAGGCATTCGGATCCGTAGATCGTGTGCAGTTCCTCGATGAGCTGCTGTTCTTTGGTGCGTACTTCCTGAAGATACGACAGATACATTGATGGCAAGATACCAATGATAACTTAGCTCTAGCTTGAGGTATATTTACAATGTTTGCAACATGTTTTACGGCCAAAATTGTTCATGTTTTTCTCTTCTGTTCTTTGGGGATCCCCGAGAAAGGACTTCTAACGGATTTATGACATGTGTCGGCGAATCTGTTGGGATGAAGAGGTGAGGGAAAATGCCTGGAAAAAGAGAAAGAAGAGGCTGTGAGACTAATGGAAGGTATGAAGAGGGAGTAGAGAGGGAAGGAAAGGAAATTTTCTAGCAGATTCTTGTTTTCTCACTGCGGTACCCGACTAAGGCCGTGTAAGCAAATAATCAGAGGACCGAAATCCTCAGTGAATCGTGGTCACGGGTCACTGACTCCGTGGAGAGCTGCAGCCCATGATGTGTCGGTGTTCTGTGACTTTCAAAGCAATAGGCCCGGCCTGAGAATTCTTCAGCTCAGCGCCTGGATGCATCCAACATTCGACTCGACTACGCCATTGTTTTCATCTACAATTCGTGCCTTTCCACTTACCCTAATTAGGGATTCAACTTACTCTATCCTATTCAGGTCGATTTCACTTACCCCGATCGGGTCTAGTTCACTTACCCTAATCAGTTCGATAGCCGTGTCGCGAATCTGTTGTTCAATGCCCTTGACGACTTGTTCACATCGAACAAGCGAGTCGATATGTGTTTCGAGTCGGCTGACCTTGTTGTGGCAATGTCTGAGCATTTCAAGGATGTCCTCTCTGTAGCGGACGACCGCTTCCTTGAAGCTGGTGACGTTGTGGGTCTGGTGATCCTGGAACGTGCACAGGACGCAGACGCACAGCTCGCAGGCCTCGCAGTAGAACCGGATGGCCTCTCCCTCGTGTTCCTTGCATTCGATGTCCTTCTCGATCTCAACGTCGAAAAGGGTGTGGTTCTGGGTGACGCGGGTCTTTCGGTGCAGCGTCACGCACGGCGCGCACAGCAGTTTGTCGCAGTCGAGGCACTTGGACTGAGCTTCGCGGTGTTTCCCACCGAGCACCTGGTAAAATTTTTAAAGTATCCTGTGAATTTAAATGTACATGGTTTTCTATAGCGATTGTATGGCCTCGACCATGCTCGGGTGAGGGTCTTCCACAGCTGCCTGTTTGAATGGGAGCCACGCCATTTAAGGTCCCCATGCACGAACCGTGCTAGCCCGACAGCATCGCCCTTTTCCCACGCTTGTAGGAGGATGTCAGTGGTAAACGTGAGAGTTAGGACTAGGGTTTAGCGGCGTATTTCCCATTCCTACTGTATATGTCCTAACCCTAAGACTAACACTAACCCTAACCTTAACCCTAACCATTGGATTCCTTATATTGGACATCCTTATACTAGAGTGGGAATCGGAAAAACGCAGCCTGACATTCAAATCTCTTAAATAAGCCACCTTCGGGTTGCGAACCGTGGATCCTAACTCCAAGGCGTATGTGTAGTTTAAGCAGCAGTTGCAGAATTTGAGAGAGGAGAAGACTGGAAGCCAAGGTAGAGAAAGGTACGAGGAAGAACGAGTAGATCTGGTCGGTTGGAGAGTGAACAGCTCTAGTATCGTTTAGGTCAGGGATGAAGTCTCATTTGTTGTATGCCTGTTTTCCTGTTTTTCGGTCTTTAGTGCCTCATGGACCTTGACTTTGGCTATATCTAATGCAGTGACGGATTTAGCTATAGGCGCGATAGGGGTAGCAGTTCGCCCCCGCGCCCCTCTTGGTTATATGCCGGCGCCCTCAGACCAGACCCGTGCTAAACATTATAACGACTATCACTGCACTGTTATTCAATAGGTGGCAGTAGCAGTAATGGACTACTTAGTTTATTCGTTAGAGGGCAGGAGTGTGTACTCTTACAGTGATATATAGTTTGTTTGTTGACTAGGGCGATGAGACAGTCTGGAATTTAATTTTTATTTTATCTTAAAGAAAATAATTGAACTTTGTATATTCGCTGATTAACTTTATCAACCCATGCATGGTGGACAACCAGAATGTAACGTCCCCCTGGAAATGTCCTTCTCCACGCAAACAATCCTGGATCCACCACTGGTCCAACAGATTGCGAATTCTTGAAAGCGGTTTTGAACAGAAGTGGCCATCGATTGATGCCTTCCTTCTACGTTACGATAACGACGCTCCAGAAGTCTTTAGATTGTATCAGATTCGTTACCTTGCACAGATCGCAAAACGGGAATTGCGACGGTCTCTGGCGGCGAACCAACTCGGACAGATTGGACACAAGGAAATTGTCCGTCAGTCGCCTGACCCCACCGACTGGAAGCTGGGTCGTTTTGTAGCAGAGGGGACAGGTTATTTTTCGGTAGTCGATGCTGTACTGCTTGTAGCTCGTTTCGGCCGCAATGTGATTCTCTATACACTCTTGACAAAACGTGTGCAGGCAGCTGAGGCATTTGGGCGTCTTGTATGATGCGAGGCATAATTTACAGACGAGGAATTCGTCGTAAATTTCGCGAGCCAGTTTCGTACCAGAGTTACACTTAGCCATTTTCTTGCTGTTTCGAAAGATTTGTTACATCACCCTACTAGGTTATATCTTCCACAAATTCGATCCTGATTCTTCCACTTCCCTTTATTTCTCTCTCCGATCCAATCCGAAACACTATCCGCCGTACTCGGCTGACTCTGTACCTGCCTGACTTTTGAATCTTGACCTGGAACCGAACCCTTCCTGCCTATCGATTTTGTTTTGGCTGAGCGCCTGTGAATGAGCTGGTTTCGGCGACTTGGCTTTCGTTGGGCGCCGTAGATATCTCGAGCATACGATTACGATTGTCCTACTACATCGACGTGTACTTCACCACACAGACAAGGCGCGTAGGCCTATAATAAAAGTTTACAAGTAGGCCTACACGTGCGTAGTTTGTTATGTCATATTGTAATAAGCCCACAGTTCTTCCATAGTTTACGTACAGTTCATCGACGTGGGTATAATGAGGTAACCGTTCCGCAACAGATTTCCTGGTTTCTTTAGCTTTGGCTGGAATTTCGTGTCGTATTACGTAATCGTAATCTCCAAATTTCTAAAGTGCTGCTTAAAAGCTAAGCATAGGGCACCAGCTTATTCACGAGCGCTGCGTCAAGCCAGTGGGGTTGTCCAAAGACGTATCTGTGATGTGCTCAATATCCCTTCTTCTTTGTCGGATATTATCGACTGCAATATTTGTCGGTTGCAACCCAAACCGGTCCAGTGTTTCCGCCACATAGAGCTACAAGTCTCTACGAAGTTCTTGACTTCAGTGGTACCATTAACACAAGCAACCTGTTGTCTAAATGAGTTGCTCTTACCGATTTTCCATGCAACAACGTCATATCCCATTTTTAGCTCCAGCCTGCAGGCGGCATGATAAAACTGTATGTAGATGCACGAATATTTCACGCACCCTATATCCGGTTTATTTGTATATAGGAATTATGCCTAGCAAGGAGTTGCCGAACTGCTTGCTACCTTAAAATTATTGTCTAGTAAACGGAAACACTAGTGTGGCCGGATGTTTATGTAGGAATGTATATGAAGCGGCTCCAGACACACCCTAATCTAATCTCAAGGCATAGCGCCGTTATCATAAAGCCCAAGGCATCAGTCGATGGTCGCTTAAGTCAAAATCGCAGTCAAAAATCATAACCCATTGGAGAAGCAGGGTCGACTTCCGATACCCAGAGATAATTATGGTTGTTAAATGGAGTAGTCGGAGCATTATACCGATAGTGGTTGTATTCCAGAAATGTTAATTTCGGGCTAGCACGGTCCGTACATGGGAACCTTAAATGGCGTGGCGCCCATTCAAACGGGCAGCGGTGGTGAAGAATCTCATCCGATTAATTAATTGAAAAATGAGCAGGGTCGAGGCGAAACGGTCGCTGTAGAAAATCATGTACACTTACATTTACATTATACAAATATTAAGTTGCACTCAGACACCTTTAAATCGTTTAATCCGATGGTATATATTCGTCAATTTCGTTCAGTCGCTAGTTCTTAAAATCTTGATATTAACAAAGATAGAGTCCTTTAAATAAAATGGATTATTCTAATGTAAATATAATCTGTAAATATTTTTCTATTGTATGTGTGATATTCTCCCCGACAAAACATTTGTGATGTAAATGAAACTAATTATGTAATTAATATGTTAGCCTGTTTAAAAATTTATCTGAAAATTTTCTATATGCATATATGTAAAAATATTGTTCTGTTTTTAATGGTGAAATAATCTGTTATATGGGCCTAGAACTTACTAGGGGTACGCCAGCTGTTGCCAGGGGGTACGCAAGAAAAAATATTACAACTTTCATGTGATGGTGGATTGAAGAATGAATTCAACAATGACTTGTTGAGTGATTTCTTGCTTAAAAGAAGAGCAGAATATGGATTAATTTCAGACACAGCTATGAAATTTTTAATTCCTTTCAGTATTTCATATCTCTGTGAAACTGGATTTTCGGCAATGCTTGCGATTAAAAATAAATAGAGATCGAAACTTAAACTTGAGCCAGACTTACGTCTTAAAACTAACAAAATTAAAGCCCGATATTGCAAAATTATGCAAATCTAAACAAGCTCAATGCTCGCATTAAAATTAAATTTGTAAGTTGACTCTGAATAATCATTGATAACCATTAGCCCTACTCTTCATCACTATTATTGTTATTAGAAAAGAATGAACATAAAATAAAATAAATTTATTGGTGTGCAACAGTAATAATTTTAGCATAATAAAATTTAATAAAATTCATATAGGTACACAAAATTGTTTACAAAAAATGTTTTATAATTAGGTTAGGACTTATTAAACCAAATCACTACTATAAAAAACTTACTAAAGAATGTTTCTGACAAGTTTTTCTCGTGGGGGTATGCCAGGAAATAACTTTTATACTTGGTGGTACAACAAAACAGTAGATTGGGGTTACAATAGCTTTTGAACGAAATTGACGACTATATAGTATGGGCAAACTGCGATATAAAGGTGTCTAAGCAAATCTAATATTTGTGTTGGTAATCGGTGTTTAATTAACGACATCTTGTGGCTGCCATGGCTGTTAACGACGACCCTTCGGGAAGCATCACACATGATGAAATATAGCCTTTATTTCCAATGTTTACTTAACGCCATCTTATGGCTACAATGGCTGTTGACGTCTTTAAAATTCTTATTTAGGTGATGTTTATTGTTCGTAATTTTCTGTTATTGTTCTTGGTTCGTTCGTCTTGATATTTTCCGCAATTTAAAGGAGTCTAAGCACAACTTAATTTTTGTTAAATGTAAATGTAGGCGTATACGCGTTCTTCTACAACGTGTGGACTAGACCTTGCAATTTTTCAGTGAAGTAATCGGGTGAAATCCTTCACCACCGCTGCCCGACGCTTTAACGAATGCGCGAACCCTTTTTCCTTGTTATCTATCCTGCACATCCAATTCCAAACACCAAACACCTTTGTCGTCTGCCTGCCTGCCTGATCTAGACATGGAATGCAACCATTCTTGCCTATCAATTTTGTTTTGACTGAGCGCTGTAGAACTCTCGAGTTTACGATTGCGATTGCATTCGTATCTGTTCTCTCCAGATATTTATTTGAAGGGCGTGCATTTGAAAGTTTATCTAACCTTGCGGGAAAATGGCGTCGGTGAGCGCATACGGATTTCTCCGGTGACGTACGTTGCACTGGGAAGGCCAGCTCGGCTGTTATTTCCAAAGGAACCAGTGCGTCATAAATTGTTTTTTCCAGTGGAATCGACGCGGAATTTATTGGGGTTTCAGCTGAACTTCAAAAGGGTGGCGAAAAGCGACCGGTTTTTGACAGCAGAAAGCTTTTCCGATATCTATATCGCTCGGCAATTCAATGGCGCCGGTTCTAGATTCGGATAAACTGAGTGTAGCTCACATGTAGGCCTAACCGTAAGGAGTGTGTATGAAAGAATGAATGAGTGAAGGAACGAATAATTAAATAGTTAATGAACGAACGAAGGGAAGAAGGAGTGAATGAATAAGCGAGTGAGTGAGTGAATGACTGACCGACTGATTGACTGACTGACTGACTTACTCACTCACTCATTCACTCACTAACTCACTCACTCACTGAGTGAATGAATGAATTTATTAATTAATGAACGAAGAAAGGAATGAGTTAATTAATGAGCGCTCGAGTGAATGAGTGAATGAACAAATGAATGAACCAATGAATGAATGGACGAACGAACGAAAGAGTGAATGAATGACTTGACGAGTAAAGAGCGAGTGAATGAATGACCGAAATAACGAACTAACAAATGAATGGAGGAACGAAGGAATGGAGGAACGAAGGAATGGAGGAACGAGTGAATGAATGAGTCATTTACCGCATCAAAACAAGTAAAAATCTACAGCCTGGCATCACAGGCAGCAAGAATTCAATGCAGAGTCGGTAGGACTGAAGAAAACTAGTCAGACATTTCTGCTAATGGGTCGGCCACATCAAACAATGGTTTCCAGCTGCCCTTTTATCATAGGCTGCAAGGCTTAACTACGTCAGAACCTTTATAATCAAAAACACTAACTACTGCAATATGCATATTTTTTGCATATCCATAGCTCTATATAAATATATATATACATGAGCACGTGTTAGTTCATGTATATTTATACCTTAGATCATTTGTGAGGATCATTAAATAGTAGATACATACATACATACATACATACATACATACATACATACATACATACATACATACATACATACATACATACATACATACATACATACATACATACATACATACTGTATTTGGCGTTTACATGGTTGGCTGGCTGGCTGGCTGGCTGGCTGGATGGATGGATAAATGAGTGGATGGTTAAACAGATGATAAAAATTGATGGATCAATGAATGAATTAAAAGATGAATGGATTGATCGATGAATCGATGGATGAGAATCGATGTATTGATTGTTGGACCAGTTGTATGTCTGCAGTAGAAAAGCACTCAATGTGGCTAATAGCATTCGCTAAAAGTAGTATTCGCTAGATGGCAATAGTAATCGTAGTCTTTTTGAAGTAAGTAGTTAAAACTGCATCCTCAAGCATTCTAATCGCATTAGTCTCAGCCAAACAGATGAACATGTACTCGCTAGATGACAATAGTATTCACAGATCTTCCAATGGCTAAATAATATTCGCTAGATGGCAATAGCAACCATAAATCTTCTAATGGCTGAATGAATATTCGCTAGGTGGCACTAATTTTGATTTTTAATTTATAACAATTACTGAACATGCATTCGTTAGATGACACTGGTGAACGCTATCAAGTCCATCAGCTAAAATAGCTTCACGTGGGCGTCTGGCCAAAAGTGGTAACAGCCACAAGTATTTAGGAAAATATGTTTACTTTGCTAGAAACAACTTTTAATTAACACAGCGGTGTGACAGTCAGTTTATTTATGCTCATATTTGATCAGCATTATGAGCATAAGGCAAAAATAGGCTAAAATTATACAGGGGTTGGATTTGATGACGAAGAGTTAAGACAAGAAGAACTTCTAAATTTACTCAGTGGCGGATTTAGCTATAGGCTGGGGGTGAGGGTTGGGCCCCGCCCGTGTTTGGTTATATGCCGGCGCCCCTCTGACCAGACCCGTGCATTGTGGGGTGCCAGGATGTGGCGCCCCTCTGGAAATACTCTTGTCCCCCATCCAAACAATCCTGGAGCCGCCACTGAACTTACTGCGAACAAGCCGTGAATAAGCTGGATCCTTCGATTTGGCTCTCGCTGGGCGCTGTAGAGATCTCGAGATTACGATTACGATTACTGTTCTACTAAAATGGTAAATGGTTTACGTTTTTCTAACGCGACTGTATGGCCTCGACCTTGCTCACAGCTCATTTTTTATTGAAATCGTTCAAGCAAAGAAATATAAAAAATATAAATATTATAAATATATAAAACTTATAAATTTTGCTCATACTTAACTTATTACACCCAAACGATTCGTAATTAAAAATTCAAATTTTTTAATTAACGTGCCCTAACAGTGATCATTATTTTGACCGACTGCATGTGAAATGAAGCTGCGAGATGAAAGCGTCCGAGTTTCCTATTGGTCAAAGCTCTGCATTCACTTGCTGTGAAGTGTTTCTATAGAAGATGCAAACAGCATAGACAACAGCATCATCATCATCAGCTGCTTTATTGGATTCGTGGCATCGTTGTAGTGATGCTGGCTTAGCGCCGCTGGCACTGACTGCTGGAGCTGGGCTGCGTTGGTCGCTGAACTCCCCGGCATCGCAGACGTTTGGTATTGACCGCCATCAACGCGCTGACGATCTTACTTACGTACTTCTAGGACGCAAATTATTTTCGTGGCGATTTCGTGTAATTTGTTTTTTGCGTGAATTTCTTATTTTATGAAGGTCTGAATTTGAGCGAAATACGATTTAAAGATCGAGATTTTGGTCGAAGAAGCCGCGAAAATGACGGACAGAGCGACGGATTTGCCGGTAGGTTTCATTTTGGTTTGATGTCGTCAATGTTTGTGTGATTTCGAGTCGGGTTATTATTATTATTATTATTACTACTATTATTATTATTATTATTATTATTATTATTATTATTATTATTATTATTATTATTATTATTATTATTATTATTATTATTATTATTATTATTATTATTATTATTATTATTATTATTATTATTATTATTATTATTATTATTATTATTATTATTATTATTATTATTATTATTATTATTATTATTATTATTATTATTATTATAATTATCATTATCATTATCATTATCATTATCATTATTCGTCATCGCAATCATCATCATCATCATCATCATTTCTGTAGGCCAATTTATGAAGCTCCACTGCATATTGACTAAGCATCAATCGATGGCGCTGAGCAGTTGTGAGTGAATGACTTTCTCAAGGTCCTTACAGAATATCCATCTAAGGGGAGAAGGCTTGAACCCGTACTCTACGCGTTACAGGCTGAGCACAGTAACCAATCGGCTACCGTGCCCCGAAAATGGGCCATGGTTACTCTACACATTTGTTAGCCAATGTGTGAGTAATTTTGGTTATGAATTAATTATTTTTATGAATTTATTCTTGCATTTTTTTGTTTCTACTCTTTATATATTTTTATGTGAATAATATGGGTTTATTACTTTCTTTCGACTATCTTTTGCTTGAAACAGAAAACTTACCTCTTCCAGGTTCTTAATGTTTCCAGCTCCTGGCTTCAACGTACATTTCTGAACTTTGTAAGAAGGTCATCTGCACTGTATTATTTTATTATTTTCGTGCAGTCGTATAACACCAGGTTGTAACGACAAGGCACTTGGCACAAGCGGGGGGTTCCAGGATTGCTTGTTTGGGGGGGGGGGGGTCAAGAGCATTTTCAGAGAGTACTACATTCTGGCAGTCCGCCCTTCAAGGGTCTGGTAGTAATAATAGTTCCAATTTTTAAAGATATCTATGACATCAAAGGCCGTTGGGGTCCCCCTCCTTTATCCAGGCTTGGTACTGGCACTATCCGAATAAAGGCAGTGGAAAGTCTGGTCTGAAATGTGCCGACATATAACCAAGAGGAGCGCGGGGAGGGGTGGGCGAACTACCTCTTGCGTATAGCTAAATCCGCCACTGCTGAGCGCATGTTGTATGCATATATGTACGTAAATATTTGCATGTATGTATGTATGTATGTCTATATGTATGTATGTATGTAAGTATGTAAGTATGTAAGTATGTAAGTATGTAAGTATGTAAGTATGTATGTAAGTATGTATGTATGTATGTATGTATGTAAGTAAGTATGTAAGTATGTAAGTATGTATGTATGTATGTATGTATGTATGTACGTATTATATACACCCAAATATTTATGCAGTGCTCAGCAAGGTCCCCTCAAATGCATACATACGTACATACATACATACACCCACATATAATATTTCTATATTTAAATATTTATATACAACAACCGTCCATCCAAAACAATATCGAACCAGGACGCTGTGTTGCTGGCATTTGCTCAACCAGTCCGCACGATGTTAGCGAAGATGAGAGAGTTTCTTGCTGTGGTGTCTGAACAGTGGTTATAGTTGACGGTCGGATGCGGAAAGTATTCAATTTCCTGGCTCACATGAAACCCTGTTGGTTGTGATTCTTGTGCAAATAGCATTAAGCGTTTGGGAATATGATATCCGCTCAAAATAGATATGTGAGTACATCTGAGATTGTTTTGCAAACAGTTGCTCAATTTTTACGATGGATTTATGTAGTATGTGTGTATGTACGTATGTTAAAGATGTATGCAGGTGTGTATGCTTGTATGTGTGTATGTTTGCGAGTATATATATGTGGGTGGTAGCATGTATGTATGCATCTGAGGGGTCCTTGCGTAAATGTTTGGGTGCATATAATACACACACACACACATATATATATATATATATATATATATATATATATATATATATATATATATATATATATATATATATATATATATATATATATATATATATATATATATATATATATATATATATATATATATATATATACTGATGTCATAGATGTCGTTAAACATTGGAACTACTATTATATATACACACACATATACACACATACATACATACATGCATGCATATATTTATGTATTTATATGCATACGCAACATTCCTGCATACATATGTACACATGCACAGACATATATTTATAAATATGTAATATATACATACAGGAATACATACATAGCAACTATATACACAAGCACATACATAAACACATGCATAGACACATACATAAATACATATGCATACATACACTGGCATACATACGTAAATACATGCATACACAGCATATTACATACATGCATACATACATCCGTAGTAAGTAAGTAAAGTAAGTAATGCATTTGTTAACACGCCATATGTCCATCGACTGAGCGAGGAATCGTAGATACATACATTATAAATGTTCGGGGTCAACTAGCCTCCTCTGTTTCTGGTCAGACTGTCTGCACCTACTGTTTGCTCAGGGCAGTGTTCGGTGTCATTTCGATCTCAACTCAAGACTCCTTCAACAGGCTTGGCCGCCGTAGAAGATCTCTCTCTGTATCAGCTGGAATTCTGTTCTGGAAATTGACCAGATGTTGGCTTGATATTTGTATGCCAACAGTTGGTAACATAACCAAAATGCATTGGTAAATAAGTCCTACAGTAGTCAACTTCAATCAGACATGAATGGGCTAGGAAATGCATTTTCACCCTAGATGTCTGTATCTTCTATGTTTTCCCATAAAAAATATCTCAGCGGTTACAGGATAACGGAAACTACGTCATACAGAAAGCAGCTACTGTTTGTAGTCTTTGTTCTTTCGTTGCAACAGTTTAAAATGTCATATCAGAGAAGGAATCTATCTCTTTGAAAACCGTCAAGATTGCAATTCGGAAAATCTGCAACTGTCCCAGTTGATGTCAGCTTCTGGTGTCACCATCTTTGAGAGGGTTCTTAAGAGGTGCTTAGAAATAACAAAATATGTACATACTTACATGATTTTTTGTTTTGACTTAGCGACTGTGAATAAGCTGGTTCCCATGACTTGGCTCTCGTTGCGCTATGTAGAAATCTCGAGCTTACGATTATGATTATGATACTAATTTTGAGCACTGTGCTTCAGAGCGACTGCAATAATCAACTTGGTAGGTGGGATAAATGTGACAGCTGAAGCTGTGAATTTGTAAACACATCATGTGAAGGCAATGTGATTATGTAATTATCTAATATAATGTTCTTATAAGTTCTATAGCATGTAATGTGATTGTCAGGAAAGTATTAAGATAGTTGCTTATTAATTGCAGCCTAATTCAACATTAGTCAAGACTTTGACTGAAATTGTAGTTGTTTAATTGTTAGACATTTTAAATTATAACGATTTTGACTGTTATTCAACAGATGGCAGTAACAATAAAGAACCTTTTAGTCTGATCCCTATAGGGCACAAATGGACACTTTCAGTTACAGTATATGTTTAGTCTGTCTGTAGATGTGAGTTGTCAATGTCAAACCAGGCAGAACCTTATTTTTGGTTATTAATAGACAACAATCGAACTTTACTTATACAATAAAAATTAAATTTATCAATAGTTGCAGAAATGAATGCAGCAATATCAGTTTTGTGGAGCTATGAATGCCAAGGTTCTCCTGCATTCAAATTTACATCTTTTAGTTGCTTGTCCGTTATATTGTATCTGTTGAGATATGTTTTATGGGAAAACATGGAAGATACATCTGGAGTGAAAGTGCATTTCCTAGCTCATTCATATATGATTCAGGTTTACTACTGTAGGATTTATTTTCCAACAGAATTCTGCCATGACATAATTTTTTTTGCGAAAACATAGACGATATATCTGGGGTAAAAATGAACGTCATAGCTAATTGCATGTCCGATTTCTGTGATTGGATGAAGGGCCTCTGACAGGAATCCGCCTACTGTCTGTCATTAAAGTGCAAGTTCTTCGAGGCAATTTTCTGGGCCATTACTGAGTCGACTGTTTTTCCATCAGCATTTATCAGCTGGTGTGTTTACATGAGGGCTTCTCACTGTCGTTTCTGCAGGTGGCCGTGATCGAGGGCTCTCTTCACGTTTTTTTCGGCTTCCATCTATTTTCCTTTCTAGTAGATGGACAGAAAATTTCATATCAATCTTGTTTCTGCAGACGGCTTTCAAATGACTTAGCTCGCAGGCGACGCTGTTGTAAAGCATATTTTCGTAGCAATTTTCCGAACGGATTTTGGGTGTGCTCAATGCGGGGTTTCACGTCCGTCGTGTTTATATGTGGGCTAGCTCGCAACTGTAATCCAGAAATTGACTTTTAATCGTAATCGTGAACTCAGAATTTCTGAAGCACTACTTAAAAGATATGTGCAGGGCACCAGCTTATTCACGAGTGCTGCGTCAAGTCAGTGGGTTGTCCAAATATGCCATGTCAAGAACCAAGTCCGGTTGCCAGAAGACCAGGGAGAGAGAGCGGCAGAGGAGCAGTTAAGGTGGACTGTGCTTAAAAGCGTATGATTTACAGTGCACATGATTAAGTGTATGCACTTTAATGTCTTGGATTTGATTAAAATTATGCTCAACTGTTCAGCAGTAACTCTTTGCTGTTGAGGAACATGCCACAGCACATGTGCTGCTGGTCAGCTACCAATTTTCGACAATCATCGACATTCCAGGACTGTCTGCGATTTTAAAGCTGGTCACACAGTTTGTTCCCCGATTGCAGTCTATGTGCATTTGTTCAGCTCTTTGAAAAAAAAACTTTGTTCGTAATCGTAATCGTAATCTCGAGATTTCTACAGCGCTCAACAAAAGCTAAGTCGCGGGAACCAGCTTATTCACAGGCGCTCAGTCAAAACAAAATCGATAGGCAAAAGGGTTCGGTTCCAGGTCAAGATCCAGGAGTCAGGCACTCAGTTGGAACCAGGTTATTATATGCAGGTGCTCAATCAGAAATAAAATCCTTGAGGCAGGTTTGCCCATCTGGGTAATAGTCACGTTAAATATAAATGTAAATGTGCACATTTTCTATAGCAATATATGGCCTCGGGGGTCTAAAACTTAATGTACTTTTTGGAAATAGTAAGCGCTGATGTAGGCAGGACATAGTTGTCTGTTGGTAAAACACGGTCACTGTCTGTTATGCAGCCTCTGATAGCAGTTAGACAAAATTGTGTGGTGGCTGTAGGAAACAGATGCATACAGACCAGATTATTGTGTGAAGACATATCCACAATCATCAGTTTTTTATTAGTTAAAGAAATCATTTCACTTGCAAAGTGAATCGGAACTGAGGTATGGTTATTGGAAAAAAGGTAACCTTATTAAAAAAAGTTGATAAGCAAGGAAGATTAACTGAGAATTGATTGCATCAAGCATCAAGGAAACTCAGCTTAATAAAAATTTGATTGAGACACAGCTTAAACGGCAGTATAGCAGATCTGAGAGGCAGGTTCTTAGACATGTCGTTAGAAATGACCAGATGCATAGAGCAGTGTTTCATTAGCTTGAAAGCGTCCTTGGAATGCAAATACCAATGCATCAGTTCTGAAGTTGCTTTTCGCAAAGTTGACACACAATTGTTTTTGAGGCTCCTAGGAATCTCTTTGTGTTCAAAAGGGCAGTGTTAAGAGGAACAATCTCGCTGCCAAAAACTCATAGTTAAGGAGATGGTCAAGGAATCGTTTGCAGCAACGAAATTGTTGTCATTGACTTACGTAGCTTTGCAGAGCGCTTCATGCCGATGGTGTGTGTACCTAGATATACTGAGCACTTCAAAGGCAAACCTTATTCGAGGGATTATAGGATTATCAGTGCCATGATGTGACGTTACTGTAACCCTGCCGTGACATTGCCAATATTGGCAGGCTCTGCCAGAAGATATCGCCAGTATAAGCAAGCTCTGCCAGAAGATATCGCCAGTATTAGCAAGCTGTGCCAGGAGATATCGCCAATGTTGGCAAGGTCTGTCTTCCAGTAGTGCCTTAATTACCATAATAATGAGCTCTCCAGGGAATTGGTACCTGAAGTTTAACTTTGGTGCTTGAGTGATTGATAGCTAGTTGTAATTTGACATTACTTAGATTCTACAGTTTAATTTGCAAGGCACTTCTTCAAGCTGGTGTTAAGGCCGTTAATTTTGAGCTTTGAAGCATGTTTTTAGTGCATTTTAGTATATACTTTCCCGAATTGTATGTATATCAAAACTCAGAAACTATTATTATTAGTTAAACCATTGATGATATTAATTACAAACCCCGTCTGAGAATTAATTTCATGTTTACTGAGTTGTGTAGATAAGTTTCTGTTATAGGTTTTGCAAATTTTATTTATTTGCTGTATGTTGTTTTTCTTGGGTTAATATACAATTGAACGTCTAATGCCAAGCATTAATTGATGGTTCTGAGCAAATTTCGTGACACAAGGACATATGTATGAATATTTGACATACATGAATATTTATACGAGTATATGACTATTTATGAACATAGGCCTATGCATATCTATATGAGCAATAATGCTGTTTAGTGACAGTCTCAGAGGAGAATTGCTATGCTATTGGCTTTGAATAGTCATTTCAGTCAGTCACAGCTTGACACAAATTGCCTATTAATCAAATATTGATTAGAATTGCATCAATGAAATATTGAAGCGAATCTCTATGGTCTAATTTTGACAGTGTGCTTTCAGAGATAATATTTAATGTCGCAAAAATAAATCTGTTGTTTTGATAAGTGCACGAAAAATTTGTTTTCAAATTTATGCTCGTCTGGGTAATTGTCACAGCTAGGTGAAGCATCCAACAATCTTAATGTACTGTTTAGAAACGGCAAGCGCTGATGCGGGCAGAATATAATTGTTGGTAAAACATGGTCCCTAAGTCTGTTATGTGGCCTTTAATATGAACTAAACAAAATTGTCTGGCGGTAGACAACAGATACGTACAAACTGGCTTAATGTCAGACAACACATCTGCTGTTGTCAGTTTTATTAATTAATTAATTTATTTATTTATTTAAAGAATTTATTACACTTGCAAAATCAGAAAGTCTGAATCTGGAGCATGGTTATTGAAATACAGTAACCTTTTCAAAAAAATTTTGAAAGCAAGAAGTGCAAGAGAAAGCCGAAAATGGCGGAGAATGTACAGAGATCTCATGCACGCCGCATATGCTACCCAGTATGGCAGGTAAGACGTACTCTAGGCATAACATACTCTAGATTACATCATACCTAGGCACAATTTACTCTACAGTAGGCGCTAACTGGTGGTAACATGCACTCTAGAGTACAAAATACCTAGCCCACACTGTAGTTAATTCATAGAAATTACGTATTCACAAAGGAAGACTATATACGGTAGCAAAATTAACAGCAGCTGTATTTTTAATAAGAAATAAACTAAATACTTGATGACTATTTTATAGTTCAATTTACTGGAGGTAAAGCATATTATTCATCGAATCCCCTTTCTTTAAAAATTGTATGCTCTTAGGTCCAGCTTCTTTTTCACTGAAAGCTTTTAATTTTAATTACATTTAACTCACTACAGGTAAGGTAAGTACATAGTGTCCTAGGTATGATGTACTCTAGAGTCCACAGTGCCTGCTGGTATCATGAACTGTAGAGTACAAAATGTGCCTAGAATACACCCTGCCTCCTACACCGTTGTGCCTGAGATCTCTATACAGTCCCTGGCTTTTTCGGTTTTCTCCCGAAATTTACGACAGGCTTTGTGCTCATTCCAGACACGCTCTGGCTACAACAGTTGTAATAACATTTGTAATAACACTGAGCGATGCTGGTAGATCGCGAGATCGATAGAGCTTTGCCCAACTACTAATTTGAAGATTCATCGCAATTGCTCGTTGCACATGGGTGGCTGTTTGGGTCATGATTCCAAAGGTCTTTGTGCGCTGGGCTGGGAAGTTCATAATATCGACATAAAGGGAGTGGCAAGACGAACTGATAGCGAATACAAATGACGTCAAAGACCGTAAAGTATTCGCCAATTGGGTAGAACTGTGTGCAGTGGGCAGGGAAAATGGCAGACGGACGAAGTTGATGGTTAATATCTTGCAATAACCTACAGTCTGATGTAGTGTAGATGGTTAGCGTCTTGCAATAACCCACCGTCTGAAGTAGTGTTGATGGTTGGCTTTGTGCAATAACCGCGTCTGATGTAGTTTTTGGAGTCTTTCGTGTCGGGGACGTTTCGTTCAACAGTGCACCCATCTTCAGTGTTTCAAGTTAAGTGTCTATTGGCTTGGGGGCCATATATATGTCGACGGGTGTTATCCGGTTGTGCGGCAGCTTTTGTGGTGATGCTTCACTGTAGCCCCTATGCATGACATTATTTGGTGCAGGTTTTAAAATTTGTAAACATCTTGCTTGGATGACTTGGCGTTACTCATTATTCTCGATGGCTCAGCTCCCTTGATCCGTTTTAAAGCGTGCTTCAGCTCCTTTGAGAATTTCTTAAATATAGCATACACATACACACATACATATATACATGCATACATACATACATACATATACATACATACATACATACATACATACATAAATACATAGATATGTATGTGTGCACATATGTACATACAGTCATACATACCTGCGTACGTAGAGACATACACTCTTACATACATGCATACATATATACACACATACATACATATATACTTATGTGTGTATGTGCATCTATACATATGAGCATTGATGTATACATACACATGTACAGACATACATACATACAGACACACACACACATACACACATACATACATGCTTATATACATGATGCATGCATGCATACATACATTCTTACTTACACACATGCATGCATACATATGTACATACATGCATACTACAAACTTCTACAGCACTGATGTCTGATGAACAAAGCATCAACTGTTGGCTTACCAGATTCAAGACGTAATCCGGTCGTTAACCAGAAAGCCTGAAACACAGAGGCATCCTAAGCTAAATAAGCCATACATACATACATACATGCACACATGAACACATACATGCATATATGTAAGTATACATAAGTACTTACATACATGCTTACATACATACATACATACATACATACATACATACATACATACATACGCACTCATACATACATACATACATACATACATACATACATACATACATACACACTCATACATACATACATACATACATACATACATACATACATACATACATACATACATACATACATACGCACTTATACATACATACATACATACATACATGTATATCAGAACATAGTATACTTGTGAGTTTAACTTTACCATTCTCGTTCTTCCAGCCAGTTCATAGGGATAAATATAATAAATAATCCTAATCAGAATCATAAATTCTGGGTTTCAGAAAACGAGACTTCGAGGCACAACAAATCAGTGACTGGATGATTCTTTTAATTGCAACTTAGGAACGAGGGTGTTTTGATCGTTTCCAGTTGGTTTCTATCTGATCTGGTCAAGTTTGGATCACTGCTTGTGATTGATGTGATCTGCTAGGATTAGTCCACTTGTAATCCAATTCAGACTTAGAAAGCATCTCAATTGAACTGTTAGTGAATTGCAGTTGAGAGGCTGTACAAATAGAGTGTTTTCTCGAAGTACTCTGGTCTGGAAATTGCATATGAATATTTATGTGTGTATATGAATATTTATATGAGTTTATGAATATTTATTTGAAATATGAATGTTTCTGTACACATTTCTATAAGTATTGGAATGTTTAGAGTAACAAAGTTTACAATTGACATGCCCCAGTGGCAACATCAAGAAAATCCAGGCTAGAGCGATTCGTAGAGGATATCTAGAAGAACTTTAAGTGTGTTGAATTGAATTGAATTTATTGAATCACCAACAACCAACAATCTAAACAGTTTCACTGAAAATATTAAAAGTGCTGGCGTCAAAGGGCAATCCAGAAGGGGCAGATGTCACCCTACAGTTAGCATTACCCTCCCACATAATTGCTATACAGGCGGTTAATTCAATACGGTATGTAAGCCCTAAATCGATTCAAAATAAAGTTTAATTTTATACAAAATAAACCCGAACACTGCACTGCAAAGTGAAACAGTGATACATCATGGTACATTCAAATCTGTGACTTGGCTTCATGTTTATGCAAAAAAATATATTTTGTGTGTATTATATCGCATGATTTACGATATACCTACTCGAAATGAATTTCCGCTATCGTTTCGTGCAAGGGTCGCTGTTGGTGATAGAACCCAGTCAGTTCGTTGTTTAAAGACGTTCTTATTTCCCTGGGGAACTCATGCTGGAAGCGCCTCTGAGTTGTTTGTTCTGTAAGAAGCGCTATATAAGTTATCAAATACAATACAATACAATACAAAAAAATGGCTTCCAGTGCCCAACCCTAGCGTAGCAGAACAGTGCAGAGATGGACTAACATTTGACGTTGGTTGCTCAGACGGGTAGCTCTCCTCTCCAGCCCCAAACATCACCCACCCTAGCTGCCACGCTGTCTCTCTCTGCCTGACTCTTGGATCTTGACCCGGAACCGAACCCTTTTGCCTATCGATTTTGTTTTGACTGAGCGCCTGTGAATAAGCTGGTCCCCGCGGCGCGGCTTTCGTTGGGTGCTGGAGAAATCTTGGGATTACGATTACGATTACGATTAGCTAGTCATCTGACAGAATTGCGCCAACTACAGGACTTACGCTAGAGTTGATAGAATTCAAGGAGATTGAGATGGAATCCGAGCATATCTTATTCAATTATTCCAACTCGGTTGGAGCTTTGCAGTCGAGTCTGATTACTGCTGGGTTTTGGTCTTTTTTGTTAAGTGGTTTTAGAATTTTTGCCCAGATGTGGGGTCGGTCGGTCTTCTTTGAACGATTAACAAAGCAATTTTGGCTCGCATTATTTGGAATTTATCTTTGCTTCGTTGGGATTCTTCTTCCAAGGAAGGGTTTCTCGGTAATTTCTGTTCTGGAACGATTCAAGACTATATATATATATATATATATATATATATATATATATATATATATATATATATATATATATATATATATATATATATATATATATATATATATATATATATATATATATATATATATATATATATATATATATATATATATATATATATATATATATATATATATATATATATATATATATATATATATATATATATATATATATATATATATATATATATATATATATATATATATATGTGTGTATATATATGTATATTTATATATATATGTATGTATATACATTAGGTGAAAATTTTTGAACTGAAATTGTGACTTTAGGCAGATGCTGTAGAGCTTTGGATCTTTTCCAATGTGGCTGGTCATAGACATATCACTCCTCTTCCATGAATCCTATCCTGATTCCGCTTATCTCACTTTCTGGTTCCATTCCAAACACCACCCGCCGTTGCCGTCTGACTGCCTGCCTGCGTGACTTTTGGCTCTTGATCCGGAAACGAACCCTTCCTGCTTATCGATTTTGTTTTGACTGATCGCCTGTGAACGAGCTTGTTCCCGCGACTTAGCTTTCGTTGGACGCTGTAGAAATCTGGAGTTTACGATTACAATTATGATGGGTCTTTTCTTCAGTTTTTCTCGATTGATTGATGTGCTGTCTGAGCGGTTCCTCCTCGATATTCAGCTGTGTCTGTGCCTGTGATTGTCTGGCGTTCCACTTTCTTTATCCTTAATACAGACCTGTCCAGATCGCATCGTATGGCGTTGGTTGCCATTTCACTTCTTGTTGGTATTTAGGGCGGGTTCTTCGTTTGCTGTTAACAGCGACTGTTGTCCATCTGTTTTCCAGCCAGTCGAAATGTGGCCTCCAGTGGTGAAGTGGCGAAACTATCTGTATTGAAACAAATCGAAATGTCAACATCTTGGAAATGTGGCAGTTAGTGGGAAAGTGGTATAACCGATGGTTTTACCACTTTCAGGTGAATCGTACTGTCAACATATCTGGTTTGGAAACGTGGCTTTTATTGGTGAAGTGGTAAAACCACTTGTCTCAGTGTATAAGGTGAGAATCCTACAGCATGTCATGCAAAATAAACAATTTTGTGCTGTTGTATTGTCGCTTACAGCACTTCCGTCGTGAGGTCACGCCCTGAGCTCCCAATCGGTTTTGATGGCCCGAAATGGCCAGCGGACAACAAGAGAGACTGTCTCCCCAAGTGGACATAAACTCAGAGGAGAAAGGACAGTGTGTCCCGTTTCCTAACCCTAATCTTTGGCTAAGGGAAGACTTTGGCAGATCTCGTTTCTGATATGAAATTGAGTTTTGTGAATCTGTTACTGTTACTTACGCAAGCCAGCAACCGCATGATGTCGTTCGAATAGCCAAGAACGGATACGGAAAACAGACCAGTTGCTTATGAGGAAATAGCCAGGGACAGAATTATAGAGAGCAGTTATATGAGGCCATTTAGAATAGCCAAGGATAGAGTGAGAGAGGAGGCCAGTACTGATTTGAGGCATTTGGAATAGTCGAGGACGTAGGTGCAAAGAGCAAGCCGGAAACTCTAAGGCCATTTGTAATATCGTCTGTAACAAACTCTATATAAATTATTTCCTGTTTGACGTTTCTTACTTTACCCAATCGGACGTTGTAAGTTTTCAACTGAAGGTTCGACTCACAACAGAATGTAGACCTGAGATATCATCTGTTTTCAAGAGAATGATAAGAATTTCATAATCGAAGGAAGCGCAGAGGTGAAAGAAAATAGAAGGTGATGGATAGTTGATGTTATTGGACTGGATGATGACCGATGGGTACAGGAAGCTACCGGAAGAAGCCCGGTACTGGAGGAGTGGCGTCGAGGGAAGTACAGAGTTGACTGTACAGAGTTGTAACTCAAGGTTTCAACATACCCTAAAACGCGCTTGTTTGGATTAGTCAGAGTCGGGTTGTGTATGATCAACGGAGTTTCTTTGTTTATGATTTCAATTTTTTCAGTGTTGTTTATGAGATCTGCGGGTTTTGAAGGTCTTTGGAATCTCTGTGGTTTCCGTTTTCAAGAGCCCTGTTGCTTGCAGAGTTGTTCTGTTCTCTGTGTTTTTTGGTCTTTGTGCTTTCAGGGTTTCCAGTGTTTTTAGTTTTTTTAATTAACACGGTTTTCTGTGGTTTCTGACCCTAGTAAGGTTTATAGTTTCTGATGTTTGTTTCCATTCTCTGCTTTTATGTTTTTGGTCTCTGTGGTATTTTGTTTTTGATCTCTATGTCTTTTTGTTTTTGATCTTTATGCTGTTTTTGGTGATCTCATCAGTTTTGTTTCAAATTTCCTTTTTACGATCTCTCAGATTTCTCTTGATTGCACGATCTCTGTATGTGATAAACCAGTACAAGGTTTGCAAATACATCCACCGCAAACCTTTGCATAACGACGCCATCCCAGCAGCCAATCTTCTGTCGGTAATTATCGTCGTCTCCGAACGCGCGCGCAATTCAAGCCTGTAGTTTCTACTTTTCCCTGTTAAAATATTTACCCCGCGGTGTACTTTCTCGCCAACTCGTTATGCGTCCGTTGAAATCCATTATCCCTTGGGTGCCCGAAACGGTTGTCGCCGGTGACAAGCGATGACTTATGTGTTTTTGTGGCTTTTGCCTCTCAACACGAAATTAGTTTTGGCCGGCGCCCTTCCGGCGGTACCGTTGGTCTCTCGTGTAACAACACACGCCGATGTTTTTCTACGTTGTAACCTATATGTAGCGAAGTATTTATATTGCGCCATTTTTAATGTATTGTTGTGTAACTGAACATTTTTATGTTAAGGATGGAACCGAAGCCCTTTTGGCTATCGATTCGGTGTTGACTGAGCGCCTTTGAATGAGCTGGTCCCCATGACGTGGCTTTCGTTGGGCGCTGTAGAAATCTCGAGATTACGATTACAGCACTGCTGTGTTGATCTAGTCCCATCGATCAACAGATGGACACATGGCGTGTTAACAGATACTTACTAACCAGGGCCCTTCAGGGATTCAGAGAGGCCCAGTGGCTACTGCTAATGCGAGACCCCAATCTCGAAGCATCCTCATCGTAATCTTACTAAATTGCAGTTGAGAATTATAATATAAAAGAAGGAGAAATAAATGTTAACAATTACTAATGAAATAAAAGAATTCAAAAGATTTGTTGCTATTTGACTATTCATAAATAGAAAATCGTCAGTTCGAATAAAAACCTTTCTTATTTTAAAGGAGACGAAAAGCAGTATGTAAGCTGGGGTCCCCTACCACGTGAGGCCCGGACCAAATGGCCCTGCTGGCCCCTCTCTGATAGTTCCTGTTACTTGATACCAGCGTAGAGTCTTCCAGCAAAGATCTTAGAGTATATTAATTAATAAGATATGGCAATCCCTAAATTTTCTGTGTAACTGGTTTGTGTGTGTGCGCGTGCGCGCGCGCTCGTGTGTGTGTGTGGTGGTCAACAAAGCAAAACAGTTGCGCCACCTAGCGGTGAGTGTGATAAACACACCTCGTTTGCCCCGAGTCATCAGTTAGTGGAATGAGCTTCTATTCCTCCGTCGGAAAATCTTTTTCATTCCTGATTGGAAAAAATCTGGTTGCCAGCCCCCCGTGGCGTTTCCATCATCCGCCAGAGAGCATCTCGCTCGTTAGCTGTTTTCTTGTTGAAGAATATCTGCAGAAACTCAACCGTAAGGTTCTTACACTGAGAGCATCGAACAGCCATTTTTTCGCTCTAGGCTCTCGTATACTAACTGATTAGTAGTGTGAGAGTTAATCCGCTTCTCGCTTGCCCTAATACTTCTCCGTCTGCCCGTCACCTCATCCTTAAAATTTGGCACTGGCTCCATAGCTGTCCCACCTCTCTGGAATGAACTCCCCCAGAACTGCGACATTTATCTGATCCATCATGCAAATTCATCGACGCTCCACCGCTTGCAATTTCTGCTTCGGCCTTTCACTCAAAACTGAAAACATTACTCTTTCACAGATCCTATCGTGACAACCGTTCTTCCTCTTATCTCTCTCTCTCCTATCCAACCCCAAACACCATTCCCCATAGCTGCCACGCTGTCTCTCCGTCTGACTTTTAGAACTTGACCTGGAACCGAATCCTTTTGCCTATCGATTTTGTTTTGACTGAGCTCCTGTGAATAAGCTGATCCCCGTGGCGTGGCTTTCGTTGGGCGCTTTAGAAATCTCGGAATTACGATTACGATTTCAGTTCAGATTGTGAAGTGATTGCGCTGCCAGTAGTCTAATCTTATTTAAGCATGGCTCATCTTTTCCAGCTTGCTTACGCCTACCTCAAGGCTCATCCGATCGTGAGGTTACCGGTTCGCGCCCCGGGCCGGCCGTAGCTTATCTCAGAGATTTGAATCTCGGGCTAGCACGGTCCGTACACGGGCAGGGATGTTGAAAGATCTCACGCGGTTAATTCAGTGAAAGATGAGTAGGGTCGAGGACATACGGTCGCTGTAGAAAAACGTTTACATTTACGTTTACATTTACTACTCAGAATATCGCTTCTAGCTTCACTTGTCTCTAATAACTGGTTGACTCTCGACTCGACCTGACAAATTTTCTTTGAAGTGGGACGGATTGCGGGCTGAGTTGTCCCAGATATCATGGTATATTCCCTGGATAGTCAAGCAGACAGACATCCACTGAAGTCTGAGTGCCTTCCTGCCCGACTCTTGGATCTTGACCTGGAACCTGACCCTTTCTGCCTATCGATTTTGTTTTGACTGTGCGCCTTTGGTTCCCGCGTCTTTGCTTTCGTTGGGCGCAGTAGAAATTTCGAACTGCCATTTACGATACACGAACACAGCAGAAAAAGAAGTATATTATGTGTGTTTCTTACTGAGAGAATCATTCTAACGTTCTAATCATTCTAATTCATATTCTAACGTTCTGTGTGGGATAAAATTTTAATCTCGTTTATTGCGTTAGAATGGTCGGACAAGAGACTGTATTTCATCAGCTGGAGCGGAATGAGATTGGATATGTGCATGCCATACTACTTCTCTCCAATGCCCAGTGGAATCTCCGGGGTCAGTGGAAGAAAAGGCTTTCCGCGTGCGTTAAATTGTCCGCGAGCTTTTAGGCGCGAATGCTGCTGGAATGTTAATTCTCCTAGCATTCCGTGGCACTAGAAATTTATACATTTCGATTATAAATTGATGAACTCAGCAATTTCTAGTCAATTTACCGTCGTGTGACGTTAGTCATGTTAACGTATGCATGTATAAACACAACCCACCCTAACAGCTCCTCTCCCCCTTCTCTTTCTCCTCTTCCGGCAGCCGGAGTTGGTTCTTGACATGGCATATATGGACAACCCTACTGACTTGACGCAGCGCTCGTGAATAAGCTGGTGCTCGGCGCTTTGCTTTTAGGTAGCACTTTTGAAATTTGAAGTTTACAATTACGATTATGAATATTTATCATATTGCATCTGAATATTTCCACAGCCCATTTTAAGAACCTTGCAAAAATGCTTATTGCTAGTCAAAATGATATCAGAGTTGTAGAGGAAAAACAAAATTGAAGTTGAATATAAGACGCTTGCACATTGGAACATGCTGCGTCAAAAGCTGAAGTGAACCAACTCGGGCTAACACGATCCGTACGCGGGGGCCCTACATGGCATGGCGCCCATTCAAACGGGCAGAGGTGGTGAAGAATCTCACCCGATTAATTGATTGAAACAATGAGCAGGGTCGAGGACATACGGTCACTGTGGAAAAACGTGTACTTTTACATTTACTTTTACGAATATTAGGTTGTGCTTAAACACCTTTATATCGGTTTTGTCCGACGCTATATACTCGTTAATTTACAATCGGCTCGGCGACTCATAACATTTCAAAGGAAAGGTCACTTGCGTCTAAATCGTCAAAAGATTTATGAAGCTATTTTTAGCTCAACCAATCACGTCAAACCGGAAGTTCACAATTACCACCAATCAAAGAAGAGCATTTTGCGTTAAGTTGTTTACGATTTTTTTCTAACATTTCAATAAAGTTATCTAAATTTTCGAGAAATGTGACTGTCTGCCTGTCTGACCCATGAATCTTGACCTGGAACAGAATCTGACCCTACCTGTCTTTCGCTTTGTTTAGGCGAAGCGCGAGTAAAACTAAGCTGGATCCCTTGACTCTGCCTCTTTGGGCGCCGTATAAATCACAAATTTACCATTTTTAAATTATATCTTTTCGGCGTGCAATATTTTCCAGTAAATTTCACTACTTTCCATTTTATTTGCAACAGCCATTTGTCATTATTACTTTTTCGTATACCTATTAGCTGCATCTTATATTATGTTTCCCAGTTGTTAATTCAGAATTCGGAATAAACGAACCTATTTGTTTCTCTCCTGTGATTGGTGATGACTTTAAACTTCCGGTTTGACGTGATTGGTTGAGCTAAAAATAGCTTCATAAATCTTTTGACGATTTAGACGCAAGTGGAAAGGTCGACGTCAACGGCCGTGGCAGCCACAAGATGCCATTAAACACTGAATACTAATACAGAAGGCGTGGCACCCATTCAAAAGGGCAGCGGTGGTGAAGGACCTCACCCGATCAATTCATCTAAAAATGAGCAGGGTCGAGACCATACGGTTGCTCGAGAGGAAACGTTTACATTTACATATATTTTATTTACATACTAAATTTTCAACTATCATTTATCAAAATAAACGTGCATGGTGAATGTCGTACTGTGTTCCTCTACTTCCCCTTATTTGTCCTGCAGATCCAGTTCCAAACACCACCCAGCGTAGCCGTGTGACTGCCTGCCTGCCGGACTCTTGGATCTTGACCTGTAACCGAACGCTTCCTGCCTATCGATTTTGTTTTGACTGAGCGCCTGTGAATAAGCTGGTTCCTGCGACTTAGCTTTCGTTGGTCGCTTGAAAACTGGAGTTAACGATTACGATTACGACACGATTGATGAATGTCTCAAATGTTGCAGAGGAAATTCCGTTGAGTCAGCGTTGCATAAACGTAGATTACGTGATTGCAATAACGAGATCTATTATCTCGCAAGAGCATCAGCATACAGCTGCGTAGCTAGTTATCAACTGGGACCTGAGCTGTGCATCCAGGAGGAAACTGAGGATGTTTACGGTGATGAGTTTGAGCAGCGTAAGCCGTCTGCTTCGTGAAAGAAGTCGTAAAGTTGATGCACAACAACTTGGAAAGTGGTAGTTTTAAGACTGCCTGTAACTGTTCTTTGACGAGAATTAGGGTCTTAAGTAAAAGAAGTCAAGTATCCCATGTGATGCCACAAGTGAGACGTAGGGGAGGCGCTCATTTCCTTTTCTTTAGGCCCTTGAGCCGGCAATGGACGAATCCCAAGGTCCTGGATATGGGGCTAGTGCATCGTAGGACTTGCCGTTTACTTCCCAGCTTACGTCGGTACCAAATTACACTGCATGGCGACAGAGGCACGGTGTGCGCGAACAACTTGCCCAGGGTCGTTACACGGAGTCGAACCGGCAGCCGCTTGAGCATTGACCAAACGCGTTACCGATAGACCATCGTGCCGCGCTTGTCTCTTGAACAGTAAATAGTATTTGGGGTAATGGTTCTTAGGATAGGCATTCTTGGACTTGGACGCTACTGTATATTGGTGGTCTCTCTCATGGATTGGAAGGTTGATGTGAATCAGACTCGGGTAGCGCAACCATATTTCCAGTTTGCCGGTTGCATCTGTACTGACGAAACAGCTCACGAATCAGGGAAAGCCAGTACGGATAGATGTGCCATAATAACCAAGGTATGCCTACCACCCGATTGCTGCAACATCAGCCGTTACATTACACTAATGTAATCCAATCTCTAAACTTCTTCAGTATCACTGTGACAATTGCTTCTGTTCGAAATCATTATTACGTAAGTAAGTAATTAAAGTGTTTGATAATACGCCATATATCCATCAACTAAGCGAGGAATCGTAGGCGTGGGTGAGTCACATCGGTCAGACATCAAAAGCGAGACGATACTCAAAGGTCTTATGACGCTTTCCGAATATGTCTAGCGAGATACTGTTGTGAGTAGTGTAAATGATACAGTACCTAGGTAACGTTTTGTAATGTTTAATTGATATAGCTCATTTCCTGTATCTTCTCAGTAGTTCCATCTCGTTTCCTTCTTATACTGTGCACAGGAAGCAGTTTTCTGGTAAATTTGAGATGTAAATGAATGCAAATGTTCACGTTTTTCTATAGCGACCGTGCTCATTTTTAAAAGAATTAATCGGGTGAGACCAATCGCCGCCGCTGCCCGTTTGAATGGAGATGCGTTCCTGTTAACAGCACCGACAGTAATAATACACAGTCACGTCCAGAAATACTGTTGCAAAATCCAAGTGAAATGGAGCTGACTGGATTCCTGAGAGGACTCTAAGGATTGGTTTAACGATCGCCAATATTCAGGGCTTAGCACAGCGAGCGTGCTTCTGAACTGCAGCTGCTGCATTTGGACTTTCTGCTTTGTCCAGTTTTATCGCCAAAATGTGGGTGTTATGGCTTCGTGACGGTACGCAGTGGTTTGCAAGTGTGCAGTATGTTATGAAGACTCAGTCTGCTTCGGGTGTGTGTTCTGCTTTCCATATCTGTGCGCACAGATTGAAAGGTTCCCAAAAGATGTCAGGCAGATTATGAGATGCATAATTACAAGCATTCGTTTATTGTTTTCTGGTTCACCGTAAACCTATCGTTTTGTCACGATGCTTCATTATTCCCAGAGTAGCCGTCCGTCTGTCTATACGTCCGACCTTTGGATCTCGCGACTCGGAACTGGACCTGACCTTGCCTGCTGATTTGATTTGACTGAGCTATTGTGAATACGCTGATACTCGGCTTTTTCGGGCGCTGAAAGAGTTTTTGAGATTATGATTGCGATTTTTAGAGATGAGGTTTTTTATTGGTTCATGTAACTTGCGAAGCTGACAGTGCAGTATTCCTAGTTAAAGTCGAACATTATTTTTTGGAACGGCATACCCAGGCTTTTTGGTTAAGGTTTAGGCGTCGGCTGTAGACATTTCTAGGCGAATCTTGTTTTTTCATATTCAAAATGGTGGACAAATTGTTGTAGTGGAAACTTAAATGTAAATTTCTTAAAATTCCGAGATCTCTTAGCGCCGCACAAAAGTTGCGTCACGGAGACCAGCTTTCTTACCGGCGCTCAGACAAATAAAATATGGAAGAACTAGGTTGCTGGGTCAGTTTTACAGCCTGGCCAAAATTAAGAAAGGTCAGACACAGAGGTGTTGGACAAACATTTCGCAAACGTTCACCAAAAACCGGGGCAAACACGAGGCAGAAAACCCCAACTAACGTCCATTTGGACCCAACGGAAGTCTGAACGCACAAAACGGACGAAGAAGCAACTCTGAATTGACGTACATGGATTTTCGCGAAAAGGAAGTCACCACTGCGGCGTGATGCGCAACATTTGTTTGAATATGTTATAGAACTTTTCTGGAACGTTCTGTTAGGACTAGAAACGCCTGTCATCTACTCTCATCTACATTCCTGTTTCACAGATCCTATCCTGACTCCTCTGCTTCCTTTTATCTCTTTTTCCGCTCAAATCCCAGACATCATCCACCGTAGCTGCCACGCCGTCTCTCTGCCTGATTCTTGGATCTTGACCTGGAACCGAACACCTTTGCCTATCGATTTTGTTTTTACTCAGCACCTGTGAATAATCTGGTCCCCGTGACGTGGCTTTCTTTGGGCGCTGTAGAAATCTCTTGATTACGATTACTCTACTAAATGTTAATGTAAATGTACACGTTTTTCTATAACGACAGTATGGCCTCGACCCTGCTCGTGTCTCAGTGAATTTATCGGGTGAGATCCTTCACCACCGCTTCCCGTTTGAACGGGTACCACGCCATTTAAGGTTCCCGTGAACGGACCGTGATAGACCGAATTCAATCTCTGCAATATCGGTATGCGAACCGGGATCCTCACGCACAGAGGCGCCTTGACGTACGCTTTAACCAATGTAGCTAACCAGGCGAGTACTATATATCGTGCTGTATCGTAGCTGGGGAGATTGATACGGACCTAAACACAGCCTGAGGCCGGTTATACGGGCGACCAGCGCTGCGTCATAGCAATCAATATTCCAATTCTGCGCCTGATGGATTTGATCCGCCGTAAAGAAGATGCTCGCGTCTCCGGGGTCAAGGTCAGGGCAAGTCCCAACTCCGCACGGACGAGGATTTGATTATGTGCTCGGCTGCTGTTTCTATTTTATGAAAAATATAAAATGTAAATGTACTTGTTTTTCTATAGCCACCGTGTGGCCTCGACCCGGCACATTTTCAGTGAATTGATGGGGTGAGATCCTTCACCACCGCTGCCCGTTTGAATGGGCGTCACGTCTTTTGTATCAGTGTTTAACGACATCTTGAGGATGCCAGGGCCGTTGACGTCGGTCTTTGCTTAGAGGCATTATGAGTACACTACCGATTAGTAGTAGTTCCTCAGTTTAACGACAGCTTATGGCAACAAAGACCGTTGCCGTCGCCTTTTTTCTCCTTTATCCAGGCTTGGGACTGGCACTACCCACAAACAAGGCAGTGGCGGAGTTTAATGAACATTAAGAGAATGATTATTAAGAGATTAACATGCCACACGTCAAAAATAATTGAATCAGTATAGCGTCTGAACGAAATTGACGGCTATATAGTGTGGGCAAACTGCGATATAAAGGTGTCTAAGCAAACCTAATATTTGTATTGGTAAGCGGTGTTTAATTAACGACATCTTTTGGCTGCCAATGGCCGTTAACGTCGGACCCTTCCATGAAACAATGAAGTACCACCCGTTGAAAGAAGGCTATCGAATATATAAGATTGTAGTTCCTCAGTTTAACGACAGCTTATGGCATCAAAGGCCGTTGCCGTCGCCCTCCTCCTTTATCCAGGCTTGGGACTGGCACTACCCCCAAACAAGGCAGTGGCAGAGTTAACGAAATAGACATATGTAGTTTCGGTGAAATATGATTTAAAGGTGTTTAAGCGAAAGCTAAAATTAGTTTCATATCTAGGTGTTTAACGATATGTTGTGGTTGCCAGAGCCGTTGACGTCGGCCTTTCCTTATGCTCGTTGGGGTTCCTGACGATTTAACGAAATTGGTGAATATATAGCTTCGTAAAAACGATTTAATGATGTCAAAGCAAAAAGATGGCTTGCTGTATGCAAGTGAATCTTGGAAGCTGCACAGACAGGACAAGTTAGATTACTGACATTTGGGATGAGATGTTACATGTGGATATCACACACCAGATGGCAACAGATGATTGCAAACACTAAGGTGCTAAGACGAGTGGGTTGCACAAGGAACAACCTGCAGCAAGTAATGGAAAAGAAAAATAAATCTCTTTGGGGACATCTCCAGAATGGACAACACCATTCAACACCAGTCAAACAATTGGCTGGACGATGTCAGGGACTGGCGCGGGACGTATGTGTACAGGTTGAGTATATTGGCACAGGGCATTGAACAGAGGAGATCTACAGCGAAGCATGCGATCGACACCAACGGGCAAGGAACTGAAGAAGTAGCAAAATTTAATATTTATATTAGTATTCAGTGTTTAACGACATCTGGTGGCTGCCAGGGCCGTTAACGTTGACATTTCCTATCTGCTGAATCGCCGAGCTACCGATTAGTAGTAGTTCCTCAGTTTAACGACAGTTTATGGCATCAAAGGCCGTTGCCGTCGCCCTCCTCCTTTAACCAGGCTTGGGACTGGCACTACGCCCAAGCAAGGCAGTGGAGGAGTTAACACTACCGATTGATTCAATTTGATAATGATTATTTAACGACGCCGTCATAACGAGATGATTAACAACAAAATGGCATACTACCGATTGAAATAAATTGACGAATATATAACGTCGGACAAAACCGATATAAAGGTGTCTAAGCACCACCTAATATTTGTAAAAGTAAATGTAAATGTACACAAGTTCCTATGGCGACCGTATGACCTCGACCCGGTACATTTTCAATGAATTGTGATGGGGTGAGATCCTTCACCATCGCTGCCCGTACGAATGGGCGCCACGCCATTTAAGGTCCCCTGTACGGACCGTGCTAGCCCGAGATTTGAATCTCTGAAATAAGCCACGACCGGGACGAAAACCGGGATCCTCACGCTCAGGGTCACCTTGACGTACCCATGTAGCTGACCAGTCGAGCTATAGGGTGGTTTTAACACAGATTATATGTCTTCGGATCCATTTGAACCCTAGGTATGTTGTGTATGACGGGCATATCACATAGATCACATAATGTACAGTTCAATCATTCTTCTTATTTTCGGTCTACGTTTCATGATCGCCTTCCATATTAGTTGCCAACCCTTCCACACCCGCTTGCCCTACATTGTTCCTACAGCCAAACATTCTTACTGCGCCCAATTTGGCACTGCGACTATGCAGTATGGACGTATGTATTTTATTCCTTTATCGTTCTTCCTAACTTCATCTCTCAGGCGACCACCACAGCACCTCACCCGCCATACCATCTTCAACATACTAATCCTGCTTTCCGGGGACATCCACCCAAATCCTGGCCCACTGGATTTTTATTCATGTCCTCCTCCCTCACCTACCTGTCCTCCTCCTTCCAGAATTTCTTCCTCCAACATCCTCGACAATGCTCAAAATACTGACAACAACCGCTTCTTACTTTGCACGCTAAATATTCGATCATTACTACATCCTGCACATTCCCAAGAAATCAGTGATATAGCCCTCTCTTCTCACCCGCCTGACATATTTGCCTTATCTGAAACCTGGTTTAATTTAAACACCACTCTTGCTCAATATGAAGACTGTATTCCTCCTGGCTACCATCTTTACAGTACACCTCGTCCCTGCAAACCATCTAGCCCTTCTCATAAAAATCCAACTGGCGGTGGTATTGCCTTTCTCACCCGAGAACCTGCCACAGTTTTAGACTCACCTGGTTACTGTTTCCACTCTTTTGAATGTGCATCAGTTACGCTTAAACTTCCTCACACAAATCTGACTATCTTTAATGTATATCGCCCTCCATCCTCCTCTTCATATTCAAGTCCTCCATCGGTCTTCCTGAAAGAATTTACCACCCTCCTCTCTACTGCCGCCACTACACCTCATGAATTTCTGACTACAGGTGACTTCAATATACATGTCGATAACCCCTCTGACACATTTGCTTCTGAATTCCTCACCCTATTGTCCTCAACTAATCTGGTTCAACATGTCAAATTCCCCACCCACATTCACAATCACACACTTGACCTCATTATCACGTCATCGTTCTCCACTCTATCACCTGATATATCTTTCTCTTTTGACTCGCCATCTGATCATTACCCCATCTTTACATATCTTAACATTCTTCCGACACCACGTCCTGATCCTGTCTTTCATTCTTTTCGTCGCATCAGTTCAATAAATATTGAAGCCTTCACACAAGATATTTCCTGTTCTGATCTCGTGTTAAATCCACCCTCCTCCCTGAATGACCTTCTCTCTTCATATAACACCACTCTTTCCACTATCCTTGACAAGCATGCTCCTATTATTACCAAATCCCGTTCTCACTCTAACAATCCTTGGTTCAATTCCTATCTCCAGGCCTTCAAATCTTTCCGGCGACGCCTTGAGCGTGCCTATAAACGCACCAGGGATCCTCAACTTCTCTCTGCCCTTAAATCTGCCACAAATAAATACCATCGCCTTCTTACTGCAACTAAACAAAGATTTTACTCCTCACTAGTTCGTTCTCGATCCTCTAGCCCTCGCCTTCTCTGGAAAACTATTAACCAGCTCCTCCATCGGAACTCATCTAGTCCACTTCCAAATTCTCTTCCGTCTTCTTCAATAGCCGACTCGTTCTGTTCTTTCTTTTCGAACAAAATTAGTACCCTCCGTCTCTCTCTTCAATCTCTACTTTCCAAAACCTCCAACAATCCAGCTGCTGATGCTCCCTCTTCCACCTATGACAGTCCACCTTCCCCACCTCGATCCTCATTTTCTGCTTTTCAACCTACATCAGAGACCGAAATACTAAATCTGCTAAAATCTCTCCCAAACAAACAATGTGAACTTGACCCTATACCTACCTCCTTATTGAAAGACTGTGCATCTGTCCTTGTTCCAATTATTACCAAAATAGTTAACCTCTCTCTCTCTACTGGAAATTTTCCCCTTCTTTTTAAACACTCTCTTGTTACCCCTCTTCTCAAGAAATCATCTCTCGACAAGGAAATCCTTTCTAACTACCGGCCTGTTTCTAACCTGACTTTCATCTCCAAATTAACTGAACGGATTGTCCTCTCTCGAATCAATAACTATTTAGCTTCTAACTCACTCATTAACCCACACCAGTCTGGTTTTACTAAACGCCACTCAACCGAAACTCTGCTGACATCTCTCTACAACAAGCTTGTTTCTGCCATTTCTCATCAACAGGTTTCTTGCCTCTGTCTCCTCGATATCTCTGCAGCCTTCGACACCATAGATCACAATATCTTACTCCACCGACTTTCAACCTGGTTTGGTTTTGCTGACACTGCTCTCCTATGGATACAGTCTTATCTCTCCTCCCGCTCTTTCTCTGTTAAAACTTCGGAAGCCTCTTCTAAGTCATGCCCTCTTACTTGCGGAGTTCCACAAGGCTCCGTTCTTGGACCTCTTCTGTTTATCCTCTACACTACCCCACTCAGTTCACTCATTAAAGCATCCTCCGTTGACCATCACCTCTATGCTGATGACACCCAACTATTCATCTCTTTCTCTCCAAATTGTTTCAATGAATCTACAGATCATCTTCTTTGTGTGGTTAAACAAATCTCCTCTTGGATGACATCTAATCTCTTATGCCTGAACCCATCTAAAACTGAATTCATACTTATAGGCCTACGTGACCAGCTGAAGAAAATTCCTGACCCCTCTATCTCCCTCAGCCTGGACTCTGCCTCCACCCACACCTTTAATACTAACTCCTCTGTCCGTAATTTAGGTGTTATTTTCGACCAGAACCTTACTTTTTCTGATCATATCAGCCATCTTTCCCGCTCTTGCTTTATGCATATCCGCGACCTTCGCAGAATCCGTCCTATGCTTGACTTCAAAACCGCATCTATCATTGCCACATCCATAGCCCATGCAAAACTTGACTACTGCAATTCACTTTTCCTCAATATTGACACAACCCAGATAAATCGCCTACAAGCTATCCAGAATGCTCTCGCACGTGCTGTCACCAAAACCCCCAAATACCATCACATCACCCCTGTTCTCAAATCACTGCACTGGCTTAAAATACCAGAACGAATAGAGTACAAAGTCTTATCCCTCACCTACAACACACTTCAATCCTCCCAACCCTCCTATCTTCGTCAATTATTTACTATCCAACCACTCCGTTCAACCCGCTCCTCATCTGTCCTAACACTTCTTCGCCCTCCCGTCACCTCATCCTTAAAATTTGGAAATCGCTCCATAGCCATAGCTGCCCCACCCCTTTGGCTATAGGGTGGTTTTAACACAGATTATGTGTCTCTTCGGATCCATTTGAACCCTAGGTATGTTGTGTATGACGGGCATATAGGGGGAAGATGCATTTCTCATTCGTCGAGTTGCCATTGAACATTTTGACCAACACGAAACCGACGACAAAGATGTTGGTATCCCAGTTTTCGTGTTTTGGCTCTCCTATAGGTCATCGAGAGCAGAAGATAGATAGCCTTTGTGAAGTTCTCAAAAGCCGCTATATAAATTTCAATTTACATGCACGCGGTACATTATTATACCTACGTAAAGCATTCATGCAAATTTTTAGGCCGGATCAGTAGGAAACTGGGTCACCAAGGCCGCGCTGTGGAGCGTGATTGGGTGGCGTGATCAACGGTAGCATTCCCTGATTGGCTGGCTTTAACTGTAGGGATTGTTTGCTATGGTTTGCAGTCTCTTTTTGGACCAGGGTGCATTGCGCAAGCCCTGGGGAACCTTTCTGCTCGATGATTGAGTGGGCAATCTTTTCCCGCTAATTGCGTTCGCACGAGTTTCAGTGGACGCCCGTTGTTACATAAATCTGCTGTCCATACGCAGCTCGATTGCGGTCGCCATTAAACACTGATTTAGTGGTCCTTGTGCAGCACGGTGGTCTATCGGTAACGCGTTTGGTCAGTGATCATGCGGTTGCGGGTTCGACTCCGTGTAACGACCCTGGGCTAGTTGTTCGCGCACACCGTGCCTCTGTCACCAAGCAGGAGAATTTGGTACTGGCGTAAGCTGGGAAGTAAATGGCAAATCCTGCGTTGCACTGGCCCCGTGACCTGGACGTTGGGATTCGTCTATTGCCGGCTCAAGGGCCTAGCAAAGGAGATGAACACCTTGCAAACGTTCCTCATGGGACATGGGAGATTTACTTTAGTAGTACTTGGTACTACATTTTCATTGATGTAGTGTGCTGTATCAGGTACTACATTTCAGACACTGTTGTAGTTTGTAGTGCATGTTACTTCATTTTCAAACAAGATACAGTGTGTAGTACATGGAGCTACATTTTCAAACACTGATGTAGTTTGTAGTGCATAGTGCTACATTTTCAAACACTGGTGTAGTTTGTAGTGCATAGTACTACATTTTCAGCCAGTGATGTAGTGTGTAGTACGTGGTTCTATATTTTCAAACTGTCTCAGATGCCCTTATTTACATCAGTTGTCGTATGTGCAGTGTTTTTGCAAGGTACTTAAAAGATGCAGTATGAAGTATCTTGATACATTGTCAAGTACCTGTGTTTGTACTTGCTACCAGAGTACCTCTACTTGTACTTGAGTAGGCCTAGTTGTAGAGAGGCAATTGTGATATTTATGATGCTGTATAAATCAATATTGAGGTCGCATGTGTTTGATCCGGCTAGATATGGTCTGCAGGAAGCAGGTGCCGTGAAGTTATTGTTCCATATGTCTATAGATTTTCCTGCAGTGTAATCAAATGTGCTTGCTTTGCTATTGCTTGTATTTTAGTGCATGCACTTCTGGCTGTAATTGTCATTGGCATCAGAGTACTTGTACTAGTACTTGCTACTCAAGTACTTGCATTCGTACTTGCTACTCAAATGCTTCCCGTTTCTGTCAGCTTAAACACAACCCACGCTATAGCCTCCTTTCCCCTCCTCTCTCTGGTCTCCTGGCAACCGGACTTGGTTCTTGACTTGGCATTTTTGGGCAACCCCACGGACTTGACGCAGCGCTCGTGAATAAGCTGGTGTCCTGCGCTTAGCATTTAAGTGGCGCTTGAGAAATTTCGAGTTTACGATTACGATTGCGCTTGTGTTTATCTGCTACTGGTTAGTAAGCTGATCTCTCTGATGCACTTTTGTATGGTGATGAGGATTTCAGGATATTTGCTACTAATTGTAATCATAATCGTGTTCTTGAGATTTCTAGGACCCAACGAAAGCTAAGTCGCGGGAACCAGCTTATTCACATACGCTCAGTCAAAACAAAATCGATAGGCAAGAAGGGTTCGGCTCCAGGTCGAGATCCAACAGGCAGGCAGGCAGGCAGGCAGGCAGGCAGGCAGGCAGGCAGGCAGGCGGCTACGGTGGGTGTTGTTCGGAATTGGAATGCGTTTACATTGCTTGCACTTGCAGTCTGTACTTGAAACAGACCTGCCATTAAATGTCGCCGAGTTTTCCAAATCCTGAATTCGGGACCTGACGTTTCGGCAGAAAAGACCTACGGAGGACCAACGAATGTTGCACGAAGTCTTGTTGCCATCAACTTTTACGATATTTCTGTTTGCCTACCGATTTTGTCGCCGTCGCCTTTTCAAAGGTTAACCGTACAATGGGGAATCAAGATACTAGGTCCGTCCGTCCTTCTGTCCGTCCTTCTGTCCGTCCTTCTGTCCGTCCTTCTGTCCGTCCTTCTGTCTGTCCGTCCATCCAGCCATTCTTCTGTCCATCGACCGTCCGTCCGTCCTTCTGTCGGTTCATCCGTCCGTCCTTCTGTCGGTTCATCCGTCCGTCCTTCTGTCGGTTCATCCGTCCGTCCTTCTGTCGGTTCATCCGTCCGTCCTTGTGTCGGTTCATCCGTCAGTCCTTCTGTCGGTTCATCCGTCCGTCCTTCTGTCTGTCCGTCGGTCTTTTTGACCGTCCTGCTGTCCGGCCGTCCGGCCGTCCATCCTTCTGTTCATCGACGGTCCGTCCGTCCATGTGGAAGGTGTTGCTGTTAGTTCCCAGTTTCCCAGACGGGATGTGCGGTGGACAGGGCGGAAATGACCCCCCGGAAGTTGCATCGATCGAGGAGCCTCGGCCGGGTGACCGACCGCCCTGGGACCCCGCGGGGCTCGATAGACGTTCCGACAATGCGTCAAATGGATGCTACACGGCGCGCTATCGATTGGCGAGGAACGGACAACGTATCGCAGTAGTACACCCGCGGCTATGACGGGGCGAATGTGTCTCTGGCGACCACATCCTGTGTCCGTCTGCGTCTCTCTCGTTCTCTCCGTGCGTCTGCATCTCTCGTTCTCTCCGTGCGTCTGCGTGCCACCCAGTTTGATACATCAGCTGCGGAATGTTCCGGGAAAGAATTCCGTGGTTGCCATGGCGACTGGACTGTTGGCGGTATACCGCTGTTCAGATAGAGGGAGCGAACAGTTGCGGACTGCTTTGGCCGGTCGTGCGCAGTATGTCTGCGTTTTATTGAATACGACACCTGCTTATCTTTTTATTTTGTGTTTATATTCTATTTTGAGCCGCTATCTGGTTTCAGAGCTGCGCTCGATGGCGCTGGTTATAATTAGCAGTTGTGCGTTAGGTGTTGGACGCGCTCTCAAGGTGCTGACAGTGCAGGAAGGATCTGAGGGAGACTGAATGCGGAACAGAACTCTGCAGTTCGGCTTAAAACTTACCTGTTTCAGATTGCTTATCCACCGCAGCTGCGACACGGTGGTCTATCAGTAACCGGTTTGGTCATTGATCAAGCGATTGCGGGTTCGACTCAGTGTGACGACCCTGGCAAGTTGTTTGCGCACACCGTGCTTCTGTCACGAAGCAGCGCAATTGTGTACCTGCGTAAGCTGGGAGATAAACAAGCCCTGATGCACTGGTCCCGTGTCCAGGACCCGCATCCATTGCCGGCTCAAGGGTCAGAAGAGAAGGAAATGAGCGCCTCCCCTACGTCTCACTTGTGGGATCATATGGGATACTTTATCCACCATAGGCTGCCTGTCTGTCTTGTTGACTGACCTTCTGGATACTGACATGATTGCGGCTGGGCTTTGGTGTTTGATGCGCCATCGGTTGATGCCTTGTGCATTAGACACCGACGCGTTAGAAACTACTAATTGCAGTTACAGTTACAGTTCAGAATGTAGATGAGAAACAGTGTGAACAAAAATCCTCGATTCATTTTGTTATCATTAAGTCCTTGTATTTGAACATTCATCAAGAAAAAGGCAAGGTAAAACAAGGTTAGGTAAAAACGTGCAAAAGAGTTTCAATATTCACTGTTGTGGCTGAAAAGTTAGCGGTAAGTTCGATAAAGGTCAGAATCAAATGATAAGCCATGTTCACTGCGCCCCTTTGAACCCTTTAAAGACTCTTTAAATGTTCGAATACAAGAGCCTAAGGATAAACAACAGGTTTCGGTTCCAGATTCAGGATCCAAGAGTCAGGTAGGCAGACGGCTATGGTGGGTAATGTTTGGAATCGGATATCGTAATCGTAAATTTGTAATGCGCCGCTTCAAGGTAGCCACATCAGTGGCGCTGCCGGCCCATGATCCCAGAACTGGGGAATAATACGGTCTTCAAGCGCTTACGGAAGAGGGTGGGGTAGAGGGAGAGAAGCTCCCGTCGAAGGTCGGCAGGTAAGTCATTCCATTGCGGGAGAGATAAGGGAAAAGAAGAGGAATCGGGACGGGTACTGTATTGATAATCTCGCTTACAGAGGTCGTAGAACTGTTGATCAGTTGCAGGTTGTTCGTACTTTCAAATCTTGCTTCGAGGTCAAACTTTTGTGTACGGTTCGTATCGAATTTACGATGCTTTGTGCAAAAAGATCACTTTGTTTAACATCCCTGAGCGGATTACGTGGGCAACGATTTAACACAACGGAACTAAAGATTTTAGTGGTTCATTTTCAAAACCAATGTGGTGTGTAGTGCATGGTATTTTCAAACAACGATGTAGTGTGTAGTACGTGGAGCTACTTTTTCAAACACTGATGTAGTGTGCTGTACGTGGTACTACATTTTCAAACTGTCTCAGATGCATCAGTTTGCATCAGTTAGTCATAGTGTCGTGTTTTTGCTAGGTACTTCAAAATTGCAGGGTGAAGTGTGAACAAAAATCCTCGATTCATTTTATTGTTTATCATTAGGTCCTTGTATTTGAACATTCTCCATTGACGATCTTCTAGATATTCTAAGCTCCAATTTGGTCTCCTCTGCACCTCTTTCTATCTACTGTTGGTAGCCCACACCTTTTCGACCGGTTGCATTAGCCTGTGAGTGGAAACACATGCACTTTCCGATATTACACACTTTCACAGCTCCAGGCCTTGTTGACGTACCATTAAATTTCCCCTCCTGCTTCTCAATGAGGCTGTTTGCTGAAGTACTTCTGCCGACAGCTTAAGCAATCCTCCGGCACGAGCAACCACCGGATTGTCAAGTGCAGCATTAGTTCGACTCTCGATAAACATAGCCCCCCCCCCCCGTTTGTACCTACGCATGTATTTTCTTGGTTCGTCTGATTGAGTGGTATGGAAAAGTGGCGCTGACAGGTTGTTTTTCGCCGACATGACTAAGACAGGGTGGAATACCGTGTGTACACGGTGACTGATTAGTTAAAGCATCGGCCTGTGACGTGGAGAGTACAGGTTCGAGCCTTCCCGTTGGGCTACTGTGTAGGGGCCTCAAAAGTAAGGGTCTCATGAATCAGATTTAGAGGACGTCCGCTGAGGACGCGGGCAAACAGGGAAGGAGGGATCTCTCAGATATGGACAAGGGGACGAGGTTATGCCCAATGCGGAAGTCCACGTCTAAATTTCGTACATGTTTGGTTCAGAACTGCCTGAGCCTTAAATATCAACTTCAGTCAGAGAATAGACAGTCTGTATGCGTTGGTCTAAATACTCTAGTAGCAGGTCCAAGTTTAATGACATCTTATGACTTCAAAGGCCGTTGAAGTCGCCCTCCTCCTTTATCCAGGCTTGGGACTGGCACCACCCCTAGTACTTCAGTGGCAGAGTTTAATCAGCAGGACGCGGCAGTATCAAAAGTACCCCACCCCATAGTACAGTTACCCCTGACTGCCACATTCGTGGGGCCTACATCAGGCCTGTTGCGTGCCATTAGTTAACACCATTGGCACAATGCGTGCCAGTAATGGCCCAGTGAACTTGTAGACCTACACATTCGATGTACAGTCCTTTAGTAAATAAATTGGGACTCCTAAAATAGGTTTCTGTCTTTGACGTAGTATACGCCCCAGGCCATTATAGACGAGCAGGCGTTAAATAAACAGCGTTGCGTCTGATAAACAAGTTTACCACTGACCATTCTCGGACATAACGGAGTCCATCTTATCTCGGCCCTAATCACTGAACGACTACTAAACTACCCACAAATGCCAGAATTCTGCTCTGGCGTCTCGTTTCGTCTTCCTGTTTTGCCTCGCGACACCAGCTATTGATCAGGATTTCGCATACGCACTCGTTCCGCAGCCCACTCTCTGCGCCCTAATTTTATACCCATGGCGCTAAATAAATTCCTGGAGACGCATATTTCCTGAGAGCCAAGCGTCGCGGAAATAATGGACCGTCGGGAGAGAGTAAATCTGGTCCGCCATTCGCTTCTTGTGGGCGATAATTATCAGCGTTATAACAGGCGTTGTGGTTAAACAACTGGTCCACTTGTGTATTGGCGAACGTTGACTTTAGACGAATTTGCTGTCAAGGGCCGTCCGCTTTGAGACATGATTTTTGTCAGTGGAAATACTCTGATTTTAACTAGAACATGCAGCTAAACAACTGTATATGTTCTAGTTTAAAAATATTCGCTGGGAAATAAGGAATTCCATCAACTTAGTTTGGCTTAGTTTTTATGGTGTAAGAGAACTGTGGAATTTGTGATGTTTTCCCTGTTAAAGACAAGAGTGTTTGTCGAACACTATGCACAAAAAATCGTAATCGTAAACTCGAGACTTTTACAGCGCCCAACGAAAGCTAAGTCGCGGGAACCAGCTTAATTACAGGCGCTCAGTCAAAACAAAAGCGATTGGTAAGGAGGAGGGTTCGGTTCCAGGTCAAGATCCAAGAGTCAGGCAGGCAGGCAGTCAGACGGCTATGATTGGTTCTGTTTAGAATTGCATCTTCAGGATAAATAATGGGAAGAAAAGGAATCAGGATAGGATAGGGTAAGAGAGGATAGAGTAGCAAGTTCGACATGGCTACAAAAGTGGTTAGTTATACACCACTGGCTAACATTTTCGCCTCTCTAATTTCCAACTCTTTCACAGAAGCGAACTTGAAACAATCTTCACCTTAACGATTCAGATGCAAAACTACAGCAATTAGCTGGCTGTTGAAGAAAATTCAGAGTTCTCAACCTTGGCTCATAAATAAAACGAAGAAGACAAAGAAAGGTGATTTTCTACTGAGAGTTTATTTTGTACATTGCAGTAACACGCCGCTAACAGTAACGACTGTTTAGAGCTGGCACTAACATGACCAAAGTGTGGTAATCATATTGTATATAGCAAGAACTAGCTAGTACTGTGACTGTGTGGGGGCTAGAGCCTGCTAGCATTATTGAAGTTTACACCAGTGTAGATTTATTGTTATGATCGGACAAATAAGCGTTTTAGCTTCCACACATGTGGTGTGCAAAACAAGTCACGACCCAAGAGATGAATTATTGCATTATTTATCCGCAATACAGTTAAACGACTTAGAGGAGCAGTATAAATATCGAGCCTTTAAGCTGACGTCTGCCAAAAATTGTTGTAAACAGTCACCCTTGTTTTTATTTACTCGGCTGTTCGTGTCTTCGGTTTTTATTTTTCTGCATATCTGTCCAGCTGCCCACACTCCCAACACAGCGAAATTATGAAATATTGCCATGCTAGTTGGCGGTGTGGTTGACACTGGCATTTATTTGCAATCGAGTGTACGTGTTTGTGCTTTCATATGTTAGATACATGAATGCATGGACAAATATTGCAGTTTGATGTTCTTGCCCTGATGAAATGAAAGATTTGATATCTGAGTGGCTTTTGGTGTTTTTGGCGTGATGAAATGAAAGACTTGATTGGTTGTTCGATCCATTTCGTTGCTTACAAATTTTAACCAATCTGATTGGTTCTTTAATCCAAACTCCATTAAAAGCTTGGAATATGATTGGCTGAATTATGATAGTGAAACACAATTTGATGTGTTAACCTCAAGAAATAGGAGACGCAATATCACATCTGATTATTTGTTCAACCAAAATTCATTTTAAAAACTTGGAGTGATGGAATCACATTGACTGAAATAGTTATTGAAAAACATTTTGACATTTTAACTTTACAGTGATGAGACTTGCAATTCGTTGTTCATTTGGTAATAACTTGGAATCAAATGGTTTTTAAGAGGTGTTCTAAGCAATATACTGAAATGTGACAAAGAAGCTGAGTTGCCTGGTTTGTCTGTTGTAGGTTCTGCCAACAAAGACCCATTTGCTGACCTCAAGGATTGAACATCACGAAATTACTTGTCCACAAATTGGAAATGTTAACGTTTATATACAGGTATGTTGCACTGCACACTTAAAAATATAGGTAAGAGTGCAAAAACCTTCAAGGCAAAGGGCTGAAGTATAGAAAAAGGCTAACTCGGCCTTAGGTATGATCAAAAGGCCAATAGCAAGACAACAGATACAACACTGAGGTTGTATGAATCACTGATGCGGTCATAGTGGGAATATTGCATCCAGGTGTGAAATCCACATCTGAAATATGATATAAAACAACTGGAGAAAGTGCAGAGAACAAGATCTGAGCTGCAAAGAAAGATTAAAAAGGTGTGGGCTGACAACGCAGAAGAAAGGAGCAGAGGAAACCTAACCGAAGCTTATAAGATTATCACTGGAAAGGAGGCAGTGCAGTGGGATAGATTCTTTGAATTGAATTAGCACCAAACAAGGTGCCTGGACACAGGTATAAATTATTTAGTAAACCCAAAAGGCAGAGTTCTTTAATGCAAGAGTCTTAGACTTGTGGACTGGTTTGATGGCTACTGTCACAGCCTTTAAGAAGCTATGAAGGATTGGCAATTAAGCATTCCCCATTAATTTGCCGTGGTTCTAACACAGATCATGTCTTCTGAACCAATTAAAACCTAAGAAATTAATATATGCGAGTCTTAAAAGGCAATTAAGTCTGCAGGATGTCAACTGTGGCTTTAAGGGAACAGCTCTGCATAGGCTAAAGATTTCGACGCAAGCATAAAATTAGCAGTACAACTGGATAAACTGTACTTGTAGTGTAATTTAAACAGAAATGGAAGTTGCGCAATGAATTGAACTCACAAGACGTGCTATGATTTAGACAGTACAGGTCTATGTAGTGGTGGAAGGCCTATTTTTCCTTGGTTTACAATTATTACGAATCTTGTGACTGATGATATCAACAAAGTGTACATTTGATCTCACGAGACTGCAGTATGTTTTTCTGATTAAATTAAATCTGTTTTCGTCTGCTTTTGGTTGACGCAATGTCGAGCTCTTGTCGGAAAGGTTATTTAGAACTGGAATTATTACTCCGGAGAACTTGCGTGCAAAGAAACTCATCTCCAGTTTTAATTTCGTTTAATTAGCGATTTCAAAGGAGGGCTCCAACTGTAAAATTATGGCGCAGACGGTCGACCGCTTATTTATTTCGTTCTGATCGGAAAGGCATATTGACGGACAAAAACACGCCGCCATTTTCCTTCTGTCGTCTTATACTGACCCAGGATGCGGCATCACCCACGCGTCTAGAGTCAGCGTCGATCGTGGCGCCGCCACTCTGCCGCTGATCTATCGAAATCGTAATCGTAATCGTAATCTCGAGATTTCTACGGCGCTCAACGAAAGCTAAGTCTATCAATTGGTACACTATCAGGGTTGTTCCGCGCCCGATGACCGAGCAGTGGGCCACGGTAGCCTAATCAATTACAGCGTTCGGCTTGTAACGCGGAGTTAACGGGTTCAAGCCTCCCCTGAGACGGTTACTATGTAGGTCCTCTGGCAAGTCCATCACTCACAATTGCTCAGAGCCATCGATAGATAGAAAGTGGCGCGCAGTAAATGCAGAAATATTAATAACAATGATATAGGTGAAGTTGAAATGTAGCAATGGATCGATGTAACCAATGGTACAAATGGACCACGCAATCTGGATCCATTTTGCACGACCAGATAAATTCCAGTGTTCTCTGTCCATGTTTGTTTGGCAATAATCGGCCTACTTTTCGAACAGATCTCCGATCACGACACAAAAACGGCAGTCATGACGAGAAAGTCAGACACGATGCGACAGAAAACCACTTTCACACAAACACGGGATCACGTTCCAGGTTACTGGGATGGCCTACTTCTTAGAGAGGAATCTGAAAATAGCAGAACGAATCGCTAATGGATCAGTTTCAACAGAAAAGAGAAATGAAAAGGTTTCACAAGACAGACAACAGTCATAAGACGCAGCTTAGTGCCGAGTTGGCAGGAGGTTATTTAGCGGACGAAAAATCGCCGGCCAAATGATCATTTTGTTTACTGCTCGACTTTCTGTATATCTCAGCCATTTGAAGACTCTTCTTCACAAATCATCGTCAGGTTTTCTGTTAATCTCTGTCAGTCAGTCAGTCAGTCAGTCAGTCAGTCAGTCAGTCAGTCAGTCAGTCTGTCTGTCTGTCTGTCTGTCTGTCTGTATGTATGTCTGTCTGTCTGTCTTTATGTCTTTATGTCTGTCTGTCTGTCTGTCTGCCTGTCTGTCTGTCTGTCTGTTTCGCTCAGCCGCTCAGTCTGTCACTTACACAGATCCTATCCTGATTCTTTCTCTTCCCCTTTTCTCACTTTCTGGTTCAACTCCAAACACCATTCACAATAGCCGTTTGCCTGTCCGCCTACCTGATTCTTGGATCTTGATATGGAACCGAACCCTTCCTGCCTATCGATTTTGATTTGACTGTGAATAAGCTGGTTCCTGCGACTTAGCTTTCGAATTTTTCTAGAGCTGTCTTCTTCTGTCTGCTTGGATCTTGTGCTCACTGTCTGTGAATATTAGTGAAATTTGGCAGAACGTTGGCCAGAGAACATTTGTAGAATAATGCAAAAAGAACCTTGGAATGACTTTGTCCAGAAAGCAGTTTCGGAACATTTAGGGGGGAAACATTGGCAGAACATTGTTCAGAGAACACTAGCAAAACATATTGTACATTGTCCAAGGAACATTAGCGGGACATTGTTAAGAGAACATTGGCAAACATATTGTGCATTGTTCAGGGAACATTGGCAGGACATTGTGAAGAGAACACTGGCAAAACATATTGTACAATGTTCAGGGAACATTTGCAGGACATTGTGCAGAGAACACTGGCAAAACATATTGTACATTGTCCAGAGAACGTTGTCAAACACTGTCAAGAAAAGAGCCTTGGCTAGAGAAGCCGAGAGTGACAAAGGGCCTTGGCGTGACCGCATCAAGTAATAAATACTCTTTGCTAATGCACCGACGACGTGATACGAAAGAGACTGTCAACGATGGATACAGCAGGAGAGGCATATTCGGAAATATGTACGGTCAATATTTGCAACCTTGGACGTGGCTGCCGCCGAACTAGCGGAATCCTGGACCTCCTGAGCGAAGAGAGACGTGCGTCACGATGGCTGCACTGGCTTCCTGTTATGTTACAGTTTGGCGAGGCGTAAATAAGGTTGTTTTTATGTGCATAAGGAATCGCAGTTGAGTGAATTCAGTTGTATTATTCATGAGTCAGCATTCTCTTAAATAAGCCACGACCGGGACGCGAACCGGCGTCGTATTCTATGAAACTGGATATGTAGTTGATAATTTAGTGTAGAGAATTTTGTCTGTATGTTCTTTGCATCGGAACATTTATATAGCGCCTTTTATGAGCATGTCAAAGGCACTGATAAGTTCCTACCTGTAATGTCCTACAAGAGGAGTCACTGCTGTGTCCAGAGCAATTGTAACTTCAACTGTCTGGTGATGAGTACACTGTGGCCTACACTGTCAAAAGTTTAACGTCGGTTTCGTCAGCAGACACTACTTTGGTTAAATGGCTAATAATTAGTGATAAACTGTCGAGCAGCAAGCGACAGTTAGTGTGTTTGTGTGACCCTCAGCCATCTTGACCTTTCATGAAAATTTGTACAGAACAAGGTGAGTGACGGAAATGAAGCCACCTCAAAAACACACATAATATAATCTAAATTGGCAAAATTTCTCTGCGCTCACTGCACAAAAGCTGCCGTAAGAAAGACCAGCGTACTAAGCCGTGGACCAACAATCGAGAACACTCGAGTACCCAACACTGTTCTGATATGAGGGACGACAGGAGTCATAACTGGCCGTTCAAACGGGCAGCGGTGGTGAAGGATCTCACCCGATTAATTCAATGAAAAATGAGCACGGTCGAGGCCGTACGATCGCTGTAGAAAAACCTGTACATTTGCATTTATATTTTACAAATATTAGGTTGTGCTTAGACACCTTTAAATCGTTTTTCTCCCACGCTATATATTCATTTTGTTCAATAGCTAGCTACTTTTCCCGTCATCATCCTAGGAGAAAATGTCGACGTCAACGGCCGTGGCAGCCACAAGATGTCGTTAAACTCTGAATACTAATACAAAAGGCGTGGCGCCCATTCAAAGAGGCAGTGGTGGTGAAGGATCTCACCCGATTAATTCAATGAAAAATGAGCAGGGTCGAGATCATACAGTCGCTATAAAAAAGTTTACATTTTACAATTTACAAATGTTAGGTTGCGATTAGACACCTTTAAATCGCTTTCTCCAGAAACTATATATTTGTCAATTTCGTTGAGTCGCCGTTTTCGTTTGGCAATCCTGGTAAGCTCGACGTCAACGGCCGTGGCAGCCACAAGAAGTCGTTAACAACTCAATACTAATACAAAAGGCGTGGTCCCCATTCAAAGGGGCCGCGGTGGTGAAGGATCACACCCGATTAATTCACAGAAAAATGAGCAAGGTCGATGCCGTACAGTCGCTATAGAAAAAATGTGTGCACTTACATTTATTGTCCATTGATCGAGTGCAATATTTGTTGGTATGACGGTTGAGCATGAAGCAGAGATAGGTCGGCTGTTTATTCTGAATAATACATTGAAATTTATACCGAATAATCCATTGATACACCGCTGCGGCTTTTTATGCATCCTCTTAGCGATGTCTTTTCTATATGGAAAGCATAATACGATGGGACATTAATGTTCCTCAAGAGGGCAGATTCCGAGAGCTTGTATTTCTGGGATCAAGTCATGAAACCGTTCGGTCGAACTCTTAAGTTTTCCGTCCGTCCGTCGCTTTTAATTTTTCACCGGCTTCCGAACGGAGGAAGACCTCGCGTGAAGAGAGCGTTTTCGGGGCCGCATTAATAACATTTTACTTGCTTTGCACTGAGTTGTATTGTCTGTGCGACCAACGCGGTAATTGAATATATGGTTTTGTGGCTTTGGCTAAATAAGGGATAATGATGCAAAAATGACTGTTTTATTGAGTGCAGTGTCGGGGTAATGTCTGAATATATCAGACAGTTTTGTGACTTTGACCATCGTAGACTTCTTTATTTATTACTTATGTAGCGCCGCGTCTCAGCGTGAGGGTGCCGCTTCGCGTCCCGGTCGTAACTTATTTCAGAGCATTGAATCTTGGGCTAGCACGGTCCGTACCTGGGGACCTTAAATGGCGTGGCTTCCATTCAAACTGGCAGCGGTGGTAAAGGATCTCACCCGATTAATTCTTTGAAAAATGAGTAGGGTCAAGGCCATACGGTCGCTATAGAAAAATATGTACATTTACATTTACATTTTACAAATATAAGGTTGTGCTTAGACACCTTTAAATCGTATTTATCCTATGCTATACAGGCGTCTATATAGTTTCGCTTAATTGCAATCACCAGGTTGAAAGCTTCACTAAGGAAAAGTCGTGGTTAGCTGTCAGTAGACGGGGTACAATAAATGGCGTGGCGCCCATTCAAAAGGGCAGCGGTGGTGAAGGATCTCACCCGAGTAATTAATTGAAAAGCGAGCAGGGTCAACGAGGACATACGGTCGCTGTATAAAACCTATACATATACATGAACTTCCCAACAACAACTTCAGTGTCGTGTCAACAAACTCTGCGTTCGGCGGTCCGTGGAGATTTTATGGTCCCTCGCTGCCGTACAACGGCTCTGGCAAACAGAGCTTTCTTGTTTATTGGACCGTCCTTGTGGAACAATTGGCGTCTGAAAATTGGAACTTTTCCTTCTCAAACAGCGCAAGGAACATTCTAGGTTTCTCTTAAGAAATACCCTTTTAGAACTGTTAAATAGTCATGTTGCAGTGTCCTACATGTGCGGTTTTTAATATGCGCTATATAACTGCTTTGCTACTTACATACATACATACATTCATACATACCTACGTACATACACACATGCATACATACATAGATACATACGTACATACATAGATACATACACATACATACATACATGCATACACGTACATACATACATACATACACACATACATGCATATGTCGAGTATGTGGTGTTCCATATGGCAATACTGAATACCACATATTCTCACAGTACCATATTGTCATATGGGAATATTGCCATATGGAATTCATATTGCCCTATGAATCCCATGTGGCAATATTCCCATATGGAATACGTGTGCCCTACATATGGGCCCATGCGCTCAGCCAGCTAGCCACCGAGTCGCAGATGTTTCACCTATGCGTGTATTTATTTGATCACTTATATAGAGCCTTTTGAAAGCCTCTTTAAGGCACTGGAGCCTAGTCCTGTTATTGTTAATTATCTGGTATGTATCTGTTTGTGTGAGCGTGTACGTGTATTCAAGAAAAAGGTAGAAAATACAGTAATAAAAACTTAAATACATACAGTTGCAAAATTGGTAAAGTGATCACTTCAGTAACACAACAAACCCATCTAATCTAACCGAATGAGTACAGCGTCGTTATCATAATGTCCAAGATATCAATCGATGGTCGCTTCAAGACAAGATCACAATAAAAATCACAACCCGTTTGTTGAATTCCAATAGGTCAGAGAAACCAGAAGCCAGGCTACGGTGGTTAAGCAAGTTGAAACAGACGAGTCTTAAGTTTAGACAATAACATATCAAGAATCGTAATCGTAATCTCAAGATTTCTACAGGGCCCAACGAAAGCTAGATCGCATGAACTAGCTTTTTCGGAGGCGTTCAGACAAAACAAAATCGATAGGCAGGAAGGGTTCGGTTCCAGACCAAGATCCAAGTACTACAAAGCCAGCATTATAACAGAGTCTTTTGCAAAAATCAATAAGACACTGTTATTAAAACTTCCATACAGTGGACAACGAAAACATGTTTAATTTACACAGGTGATGTTTATAAAAGAGGTATCTACACGGCCGGAGTGGTATTGAATGTCTTAAACAGACAGAGGCGCATTTAACATCGGTGTACTCGGTGTAAACACCGAGGGATCCCGAGGGCGCAAAGTACAATGGACCCTTTAACACCTTGGTTACATCACGTGAGGCCAAAATCTGAGCGGGCCCCTAGGAGAGCTTACGCAGAGAAATTGAACTCCGGCCTTGCCGTACTAAGGTGGTGCTAGTCCCAAGCCAGGATAAAGGAGGAGGGCGACGTCAACGGCCTGTGATGCCATAGGATGTCGTTAAACACGAACTAATAATCCCGAGATATTAGAAACTATAAAAGCGCCTCTGTTAACAGATTCCAATTTATGCGTGTTAAATATCTATTGATAGCCTATATATCATTCCAGCACACATTCAGTTTGACGCATTTAGTCAGTTTATAATCTCTAGGGAGCACGTTAACCAAAGCAAGACAAAAGATTCTATTAAAGTCAGTTCCACATAATCGGAAACACGTTTAGATTCAGCAGTTCTGCTCCAGACGTCTGGAATTGTCTTCCTGTTTACGTTACTCACAACAATATCTCGCTAGACATATTCGTAAAGCGGCTTAAGACCTATTTGTATCGTCTTGCTTTTGTTGTCTGACCGCTTTGTCCCACCCACCCCCTACGATATTCTGCGTTGGAAGAGAGGTTTCGAAGAATGTACCCAAGGAGGTTTTTCTTGTCTTTGATTGTTTATACCTGTTTGCACCTGATCGAGTAATTGGAGTGCGATTATTTTATATCATTACTTTATAGAGGTAAGGTAACGCCAGGTAAAGCAGGTTTAGGTAAGGTTAAAGTTAAGATAATATATTGCAAGACACGTTTTGCAATGCTTCTCGCTGGATCTCAAGGCAAGATAACTCAGTTAATTTATTCATTTAGCATTTACCTTACATTACTATAGTTACCTCTTTTAGAAAGGCATGTACCTTGCCATCTACCATCTACATAAACTGCCGTCGTTTACTGTTTATAGAAAATTACCATTTACCTCGTCTAACCTTGCTACAATTGCTTTGATTTAATTCGTTGTTTACAGACGATCAAGTACATTACATAAATTTACCACCAGTTTCCTTTTTGCGCACGAGCATTTACCTTACAAGGCTGCCATTCGTGACAATTTGATTACTAGTAATTAAGCTGTTATCTTGCATAATTCTACCTTAATTTACCTTTTTTGTTTACAGGGAGTTCGTACTGCGAAGGAGGTTATCATCATGACAGTACATGACTTGGGATGCGATCGTGAGTTTCATCCGTTGGTCTTTTTGAATTCGCGTCGGTTTTCGTTTCTCATTACGAACGCAAGATTAAAAAGTTCGGTTTCTTCAAGATTATTTTGTTCTTTCCACGTGGGGTTTCGTTGTTGCTGTGTCTCCCTGTAAGAAAATAGTCGACCCCTAAATATTTGATGTTCTGCGAGGCTCTATAGAAATCTAGTCCGAAAACTACTATTGCAACGAGGGTAAATGAGGGTAAATGTAAATGTACAGGTTCTTCTATAGCGATCGTGTGGCATCGACCGTGCTCATTTTTCAATGAATAGAGAAACTTGTACTTTTACATTTACATTTACCCAATAAGGGTTAATGTAAATGTACACTTTCTTCTATAGCGACCGTATGGCATCAACCCTGCTCATTTTTCAATGAATTTTTTTGGGTAAATGTAAATATACAGGTTTTTCTATTAGCGACACTTAATTTAGGACCCCCGTGTGCGAACCGTACTAGCCCGATATGTTGAATGAATGAATACTGCCTGACAGATCGAAAGTGTGATGCTGGGAATCAGGCAGAGCACAACAAGGAGGTGAAGTTTGCCTCAGCAGAGGACGATGATGCTAGCTACTATTCTTGATGATGTTCCTCATCCACGATGCTAGCTACGACGTGCTTGAGGAACTCTGATCGTGCTGTCATCCTTCAACTCTAGCTGGGATTCTGATGATGACGATGAAGGCGAAGGTGACGATGGCGATGATGATGACTGAGCAGGGCAGAACAAAGTGCACCGAAACTTCACATGTGATGTGGGTTGTTTTATCCTATATCGCATGTGACGAGGTCATGCGTATGGCTTGGATCTGCTGCTTCGTTAGGGAAATTGGCTTTCGACTGAATTTATAAAAACTAGGAAAATGCTGAAGGTCAGAAGGCCGTGACCTCTATCAGACCCTCTCAGGTATTCAGTAGAGAATAACAAGCGACGACGTTGTTGTTAGAGTGCTTATTGGATTAGACCTGATTGCGCTGAGTTGAGGGTCTGACATCAGAAGCAGACTAATTATGGTCGTAAATACACCCACCGTAGACGAAAGGAAATTCAGGCAGGGTATTGTCGTAATTACATCAGCCGTAGCCGTCTGACTTGATTTCTACCTAATCGATGTCTGGATTTCGACCTGGAACCGAACCTGACCTTGCAGATGAACTCTGAAGAACGTTGCCATCTTTCAATTCGGGATGGAAACTTGTTGGGCTCTCTCTCTCTCTCTCTCTCTCTCTCTCTCTCTCTCTCTCTCTCTCTGTGTGTGTGTGTGTGTGTGTGTGTGTGTGTGTCTGAACATTGCTTCCTTAATGAAGGCATAAAGATAATAAATACATGGTTTGTATGGATACGATCTTTTTCAGTATTTGAAAGGTTCTCAAAATTAGCCGAGTATGTATGTATGTATGTCTGTATATATGTGTGTGTATATATATTTATATTTGTGCTGCTACAACGACTGATCTTTATAAGCGTAGAAGTGTTTTGTCCGCCAAAGTGTCTCCTGTATTCAGACATTTCTCTTTGAACCTCACGTGTGTTCTCAAGTGCCTTCGGAGTCTGGACACTCGTGTCTAGAAGATGATGAACGAAAAAACTACGACTGTTTTTGATGGATTTTACAACAAGACGATTGATAGACAGGCAGACAGACGGACAGACAGACAGAGAAGAAGAAGAAGAAGAAGAAGAAGGAGGGGAAGAGGAAGAGGAGGAGGAAGAGGAGGAGGAAGGAGAAGAGGAAGAGGAGGAGGAGGAACAGGAAGAGGAAGAGGGAGGAGGAGAGAGAAGACAGAGACATAAAGAGACAGAGAGGAACAGAAAGACAGAGAGCGAGACAGAGACAGACAGACAGACATACATACAGACAGACGTGCATACAGACAGACATGCATACATACAGACAGACAGACATACATACAGACAGACAGACAGACAGACAGAAAGACAAACATACAGACATACAAACAGACAGACAGAGATAGCTGCAAAAATCGATGAATGGGAAATCTGGTGATAAACAATACGATAAATTGAACGTATAGTTCTGCTCGAAAGACGTTGAACCGCGGATGGAAGGAATGTTAGGCTGCTCGACTCCGAACTCTTTGTCTTCGTTCTCTCTGCTCCATCATCCGTTTGCTTCTCTGAGCAATGTTTGATGATGCTTCAAATGAAAGAATCCTGTCTTTGTATGTAGATTGTGTGTGTGTGTGTGTTTGAGTGTGTATGCGTGTGTGTGCGTGTGTGTGAGTATGTATGTTGGTTGGTGTGTGTGTGTATGCGTGTGTGTGTGTATGAGTATGTATGTTGGTCTGTGTGCATGTGTGTGTGATCTATGTATGCATATAGCTGAGTATGAATGAACATAAGCATCCACGTATTTTATGTATAGTAAGTTAGTCTCGGGCTAACACGGTCCGGATACGGGGACCTTAAATGGCGTGGCGCCCATTCAAACTGGCAGCGGATTGGATAAATTCATTGAAAAAAGGAGCAGTGTCTAGGCCATATGATCGCTATAGCCAAAATAAAGCAGCTAAACTTCGTAATCGTAATCGTAAACTCGAGATTTCTACAGCGCCAAACGGAAGCTAAATCGCATAAAGGAGCTCGTTCACAGGAGCTCAGTCAAAGCAAAAGTGATAGGCAAGAAGGGTTCGGTTTCCAGGTAAAGGTTCAGGAGCCATAGTGCTGTAGAAAAACGTGTACATTTACATTTTATATTTTGCTGATTGGGTGGAAATGCGTGAATGTGGTATTGTCGTTGCAGATGCGATGTACAAGGTCTTTGTTGATCATCCGAGGATGACGAGAATACGGGAACGAACGGTTTGGATTCACGTCGATGTTCCTGGCCAGGGACAGAACATGCCGGATCTGCCGTCAGAGTAAGAACCCCGGTTATCCCACCCCAGAATACAGCAGTACCCTACTCTGATACGACTACGTTTCAACGTCCCCCGATTGGTACTTTGGTTTCGGCTGTTTCTAAGTATGTCCCACCCCAGAATACAGCAGTACCCTACTCTGATACGACTACGTTCTCAACGTCCCCCGATCGTTACTTTGGTTTCGGCTGTTTCTAAGTATATCCCGCCCCAGAATACAGCAGTACCCTACTCTGATACGACTACGTTCTCAACGTCCCCCGTTCGGTACTTTGGTTTCGGCTGTTTCTAAGTATATCCCACCCCAGAATACAGCAGTACCCTACTCTGATACGACTACGTTCTCAACGTCTCCTGCTCGGCACTCCAGTTTCAACTGTTCCTCGAGACAGTGCCACTCCTCTTCCAACAAATCCTATTCTGATTCTTCCTCTTCCCCTTATCTCTCTTTCCGCGCCAATTCCAAATACCACACACTGACTGTCTGCCTGCCTGACTCTCGAATCTTGACCTGGAACTGAACCCTTCCTGCCTATCGATTTGATTTCTCTCGTCTGTTTTCAACTTCAAAGTACGCTGTATCTGGGTGATTATGAAGGGCAGCGACAACTGCTGTTCCCGGGTGTGTTTTGTTAGGAGAAGGGGTTCTTCCGTCAGCTCTGGTTCCGATTATACCACTTGGGATGAATTTCCTGCCCCACCACTCTGGAATAACCCCCCCAGAACTGCGACAGTTTTCTGACCCATCATACAAACTCATCGATGCTCCACCGCTTGCAATTTCTGCTTCGGCCTTTCATTCAAAACTGAAAACATTCCTCTTTCACATATCCTATCCTGACACCCCTTCTTCCTCTTATCTCTGTCTCCTCTCCAACCCGAAACACCACCACCCGTAGCTGCCACGCTGTCTCTCCGTCCGAATTTTGGATCTTGACCTGGAATCGAACCCCTTTGCCTATCGATTTTGTTTTGACTGAACGCCTCTGAATAAGCTGGTTCCTGTGACGTGGCTTTCGTTGGACGCTGTAGAAATCTCGGAATTACGATTACGATTCCTGATTCATTTCATTCTTGGGTATGAGTCTTTCCCCCCAACTGTTTCAACCGCAATCACACCCAAGTGACTACGCAGAGTATCCGCTGCGATGGCATTTCTGCCTCGTCTTTTAGGGCACTGGGCCCTGGCAATGTCGTTGCCCTTTGGACTTATTTGTTACTCGGTTCTTGATTCATCTGCTAATCCCACGTGGGTGGGTTATTTATGACTTCTGAAGTCACGATCTATCGGTCTCTTAATGAACTTTGACGGCTTTCCTCGCACGGAAACTTGTGAATACTAAGAGGTTTTTTGATTGTCAGTCCTCGCTTGATCATCGGATATGAACGGCACAGTGGGTAGAATTTGATGAATGCCCCCATGAAGGTTTAGGGTTCTGTTTGGGAAGGGCGGAGAAATTAGGTCTTGGGAAAATGCAGGTTGCTAGTGCGCTGTTTAAGGTTGATTCAATGAAAAGAACGAAAACTGAACTGGTTAATAAGACATGCACATGTAATAAAATTAATGAATAATGATTTAGTAGTAGTAGTAGTAATAATAATAATAATAATAATAATAATAATAATAATAATTATTATTATTATTATTATTATTATTATTATCAGTTATTAATATAATAATAATAATAAGTATACATAAATACATGCATACATACATATAGCTGCATAGACACATGGTTACAAAGATGCATAGATATAATAATAATAATATTAATAATAATAATAAAAATAATAATATTATTAATAATAATAATAAAAATAATAATAATAATAACAATAACAACAATAATAATAATAATGTATATTTAGCAATTAATAGTAAAAACCATACTAATAATTTCTGGTATTGCCAGTTACCATTTCTGTTATCTCAGTTACCGTTTCAGGTATTACCAGTTGCAATATGTTATATTATCAGTTACCAGTTGCAGCATTTCCAGTTAGCATATGTGGTATTTCCAGTTACCATTTGTAATGTATGTTTTTCCAGTTACCATTTGCAGTATTTCCATTTTCTATTTGTGGTATTTCCAGTTACCATTTGCAGTATTTCCATTTTCTATTTGTGGTATTTCCAGTTACCATTTACAGTATTTCCATTTGCCATTTGTGGTATTTCCAGTTACCATTTACAGTATTTCCATTTGCCATTTGTGGTATTTCCAGTTACCGTTTACAGTATTTCCATTTGCCATTTGTGGTATTTCCAGTTACCATTTACAGTATTTCCATTTGCCATTTGTGGTATTTCCAGTTACCATTTGCAGTATTTCCATTTTCTATTTGTGGTATTTCCAGTTACCATTTGCAGTATTTCCATTTGCCATTTGTGGTATTTCCAGTTACCATTTACAGTATTTCCATTTGCCATTTGTGGTATTTCCAGTTACCATTTGCAGTATTTCCATTTGCCATTTGTGGTATTTCCAGTTACCATTTACAGTATTTCCATTTGCCATTTGTGGTATTTCCAGTTACCATTTGCAGTATTTCCATTTGCCATTTGTGGTATTTCCAGTTACCATTTACAGTATTTCCATTTGCCATTTGTGGTATTTCCAGTTACCAGTTTCCGACAATGCAGAAGATTGGTGAAGACCTCGTTACCATTTTAGATCAGCTGAAGTAAGTCCACCACGACATTCGATCCACTCGAACGTTTTTCTGTCCAATTATCTACATTTTTATAGCGCCGATTCGAATGAAAAGTATCAGTCGATGGTGCTGTGTACTGGCTGAAAATCCTGCAACGAATCAAGGGCTGATCACTCCGTGTTACAAGGGCTGATCACTCCGTGTTACAAGGGCTGATCACTCCGTGTTACAAGGGCTGATCACTCCGTGTTAAAAGGTCTGATCACTCCGTGTTACAAGGGCTGATCACTCCGTGGTAAAAGGTCTGATCACTCCGTGTACAAGGGCTGATCACTCCCTGTTAAAAGGGCTGATCAATCCGTGTTACAAGCTGCACATGCGACCAGATAGTAACATGTAAATCAGACTTTCACTCGAACGTTGGACATTACATTGCAATGCATTGCATGACTTAGGAATTTTAAGCGAAAAAAAAAACTTCGATGATTTACAGTAGGCCTATATTATGCCTGCATTACATTTTATTACATGGGTTTACATTAAATTGTATCGGTTTACTTCAATTTACATCACATGTGTTGACTATGCTGAGAAATTTCAATGATTTACGTTACTTAACCCTCCTACCGTACGCAAAACGACAGAAACACTTGAGCATATTCGCCGCAGTATGTGGCTTTTCTCAGGCAGAATATAAAACTCGTTAATAAAGTCCTTTGTCTCGGTTGGATCCCATCTGTCTCGTTTCCTGGACAATGAGAATGACCGACATCGGAATCGTATGAATCCAGGGTTGACGCCATTTCCATTTTCTTCCTCTCCTTACATAATAGAAGGCAATGTGTTTCATATAATGGGTACACTTCCTGTGAATCTTATCTTACCTGTGGTGTGCCTCAAGGCTCTGTCTTAGGCCCACTACTGTTTTTAATTTATGTCAATGATATATCGAACTCTTCCTCATTACTCCATTTTATTCTGTTTGCCGACGACACCAATGTATTCATGTCTGACAAATCTTTTGAATTGCTGGTTAATAAAATTAATGAAGAGCTAAAAATGGTATCAGCATGGTTCAAAGCAAATAAATTATCACTAAATATTAAGAAAACGAATTTCATATTATTTAGCTCACAGAGAAAAATTATACCTAAATGTAATCTCGGTATAAAAATAGATAATATAAATATAAATCAGGTGTCATCCACAAAATTTCTAGGAGTTCACATTGACGAACATTTGACTTGGAAAGAACACATAAATACCATATCTAAAAAAATATCAAAAAATATTGGTATTATCTCTCGTATCCGCCACAAATTACCCCAAAATATATTATTGAACCTATATTACTCCTTAATATATCCATATATCTCGTATTGCAACATTGTTTGGGCTTCCACATATCATACTCGCCTGTCTAATCTTAGAACCCTACAGAAACGCATCATCAGAATTATATTTAATCTACCCTTCAGAACCAGCACTCGATTGTCCTTTCATAGTCAAGGAATATTACCTTTTGATTGTATTAATAAATTGCAAATAGGTTTATTTATGTTTAAACTAAAAAATAATCTATTACCTGTGGACTTCTACCAATACTTTTGTATGAATTCAGATGTGCATGGTCACTATACACGATCATCTCATATGTATCATAAACATTCTGTTCACACTACTAATAGGCAGTTTAGTATTATAATATGTGGACCGTCATTCTGGAATTCTCTGCCAACTGTTATTACTAGCTTGCCAACATTATACCAGTTTAAAACAAATCTAAAATCTCATATACTCAATGCACGTAGTTAAGTATTTTTTTGGTGCTTAGTTAAGTGTTTTTTGTTTTGTTTAGGTTTATGCAATGACATTGATTATAATAATTACTTATATTTTAGATTATTAATTGTTTTACTCAGTATTTTACTGTCACCTTTTTTGTAATCCATGATGTAAATAGGTGACCTTAGTAGCGGAACTGTTTGTTCCTTTTAGGTCAGCCCATTGGCACCACTGTATGTGACAGACTTTAATTGTGCTTGTTAATTATTTTTTGGTTGTCAATAAAAAAATATCTCTCTCTCTCTCTCTCTCTCTCTCTCTCTCTCTCGTCGTCTAATGAGTTGGTATCAGTCTTCATGTTGCGATGAGGGACAGCCCTCTGTCTTCGATGGATGACGTGAAACTCTCGTCGTGTGGATTTCGGTCGTAGAATTGTGATGACGTGCTGTGCGATGTGGTGTCACTTGTTATTTGACTGTTTTTGTGTTAGATTATATTATTTTTAATATTTTACAGCTATTTAATGATGAGGTATTATTATTCTTATTGTTATTACTATTACTATTATTATTATTATTATTATTATTATTATTATTATTATTATTATTATTATTATTATTATCGTCATCATCTCATCATCATCATTATCATCATCATCATCATATATCATATTATTATCGTCATCATCATCATAAGTAGTAGTAGTAGTAGTGGTGGCGGTGGTGGTGGTAGTAGTAGTAGTATATAGTAGTAGTTGTAGGTTAGTATTATGATATTGCAGTAATACGTGCAAGTTCAGTAAATTTGAATCGGATTTGCTAAGCATTTGTGAGTGAAGGAATTGCTCGAAACCGCTGCAGTGTAACCGTCTCAGGGGAGGACGATCGAACCCGTAACTCTCCGCATTACACGCCGAGTGCTCGAACCAATCGGCTACCATATTGCATGAGTGTCTGAAGACGTTTCCTTATTGTGGCATCTGCCACGTTCATTTTCAGTTACTTCATCGTGCGAAATCCTTTACCCTCGCTGCCCGTTTTAAGTGTGTACCATGCCTTTTTAGGTCTTGTCTGACTCTTTGATTTTGACCTGGACCGAACCCTTCTTGCCTATCGATTTTGTTTTGACTGAGCGCTTCTGAATGAGCTGATTCCCGCCACTTAGCTTTCGTTGGGCGCCGTAGAAATCTCGAGCTAACGTTTACGATTACGATTGTTTTAGTGCTTGCGAGAAGATCTCGAAGTTACTGAAACGTTACTATTCTTGCATTAATTATTTACAGATGAACATAATGAGCTCTAACATCACAGCGAGGAGTGCCATCGAAAAATACTTGGAAGGCGTTCTGAAAACATTCACTGATATTATGTTGCATAATATTGCTGAGATACACGCATCAACTGATACTAGTCAAAGATGTGCTTAGAGACCTGGAGTCTCTGAAGAGGTTTTATTCTGTGTCCATCCCGCGTGCAGACCGCGCATGCTCTGAGTGTACTTTGGTCAGTTCGGGAACGTGGAACCAGTGTATTTAAGCCGGATGGAGTGGATTCGTAGTGCATTGGTTAGACTACTGTGATGTTATTCAATGTCAGTCGGATATGGGTTGGGACATCCTGTGCATCGAATCGCGTACTCACCATAGCCTGACTTCCAGTCTCCTGGACCAACTGAATTTTGACTTCTTCCTTCTAGCTGGAATTATTCCCTCCTAGGGGAGGGGTCAGCCACACGAATCCTTCTTTTCCATTTGTTTCTATCTCCAGTATCTCCTTTCTTCAGTCTGAGGAGCTGACTAACTGAATTTTGACTGGACCTCTCCAAAGGCTTTCGTCCTGTGGTTTCGTTTTGAAGCGACCGTTGAGTGATTGGTTCCTTGTGAATAAGCTGGTTAGCTTTAGTCGGGCGCTGTAAAAATCTAGAGTTTACGGTTACGATTAGGTCTTTGTCCGTGCGATCCACACACATGTCCCATTCATTTCAGTGAAGGTAGCAGTGGGGCTTGGATCTCTGGTACAGAGGTTAGAGTTCAGAGTTCAGGCAGCGCACACCGTGCCACTAGCAAAAACTGATGATATCTATTATCTGTTTCTTGTGTTTGCCTTTGAGTGTTTTCTCTGTTATGTTATGGCGCCATGATATGTGTGGAGTACCTCTTGCCATAGGTGGTCCATCGGTAACGCTTTTGGTCAAAGATCATGGGGTTGCGGGTTCGATTCCTTGTAACGACCTTGGGCAAGTTGTTTGCGCACACCGTGCCTCTGTCACCAAGCAGTAGAATTTGGTAGAGGCGTAAGCTGGGAAGTAAACGACAAATCCTGCGATGCGCTGGCCCCGTGTCCTGGACCTTGGGATTCGTCCATCGCCGGCTCAAGAGCGATGAGCGCCACCCATACGTTCCTCGTGGAACATAGGAGCTTTATTTAATTATCGATGTTATGCTGTTTCAAGTCTGTTAAGTAAGAAAACGGCGATTTTGAAGTTATTGGATTAGTTCACAAATTGTTCAGATTTTTTACTTTATTGAATGCGATATTTTTACTCGGATGTTTGACGGAGTCTGAAAACTCGCATTTTTACCGGAGTAAAAGTTTTTCAGTGGTAGTTAATGGAGGTTATTCGCGACCCGCTGGACAAATGGCCCCCTAGGGAGTGTTTCGTGACACTGGATACATGAAACTCATAATGGAGTTTCGATTAGAATTTGTGTGCGCTTCTGTTCTCTGTGAATAATTGCGCTTCCCGTTCTGGCAGAAACATTTCGGTTTCTGTGAATGCTCAAATCCATTATTCTTCGTCGTAGCCCTACGACGCTGTAATGGCTTCTGTTACTACCTTGGGTGATACTTACCGTGGGCGGATATTGCGTTTCGCCAACAAATATACTGATCATCACTGCATTCCTTGCAGTCTCTCAAGACTCAAAGCTGAAAACACTCCATTTTCGCATATATTATCCTGTCCTGATTCCTCTTCTTCCCTTTGTCTATCCTGCAGATCCAATTCCACACACCGCCCACCGTACCCGTCTGACTGCCTGACTGATCTTGATCTGGAACCGAACCCAGCTGTCACTTTTGTTTTCACTGAGCGCCTGTGAACAACCTCCTTCACGCTATTTAGCTTTCGTAAGGCGCTGTAGAAATCTCGAGTTTACGATTACTATTACGAAACTTAGCTGCTTCATTTTGGCTGGTAGTTTTTGGTCAGAAACTTTTGGAACAACTTCTAGTCAACGATCTGCTCTGGCGAAAGAAAAATAAATCTCTGATCATAAGACGAAAAAGCATAAACACAAACATTAAGTTTCTGCGTGGTAATTAATCAGCATATTATTAAATTACAGAAACATTTGTGTACTTTAGATTATTTTTTTCATTTATTTATTTGCATACGCAAGGGCAGTACTTCAAAATTTGAGGCGCGAGAAAGTGTGAGAACAACTTGTCCAGGGTCATCATACGAGTCGTTATGCAGACTCGAACCAATATTTGCTGGATTACACACCCGGCGTGCTGCCGAATAGACCACTGTTTTGTTAGACATCTTAACGACTATTACTGTTATTCAACAGATGGCAGTAACTGTAAAGAACCTTTTAGTCTGTTCGCTAGAGGGCACAAATGAAGACTCTTAACTATTTGCTTAGTCTGTATGTAGACATAAGTTGACAAGATCAAACCAGTCAGAACTTTCTTTATTTTCTGATTATTAACAGAAAAGAAATGAGATTTACTTTCACAATAAAACATTTAATTTATCATGTGTCGCATGTAGGAAAGTCTCTCGAGAAGAGCAGCGTCTGGTTTCAATAAACCTTTTTATTATTTGCCGTCTCACAGCGAAGCCTCGCATGTTCCTGATAAGAACTCGAATTCTGTGTCATCTCTCGCGATCAATCAGCCGAGCAATTGTTCACTTCCCGTTCTATGCTTTCGTGAAACAAGTAATTGGGGAAATTGAGTTCATCGTTGCGTTTCCAGCTGAGCCGACCGCCGCAGGGCTTTCTGGCTCCACGGCTTCGTAATGACTTGCGACGATTTCTGAGAGCGAATATCTTGTTCTTCTGCTTTCTTCCCTTGTCATGAAGTGCCAATCTTAATTTAGATTTTGTTCGTTAATTCCGTGCACGTATGCCGGAAGTCATATTTGCATCTTGCAGTTTGCTATTTTTGCTGTTGCTAATCTTTATTTGAATTTGTTCGTTAATTTCGAGCACGTATATCACTGTTTGTTGAGCACTGTGGAATTTTAATGATAGTCACAGATTTTAAATTGTTCAGCGTCACTCACTGTGTCCAGCATTTGTCCTGACCTTGATTATAATTTCGGTGAATCTGACCTAGTTTTAAATTTGACTCAAGTCTGAAATTATAAAAAAACTGCCTATGCACGAAGACACTTAATATAAGCCGCCCATTGAGCACCTCTAAAATGCAGCATATATTGCTAACTGGTATAAAAAACGTGACTTAAGGTAGGATGAATGTAAATGTAATAAATTTCACAAGTAGACCACCTTAATCACCGGCGCTAGATCAAATCAAGTCCGCAAGAACCAGGCTTGGTCAGATTCAGTTCCGGGTAAGAATATGTATAAGTGCAAACCGATGATACAGCATGGTGGGAAGTTGTTGGTGAAGTTGTTCATGTGATAATGAAGAAGTTGAAGCAGGAAGGATAGGTACATGTATGCTGAGCTAATGAATATATGACTTCGCGTTTTGTGATATTGTATTACAATATAATTCTTTAAACCCAATGATATTTTTGTGATAGAGTGTTTATATGATATATACAAATGATATAGTGTTTGTTACCATTTGTTTTAGTTATGTTTTAGTATTTAGTGTTAGTTTTGATCTAAATGTCTTAAAAGACATATTTTAGTTGATATTATCTTAAGCTGATCATTCGCCATATGCACATTGTATTAGGTTATAGGCGGATCTATTATGCGGGACCATGTCCTTTCGGACCTGTCTTTTGACGTCCATGGAGATTTTGTACGCTGTTCGTAAGAACATCCTTGTTTATTTGTTTGTTTGAACGGTTTCAATAAATGAACATTGAATTGAATATTTGTAGATATAGCATTTTGTTTGTTTAGAGTTGTTACTATTGTTACTACTTTTTTTTACCTGAGATGCATATGAACAGTTGGGTTTGGTATAGGCAAGTACCTCGCAAATCGCTGCAGTTGGCAATATTGTTTCTGGTACATTAAATTAAGATCTAATCTAATCTAATGACTTCTATAGCGCCGTTATCATAATGCCCAAGTCGTCAAGTCCAAATCGGTCAAAAATCAGAAGCGGGGTCGAATTCCGATAGATCGGAGAAACCAGAAGCCAGGCAACGGTGGGTAAGCGAGTTGAACTAGATGCGCCTTTACTTAGGAATGGCATGACTTATGAAATCCTTGTTAGTATCAGAGGCTGTGTACTGTTTCAGAATCAAAGAGGTCGTGTGCTTTGGAGAAGGTGCCGGTGCCAACATCATGGCAAGGTTTGCCGTGAGTAATGAAAGAGTAGATAAACCGCCATCTGTCGGGAATATTTTGATTTTATTTTAATACCCGATTTATCTGAAGGTGTTATGCTTCTCGGTCTCGTCTCTCCCTAGCCGCAGATTTATTGGCTCTGCGTCACGTGACCTGGTTGCCCTTCCGACCCCAACTTCCACGGTTCAACACGGAATAATTGATGTCTCAGAACCCCAGCAAGGGGGCTGCGTAGGGGACATTTGATGGTATTGTAAGTTTTGATCAGCAACTGATTTTAGCAATTGATTGAAACTTTATTGATTCCAAAAGAAGTTAGATTACAGAAATACATTTATGCATTGAAACATACAGGTTATTAAGATACAATTTCCTGTTTATTAATTATTATGATGATAATAATTAAAATAATAATCATACAGTTTGTCGTGAAATGATTGTTTAGATGTCGCATATTGACCGCGTTCTTGGTATCATCCTGATTCACACAACGGGAACAACGCCCGGCTTCCTTGGTTCACTCAAAGACAAGGTTCATACATTTTGTCTCTCATCGATATTTTAACTAGTAGATAGTTGTTGCAAAAAATTAGCCATTTTAAATCATTAACCGTGCCAAAAATTAGCCATTTTAAAGAATTACTATTTCAAAAAGTAGGTATTCCAAAGAATTGGCCATTTTAAAGAATTACTATTTCAAAGAATTAGCCGTGCCAAAGAATTAGCTATTTAAAAGAATTAGATATTCCAGAGAATTAATTAGCTGTTTCAAAGAATTAGCCCTTTTAAATAATTAGCCATTTTAAAGAATTAGCTATTTCAAAGAATTAGTCATTTTAAAGATTTGCTATTTCAAAGAATTAGCCATTTTAAAGAATTAGCTATTTCAAAGAATTCGGTATTCCAAAGAATTAGCTGTTTCAAAAAATGAGCCATTTCAAAGAATTAGCTATCTCAAAGAATTCGGTTTTCCAAAGAATTAGCTATTTCAAAGAATTGGCCATGCCAAAGAATTAGCTGTTTCAAAGAATTCGGTATTCCAAAGAATTATTTCAAAGAATTACCCTTGCCAAAGAATTAGCCTTGCCAAAGAATTGGCCATGGCAAAGAATTAGCTCAATGCCACCAGGTATACAATAATAGTAGAAAGTTATAATAATGGAACGAAATAAATAATAAGAATGATTGGTGATAATAATAATAATGCTGTGGTGATATACAGTAGTGGATTGGCGACATGATTGATTAACGAATTGGTGGTGTGATTTATTAGCCGAGCGGTGAGTTGATTGAGTAACGACTTGGTGGTGTGATTGATTATTGGATTGGTGATGTGCAAAGCTGCGGCGCTGAGCGGTGGCAGTTCGAGCTAGAGGGACGGTGAGATCACCCTGATCAGACGAACGCAATGGTCTGCGGCCAGAAATGGAAGAAAGGAGGCTGCAAAGCTCCCTTAGATAAAGCGGAGCACAGCCAACAAGACAGTTCCGCAAGAGGGTCAAGATTTTGAAGAGAATACGCTCCCGTATTGGTAGCCAATGCAACTGGCTCCCATCAGCAACGGTCTGCGCCATGTCTCCACAGACACCGATAGCTTTTGTCTGAATATTCTGTAGAGTCCCTTTGCGGATACAGTACAGTACAGCTGAAATTTGCTAAATAGTCCGTTGAAGAAGTCCAGTTGAAATTCATTGGGTTAGAACTGTGGTGGATCACTGTGGTCGTGTTTGTCGCTCAGCCGAAAGATGTGTTTTAGGATATAAAGCAGTGCAAATATACAAATATACTTCTATATCCTTTTATTTTTAGTTTCATTTGTGTACGGATTGTACATAACTTATTTAGTTTACTTATGTAACGATACTTGCTTTGTTTACATTTCGATTGCCATCCTACATTACTGATGTTAATAGGTGACCCTATTTAAGCGGGACGGTGTCCCTTCTGGGTTTGCCTTTTGCATCCTGGCAAACTGTATGTTTTATGGGTAACCTGATATGTTGAATTTTGGGATCAATAAAGAGTCAATCAATCAATCAATCAAAGATACCCTCCTTGGAAAGTTCGGAAGTGCACACTGAAGCCGGACAACAGGAAACGTTAAGAACCACAGGCATCTAATCTCATGTAATCTAAAGACTTCTATAGTGCCGTTATCATAATGCCCAAGGCTTCACTCGATGGTCGCTTCAAGTCAGAATCGCAAAATTCAAAATCATCAATTGAAGAAGCCGGGTCAAAGACTGGAAGATGTAAGTTTTTAGTTTAGGGAAATTTGGGGACTAATGCAAATGTACACGTTTTTCTATAGGGACCGTATGGTCTCGACCCTGCTCAGTTTCAATGAATTTATCGAGTGAGATCCTTCACCACCGCTGGGCATAATAAGGTCACAAAGAGCGTCGCAAACACGAGGAGATAGCGATTTATGAACCTGTGGTGGTTTTATAATTATGTCTGCTTGTTTTGTCCTTAGAGTAATTAACGGTACATTTATTATTGATACGTGTTGATATTCAGCGAAATCACGTGTGCACTACCGGATTTTACCGAATTTGTTTACTTCTCCTGATGCATTAATAATATTCAGACCTTAAGAAGGCTCTCAAATGAGAAATGTGCGAGGAAGAATTATTCTTCAGAAAGCTGATTGGTTGAGCAGATAAGAAACTCTTTCAGAAATCGCCGTTTCCTGGTCGTTGCTTTCATCAGTTCCTGCCATTTTGTCGCGAAGACAAGTATTATTAGTTATTTTTGATGTTTTGCGCACGTCTTCGGCCATGCTGCCGCATGTTTTGCTGGCTTTGTTATTTGGGAAAATTGTTCGTCTAGACGTGGAATTTGTTCGATAATTCTTTTATGTTCGGACTGCTACTGTCATCGAGTTGACGTTTCGGATTTGTCGTTTGATTCCGCATGGAACTTTATGCGTTTGCCGATGTTATTCGATCACGTGTCATCGAAACCTCGCCGAAATTGGACCAGTTCATTTTCAAGGGGTGAATGGGTTCTCAGCCGGACAGTGAAGTCTCAGACCTGTAATCCTACTTACTCCGTTTGTGACCGATGTTATTCGATCACTTGTCATCGAAACCTCGCCGAAATTGGACCAGTTCACTTTTTAAGGGGTGAATGATTTCTCGGCCGAAATTCGACCAGTCCAAATTTCAGAGGGTGATTGGGGTCTTAGCCGGACAGTCGAACCTCGGACCTACTTACGTCGTTTGTGACCAATGTTATTCAGTCACGTGTCTTTGAAACCTCGCTGAAATTGGACCAGTCTATTTTTCAAGGGGTGAGTGGGTTCTCACCGGACCATCGAGCTTCAGACTGTAATCCTACTTACTCGAATACATACGTACGTACATACATACATAAATACATACATACATACATATGCAGACAAACAATACATTCATATATGTACATACATACATTCATACATACATACATACATACATACATACATACATACATGTATAGACACAAACATTACATAAATACATCCATATGTGTGTGTATGTGCGCGCATACATACATCCATGTTAATTTATATATATAATATATATATATCATATATATTATATATATATTATATATATACATGTTAATTTGTTAGGTCATCAACTGGAAACTCGACCAGATAGGAATGAATCCGTCAGCCGAGGCCTACCTCGTCCTGCACAGATTCGGAGCCGTGAGTGTCTCTCTGTCATTGAAACCTTAAAGATATCTGTTGGTCTAAGCCACAAACACCACTGCATCAGTTCAACGCTGTTCTAACTCTGAGAGATGGAGCCACAGAAAATGCTTTTAAATCCACCCTATGTGATCAGAAATAGTGGGGTAAATAATAATACTGAATTTTATTGGATTATCCAGTTCTAAACCCCATTGATCGTCGTAGTCTGTCTGTTTGCCTGCTCTGTGACCTTTGGATCTTGACCTCGAACCGAATCTGACCTTACCTGCCTTTCGATTTTGTATTGACTCAGCGCCTGTGAATAAGTTGGTTCCTGTGACTTGGCTTTCGTTGGGCGCTATATAAATCTCGATATGTGACAGACTGTGATTGTATTTGTTTAATTATTTTGGTGATCAATAAAATATATATCTCTCTCTCTTTCTCTTCCTCTCTCTCTCGCTATCTCTCTCTCTCACTCTCTCTCTCTCTCTATCTATCTATCTCTTTCCATCTCTCTCTCTATCTCTGTCTGTCTCTCTCTCTCTCTCTCTCTATATATATATGTATATATATATATATATATATATATATATATATATCTTTCTCTCTTTCTCTCTCTATCTACGATTACGATCGAGTTGTGTCTACTTTCTTTGAAGATGAATGCTAAGACAGTTTTCTTTCTTTCTCATGCTTTCATTCGTCGTGGATCCGTCGTGAAGACTGAGGTAAGATTTTCTCTCGTCTCTTTCTCTTCTACAATCGTCTATCGATGCCCAGTGAAGTATGCCACTGGCGCTATAGAAGTTATTGTCAGACCAAGGATCTAGTTAAATCGATTATGACTTCTGTAGCGCCGCTAAGTTTCAAGGATGCACTAGGTTTCAATCGATGGTTACTTCAAGAAGCCGAAGTCGAAAATCGTAAGCATTTGGAGAGGTTCAGTGCGAATCTGATAAGTTACGGGTACAACAAATAATGTCTTGCTGATGATGAACAGTTTCTTAATCGTAATCGTAAACTCACCACGCCGCAGCAAATAAGGGAATTGTGTTTATGGAAGAAAACTCTTCTCACTTCAACAAACTTTTCTTTGACTTGCCATTTTTTTCTTTTACAAAAATCTTACCATGATTCTTCCTTTTCCCCTTATCTCTCTTCTCGATTGAATTTCGAACACGATCCACCGTAGCCGTCCGACTTTCTGACTCCTGGATCTTGAACTGGAACCGAACCCTTTTGCCTATCGATTTTGTGTTGACTGAGCTCCTGTGAGCAAGCTGATTCCCGCAACTTAGCTTTCGTTGGACCCTGTAGAAATTCGAATGCACGATTGCAATAAAAGTATGAGATATCGTCGCCTTATCTACGTTCCATTATGAGACATGGTAGACTGTTTGCTTGTCTGGTGAGACTGCCGCTCTGATTGCCACAGTTCTCGAAAGCCAAAGATACAGAGCAGCTGAAGGCAGCCATCGAGAACTACCAGGACATCCTAAGGACCAAGGCCAATCCCAAAAACCTCAAGAAGTTCGTCGAAGCATTTCTCAGGTCGGATTCTCGGTTTGAACTATAGTGGCGCGCAGGCGTTGAAACTTTCTAGTAATAGTAGTAGCAGTAGTAGTAGCAATAATAATGATGATGATGATGATGATAATAATAATAATAGTAATAGTAGTAGTAGTGTAACGTGACGCCCCTGCTAATGTTGAACTTTTGCACTCCTGTGTTTCAGTTAAGTGATTTTTTGTGGATTCCTAGTTAAGCGGTCGGATTCCATGGATTCCCTTGGGTTCTGTGGATTCCATGGCTTCCCCTTGAACTCCTTGGATCTCATGGATTCCCTCGAATTCCATGGATTCCCTTGGGTTCTGTGGATTCCTTGTATTCCATGGATTCCCTCGAATTCCATGGATTCCCCTTTGAATCCATAAATTCCCTTGGATTCCGTGGATTCCATGGATTCCCTCGGATTCCATGGATTCCCTCGGATTCCATGGATTCCCCTGGATTCCGCCCTGATTACATAAAAGGAGAGCGGAGCTAAGTAGAGTAGTAGTAGAGAGCCGGGCGAGTGAAAGACAGTGCGGTGTTACCTAGTGTAAGCCTCGTTTCTCGTTGACTGTTGGTTACTGAAATAAAAGAGGTGTACTTCGAACGCTGCTGTGTGTGAAATTATTAAATCCTCTGACATACAACGGAGGTCGGACCGCAGGACATCTTCTCTGTTTCCTTGCCACAGACACACTAGGAGGCAGAGGGCCGAGTTCGCGACAGTAGTATAGTAGTAGTAGTGGTAGTGGAAGTAGTGGTGGTAGTGGTAGTAGTAGTAGTAGTGGGAGTAGTAGTAGTAGTAGTAGTAGTGGTAGTGGAAGTAGTGGTGGTAGTGGTAGTAGTAGTAGTAGTGGGAGTAGTAGTAGTAGTAGTAGTAGTAGTAGTAGTAGTAATATTAATCATTGTCACCGTAATCATAATAGTAATAGTAATTATATTTATAATTATGATAATTATAATAATAATTATAATAATTATGTAATAATGCTATTGCTTTCTGTGGTACTTTTCTTCTCCCAGATTTCTAGCCATCCCAGCATTTTTTCAATTTCCTGAGAATTTCTTAATTCCTTAGAGATCATATATAGGCCTATCTCGGGTAAACAATAATTAAAAAGTCTGAAGTTAGCATCGATTGGGTTGCGAAGCGACATCCTCACGCACAGAGACGCTTTGACGTACGCGTTAACCAATGTAGCTAACCAGCTGCCTTTTGAAAACGTTGTCAGAACTGCTTCCCGTGTTTATGAGAAATGGTTTTATTTAGAAATCATTTTCTGAATTCAGTTGTGAGTTCGTGGCCGGGTCTTCATTTTGACCGATGTTTCACTGCTTGTTTGTTTCAGACGAACTAACATTGCGGATTCTATCAAAAAACTTAAGTAAGTTTAACTAAGTTTAAATTAACGGAATGTTTGCGGCACGGTGGTCTATTGGTAAGGCGTTTGGTCAGTGATCATGCGGTTGCGGGTTGGACTCCGTGTACCCCTCCGGGCAAGTTGTTTGCGCACACCGTGCTTCTGTCACCAAGCAGTGGAATTTGGTAGCGGCGTAAGCTTGGAAGTAAATGGCAAGTCCTGCGATGCACTGACCCCGTGTCCAGAACCTTGGGATTCGTCCATGGCCAGCTCAGAGGCCTAAAGAAAAGGAAATGAGCCCCTCCCCTACGTCTCACTTGTGGGATATGAGATACTTTACCTAAGAACTGAATGGTTACTGCAATAATGTCACAGTGATCTATTCCGGGAGTGCACTATGTCTGTTACCTAGCAGTTGTGAGTTTGAGCTAGCTGAGGGGATACAGTGTAGCAATATTGAGCAAGTTGTTTACACAGTTGTGTCTCTGCGATGAAGGAGTAGAATTTGGTACTGGTGTAAGGTGGGAAGTAAACGCCATGTCCTCTGTGCACTGGCATCGTATCCAGGACTTTGGGATTCGTCCTTTGGTGGTTCATAGCAGTGGCGGATTTAGCTAAAGGAGCTGGGGGCGGTTGGCCCTCTGCGCCCCTCAGACCAGACCTGTGCATTGTGGACTCTGGAAATGCCCTTGTCTCCGTCACTGGATCAATGGCGATCAATTTATTGATTGATTGGATGAATGATTGAATTGGTGATTGATTGGCTGATTGAATGATTGTCTGTAGGTGTCCAATGCTTAATTCGAATATTGGTTGGATGATCGATCGAATGGGTGATTGGTCGGCTGAATGAATGTATCATTTGATTGAATGATTGATTAAATGAATGAATGATTGATTGAATTAACGATTGATTTTGATTGATTGATTGATTGATTGATTGATTGATTGATTGATTGATTGATCGATTGACTATCGGTAGGTGTCCAGTGCTGCTGGTGACAGGACAGAAGTCCGTCTTCAACGGAACCACGAGGGCTTTGCATCAGGCCATTCTCAAGACCTGCGATGATAAGGCCAAGGTCGAGTTCATCGAGGTCGCTGGCGTGGCGAGCGTTCTCGAAGAAAAGGTAGCGACATCATCTGACTCATTTGGAATCGTTGTTCATTCATTCATTCATTCATTCATTCATTCATTCAGACCAATTAATACCTTTTTCCAAAAATCTGATCCTGATTTTTCTTCTTCCCCTTACTTTCTTCTCGCTTAAATTTCAAACACCATACACCGTAGCCGTCCGACTGTCTGACTGCCTGACTCCTGGATCTTGACCTGGAACCGAATCCCTTTTGCCTATCGATTTTATTTTGTCTGAGCGCCTGTGAATAAGCTGGTTCCCGCGACTTGGCTTTCACTGGGCGCTTTAGAAATCTCGATATTACGATTACGATTCCACCAGAATTACGACAATTATCCGACCCATCGTAAGAACTCACCATCCCTACACCTCCTAGAATTTAAGCGCTGGTCTTCCACACAAAACTGAAAACACTTCTCTTCCACCGGTTTTCGCAGGTGCCTCAGAGAAAGGTCGGCGATTGTTAAATCACTCAGCCACCTGGTGAGGTACATGACAACGACGACACACGTCGGGGCCTAATACACATTTTCTCAATGTGAATGTTTCTATTGCGAACGTATGGCCTTGACTATGAGCATTTCTCAATGAATTTACTGGGTGTGATCCTTCACCACCGCGGCCCCTTTGAATGGGGGCCACGCCTTTTGTATTAGTATTGAGTTGTTAACGACTTCTTGTGGCTGCCACGGCCCTTGACGTTGAGCTTACGAGGATTCTACCAAGACAACTGCGACTCAACGAAATTGACAAATATATAGCTTCTGGAGAAAGCGATTTAAAGGTGTCTAATCGCAACCTAACATTTGTAAATTGTAAAATGTAAACTTTTTATAGCGACTGTATGATCTCGACCCTGCTCTTTTTTCATTGAATTAATCGGGTGAGATCCTTTACCATCACTGTCCGTTTGAATGGGCGCCACGCCTTTTGTATTAGTATTCAGTGTTTAACGACATCTTGTGGCTCCCACGGCCGTTGACGTCGACATTTTCTCATATGGTGATGACGGAAAAAGTAGCTAGCTATTGAACAAAATGAATATATAGCGTGGGAGAAAAACGATTTAAAGGTGTCTAAGCACAACCTAATATTTGTAAAATATAAATGGAAATGTACAGGTTTTTCTACAGCGACCGTACGGCCTCGACCGTGCTCATTTTTCAATTAATCCGGTGAGATCCTTCACCACCGCTGCCCTTTTGAATGGGCGCCACGCCATTTGTATTAGTATTCAGTGTTTAACGACATCTTGTGGCTGCCAGGGCCGTTAATGTCGACCTTTATTAATTTGGAAATCCAATGCAGGGTGCTACTGGTTAAGCGAAACAAGCGACTAAACAGCGTCGGATAATGCAATTTGAAGGTGCTAAGCACAACCTAATATTTGTAAAAGTAAATGTAAATCTTCAAGTTTTTTATAGCTACCGTATGGTCTCAACCCTTCTCATTTTTCAACGAATTGCTTGGGTGAGAACCTTCATCTCCGCTGCCCATATCAATGGGTGCCACGCCATTTATGGTCCCCATTTACGGACTGCTGCTGTGATAATGGGAGACTCGGTGAGCAGTTGCAAAAACTGACACAGGGTGTCGCCAGCATAGAAACAAGTGAAACCGTAATGATCATACCATTTTTGTCACTTCCACTGTGTTATGTACTTTGAGGAACAAAAAAAATATAGGAAATTAATTATTATTCTATTAGATTAAATTTCTTGAGGTCAGACATTGTTCTGCTTTTTCTTTGTGCAGCCTGAAAAGCTGGCGGAAAGCCTTCAGTACTTCCTTCAAGGACTGGGACTTGGTTGGTATTAAAATAAAACTGATTCTAAAGGACAATATCTTCAAGAAATCCTACTGTTGTTTATCCAATCCACCACCTTTCCATTTTTATGGTTCATTCAAACTTGCCTTTTTCAAATTGCTTATCCACCGCAGGCTGCCTCTCTGTCCTGTTACAGGAGTGGCCCAGAGGAGGACTCGTGCTGAAAGAGAAGACGGTCCACGAGGGACTTGTCTGATCTTACGCACTTGTAAATCGAGTGCATCGATACAGGTTCCGTCACCGGTTTATAGATTGCTGTAGTGCCTTTTCCCTCTGCCCCCGGGGTCGGGGTTTCAGGATTTCACCCTGCACCCAACAGGGCGGCCCTCTCCGAGCCCATGACTTGCTTTACAGGCGGCCGCTTGTCACTGTCCCGTTACGAACCAGGCTACCGGCACCTGCCCCCTCAGGTGCACTCGTAGTAACCCATCGACAAAGGGGTGTGTGAGAACCCTCCCCCTGGATTACATTCTCTGTCCCGATGACGGCCAGTGATCAGGGTGCAGGTCACTACTGCATCGATCGGTTGGCACCCGACCCGACAGTAGCAATTCCAGTAGCAATTAAAAACTATATTCCAGTAGCAATTAAAAACTGTAGTCCAGTAGCAATTAAAAACTATATTCCAGTAGCAATTAAAAACTATATTCCAGTAGCAGTTAAAAACTATATTCCAGTAGCAATTAAAAACTATATTCCAGTAGCAATTAAAAACTATATTCCAGTAGCAATTAAAAACTAGTCTCTTTTACCTTCTGCTGTATAACTTACAATGTGTTGCTAACAGCAGAGGGGAATGATCTAATTTTCTTTCACAGTGTCATCGCTCCCTATGCACAACGTTTCACGCACAGTGCCACCTCCTCTGCGCGTGCGATCAATGTCGATGGTGGAGTACGATCTGCCCGTCTGCCAGCGCATGGCGGCCGGGGGTACATCCGGCCCTTCCACCCCGATCCTGGCCAGCCCCGTCGACAACGGCGAGGAAGTTCCGGCGACGAAGTAACGAGAGCATCGGATCGCTCTTGGGCCAGCGCCGCCGTTCATGGGTTGAGAGACACGCAGATGCATTCCGAGCTACGCCGAAGGTGGTGAGCAGGGCGCATTTTCGCCGATCCCACGTACGTTCAGCAAATATGAATATTCATGATGCAGTGTGCTAGGTTCAGCTAGGCGCGTTGATAACGTGAGAGCTTAACGTCGAGCCGAAATTCGAGCCCAAATTGCAGCTATACCACATGCGGCATTGTGTTGTCAAAAACGACAATGTTCTTTTCTAAGTAGATTAGTCACACTTTAGCAGATATTGTTTTCCTCTATGTTTGAAGCAGACTGTCAAAAATAAGCTCAAATTTTGAAGAAAAATATCTTAAAAATTAATGAAAAAAGATTACTTTCCATATTTATGATCATTGAATGTTTTGTTATATGTCACCCAAGCTAACAAGTGAGGAAACAACTAACATAAATAGTTGCAGGAAATTGTAAAAGAATTTTTATCTAAATAATGAAAAGGGTGACTTTCTACAATGTTAAATGCATAATATATGACAAAAACTTAGTAATAAAAATGATATTTAAACTTTTGAACTTTTTTCTATTTTTCTAGCAAATTCAAATATTCATTAACAGCTTGCGTCACTGCGTCATGAATATTCATATTTGCTGAACGTAAGTGGGATCGGCGAAAATGCGAGCAGGACACCAGACTGCGTGTCATGCTTTGCTTTTCATGTCCGTAGTCCTATCCCCCTCGCAGATCTAGAAATTTTATAGCGCCGTCGTAAAAAGTGCGTGTGGCGCAAATTCTTTGTTTCTGCGTGTTGACGTTTTTGGATGGCGAAGAAAATACTCGAATGGTGCGACGTTAAGTTGTCCTTCAGCTCAACGAAGTCTCGATTAGAAATAGCATTTCTAGTGGTTGAGAAAACTGCTATCTAAATTGCTTAAAGTTTATGTAGAACATGGTCAGTGCATGATGTTCTGTTTGGTAGCGTGTATGGGCTGTAATCCAACGACTGTGGGTTCGAGACTGCTCAGTAGACTCCGTGTAACAACCATGATCAAGTTGTCTGCACGTATTTGTTTATGTCACCAAGCAGTATAATTTGGTATCTGTGTAAGCTGGGAAGTAAACGGCAAGTCCTGCGACGCACTGGCCCCGTGTCCAGGATTCGTCCACTGCCGGCCGAAAAGAAGGAAATGAGTGCCTCTCCTAAGTTCCACTAGGGCCTGAGAGCTTTACTCGTTTCCTGGTTCCTCATTTTGGTCTTATCTATCCTGCAGATCCAGTTCCAAACACCATCCACCGTATACCCTCTAACAGTCTGCTTGACACCTGGATCTTGACCTGGAACCACACCCTTCCTGCCTATAGATTTTGTTTTGACTGAGCGCCTGTGAATAAGCTGGTTCCCGCGACTTAGCTTTCGGCGGGCGCTGTATAAATCTCGAGCCTTGAATTACAATTACTGCTAACACACGAATATGGACCATTTTATTATTTTTGCTAGGTCAGTATCCAAACTCAACGTAAACTATTTTCATCGTTACAGAGACATTTTAAACTCGGCAGTTTTACAAATATTGGGTTAATTTGGAATAATTAAAACACATCTTTAATAAGACAATCTGTAATATCATACTATGTTTTATATGTTAAAGGGATTTTGCAATAGTCTTGTTGTTAGCTCATGACAGGAATTTATTTCGAGATTTCAGTTCCACTTGCGTCCCCATCCAACGTTACTGTGATGAGTACATTGACCGTACACTGTCAGTGGGAAGATCAGAGGGTGAGGAGTGGACTCGCCACCCGCCCTCATATGCCGAGGCTAAGAAAAATGAAGCCCCTAACACTTCATACCCATGGCTGCCTCATGCAGCTAGCTTAATATATTCAGTGTATATTAAACAGTACTTATATATATTTTATAGAAATTATATATGTTTTATATTTATACATAAACAAGAAACATTTTCAACTCATGTTAAATCATACCTTTGTAGAACTGTTAGACAGTCATGTTACTGCGCGTTTGTGAGTTTCTAAAAGGCGCTAAATAAACAACCAGATACATACATACATACACAAACATATGTCCTCACAGAAAAACACATTTGTAAGCATTTATGTTCCATTGCAGCGGAACTGCAAACAATAATTATGTATGTGTAATTCTACGACATATAAATGTAGTATTCCTAACAGTATCGACACAGTATTTTTATTAGTTCCTTTCGAAAACCCTGTACTGTACGTATTTTAGCAGATTGCAACTCAAAAACTGTGCTGAGAAACGAACGAGAAAAACGTGGAAAGTGGACGTCGTAAAGTCTAGCCGTTATTCTTTAGTGTTTTCATCATCTAGTTGTAGTAATTTGTGTGAAAACTTAACCAGTTGACTGCGTATATAATCTGAGGTTAATAAATGTTGTACCAATTCGTAGAGATCGAATTAAACTCTTCTCTTTGTTCTATTTTTGCGAGGAACGCCTTCGAGAGATGCTACAAAGTAACTTGAGAATATTCAGTTGCAATACGCTGCGCTTTTAAAAGGTGTCGCATACATTTAAAAAAGGTGTCGTGTACATTTAGAGAAGTGTCGTATACGCTTAAAAAAGGTGTCGTGTACATTTAGAAAAGTGTCGCATACATTTAAAAAGGTGTCATGTTCGTTTAGAAAGTGTCTTATACTGGATATAACCCGACACCACCTTTGAAAGGCAGACCAAGTGCGGTGTCGTCCTTTAACAAAGCCCGCTGAAAATGACCCTCTTTGCACCCCTCGTCCGCATTTGGCATTACCATCACATCCCTCTGTAGATGTCTGCACCTCAACAGAGTACTAAGGCCTAGATTGGGCTATCCTGTTGATCATGCAGGGCAAACTGCGCCCCCCCCCAAGGTGGGGGTACTTCGATACAGCGTCCAGTAAAGGGACTCTAATTAGATCCAATGTAGTGCTGACTATCTCCTGTCCTAACCCTAACCCTTGGTGTTTAATTAAGGCACAGGCTGTACTGAAATAACTATGGGCCAAATTTAGATGCAGACGTCCGCATTTACCGTTAACCCCTACCCCTTGTCCACATTTCGGTGACCCGTCTCTCCCGTTTTTCGGACGTTGTTAATGGACGACCCCCTATGTTTGTATGTATCTGAATATTTTCTATAGCACAAGAAGCTTACGAAATATTGCACAAGAGGTCCTGTATGTAGACTGGAAGCTCCTCGTTTTAACAAGGGGTCACGTGTTCAGCCAAATTACATTCTTGATCCACGTCCCCAACCGCACATTAAAAGGAGGTTCCTTGGTGTGTGTACTGTTAAAAGAAAAATACTGAAAAATATGCTAAGGTCTTTGGAGGTTCCTGAAAATGAGCTATAAAAATATTCAGATACGTCATATTCAGAAGACAGTAAATAAAATTACAACATAACAAACTACCCTCCATATTTAAAAAAGACAAAGCAAATGAAACTAAAGTAAAGAAATAGTTCACCTAGAAAATGAGCTATAAAATGAGCTATACAAATATTCAGATACATCATATTCAGAAAAGACAGTAAATGTAATTACATGACAAACTACCCTCCATATTTAAAAAGGCAAAGCAAATGAAACTAAAGTAAAGAAACAGTTCACCTAGAATCCCCTTAACTTTAAACCCCTTGGCTGCACCTCTACCTCACTGAATTGAGCAAAACGTGCAGTGTTTCAAAATAACCATGGAATGTTCTCTAAGTGATTTGGCCACATCACTGATCCTAAAGTTTCCCTTTGAAGAAAACTCTGGCATTCTTGGAGAAGTCAATTGGAATCGTTGCACCAGCGGCCTTCACAGCCAAATATGCTGCACCAAACGCAGAGTTCTTCTCTGGAAAGAGCAGAGTGATCTCTGAAAGCTTTACGTCACTGGCAGATCTTGGACGAAGCCCTTCGAGGAAACCTATGAAACACAGAAATTTTTATGCACTGTGAGTGCCTTGAGAAAAGTAAAATATATCCATTGGTCAATATAATCAAATGCTTTGAACAAGTGAAATAAGATGTTGGTAAATATAATCAAATGCCTTGAACAAATGCAAGAAAACTTTGATCAATATAATCCTCTCCAGAATACCCTGTTTAATATAATAATTTTATTAAAGGCTGATGGTAACACTATCGGGTAACACAAATACATTGTTATGCTAAACACTTGCATAAAACATTTGTCAGCTTCTATGAAACTGAACTTAACTGGAACAGCTTCTTCTAAAGTGCTTCTGCAAAAATATTCTATGTGTAACAGCGACCCACAAACCTTGTTCAAGAAGGTCCCAGCTTTTGAAAACGGATCCAGTGCAGACAACGTGAAGCCCTCCTTCACCCTCCAACAACGACTGAAAACACAGACGCACACGATGTAACCCACCATTTCAACACCCAAACACCAAAAGAATTTAACATTAATGGACATTTTTAGAATGACTCTCAGATGTGATGTAAAATGTGCTCCATGGTAATGTATATGTAAATGTACATGGTTTCACATAGCAACCATATGGCCTCGTCCCTGCTCATTTTTCAATGAACTAATCGGGCGAGATCCTTCACCACTGCTGCCCTTCAGCCGGCAATGGACGAATCCCAAGGTCATGGACACGGGGCCAGTGCATCGCAGGACTTACCGTTTACGTTCTAGCTTATCCCAGTACCAATTGGTATTGCTTGGTGACAGAGGCACGGTGTGTGCAAACAACTTGCCCAGGGTCGTTACACAGAGTCAAACCCACAACCGCATAAGCACTGACCAAACGCCTTACCAAAGAGCACTAATGCTCTTACAGAAGAGGTCAAGTGGCCAGCTGTGTTGCCAGACAACAAACTGTTGCTTTCACATAAAGTTCCAAGATTTCAACTGCGGATGCGGGCGAGAAACACAAACACAGCTACCATCCCACCTAGCGGCCACTTGAGGCATTAATTATCCAACACTGGTTTGAAGTCCTTTAGACGTAAAACAGATCATTAGACGAACCTTGTCGGCTTTTGGTAGCAGGGCCAAAATGTGCCAGGCTAACAGTTTTCCAGCTTCTCTAAAGATGTGGCAGCACAGAGGATCACGTCGTTCTCGAGCCGCTGTCAACAGCAGGACTCATAATGTAAAAGCATAACTATTTATGCAATTGTAATGTAATTTAATAAACAGCTTTAACTGAATGCAAGCAAAGCGTTTACATTCAAGGATGTACGTTAGTATCTAAACTTTTACAGAATCCACAGCTTGCCAGTTTGTAAACAACTACAAAAATAGAGAAAATAGTGAAAACTGATAGTGAAAATCCTACATTTGTACTAACTCTTTTATCAACATTAGTTAAACCGTTCAACTTAGGTTTGATCGGTGCATGATTACGAAGCTCTAAGTTACGCCAGTCCAAAAAATTTAAACCTGGCGCAATGTGTAATTTACCAACAAAAAGGTTTTCTTATTACAAAAATCCTCTGATTTAGCCTTCTAATTGAGTTTTTTCAATATTTGTCGTATTTCTGTCAAAAAGCAAACCTTTTGCAATGTCTTTGCACATTCCAGCAAGAACAGTCTTCTGGAAATCTGTGTACAAATGTTTCAACATATCCATCTGGTCCTTTACCTAAAATTTCACCCAAAAGACATCGAGGGCTTGATTCTGACTTTGAAAAGTTTACATCAAATTTATACTAAAGATTTACACTTGACCAAATCAGGGCCTAGAGGAATTAAAATTACAGTCATTGTAATCAAGGAAAACAGATATCAAAATCACACAATCATTGTAATCAGGGCATAAAGGAATTCAAAATTACAGTCAACGTTACTTGTGTACTACATGTTTATACATATGTGGGTATGAAAGCCAAGTGTTTAGAGTGCTCAGCTTATAACGTGGAGATTACAGGTTCGAGCCTCCTCCCGTGAGATGGTTACTGTTTAGAGACCTTGAGCAAGTCTTTCACTCTCAACTGCTTTGGACATTAGATTCAGATTTACTGACCTTGCAATCGTAAATGCAATATAATAATAATATACTTGTACAATATGTAATCCATGTAAACATGCAGCATTTTCTGACTCTGTTACATAAAACACACACATCTACATTGTAAACAGCCTCGGCCCAAGAGTACTGAACATCACAGAACTTCTGTAAATCTTCAATGCTGGACATATAGGCATTAACTGCAAATTTCAAATATTGCTGAAAGCGACAGCAAAGTCATATTGCAACCTTTTCAAATAGAACCACTGGTAGAAAGCTCACCTTAAAATAATCACACATGATTTGGTTCGCCACTTTAATATCAAAGGCAGATGGGACGAGGTTGTCAAGAGTGTCAAAAACCGTCTTCAGACAGGTATAGCTGATCCAGTAGGCTGTTGTGCAAAAAACAATCGTCTCTTGCAACAAGGCACAACACATTGGTATTATTTTTTGGACACTAGGAAGAAAGGACCCTTCAGGATGTGGAAAAGTTTATTGCACGTTGTTCTGGAATGGCCAATCCTCGCTCTTATCTGACTTTGAATGTTTCTGTAAAGGTAACTGGTAAGTTGTAAAGGCAAGTAAAGGTAAGTTATAAAGGTAACTGGTAAGTTGTAAAGGCAACTGCATTAAAATGCTGGATGGCCATGGAAATGAGATGAAAGAGAAATGAAGTCTCCCTCTTGTCACTAGTTGTTTGGGCCAAACATGTCATGATTATTATTATTATTATTATCATTATCATTATTATTATCATTATTAATAAATTTGTAAAGCATATAAAGCTGCCTCCACAGACCTCTTGAAATACGATTGCTGGCCACAGTTCACTTCAAAATGCCTCTTGTGTTATCCTGGCGCTATAGAAGTGTTCTATGTCAGATTACTGTACTGGTAACTGTAACTATAATAATGCCAATTTTTATAGCACCAGAAGTAGTGAGCTACTTCTAGGGTGCTTTAGCTGTAGCACAATTCGATTCAATTACATATAATAGTGCTGTATAATATCTTCTCTGCATTGAATTAGATTAGATAAGATTAGAAGATAAGATGGCGCCCAGGTCACCTGATCCTTCATCACCCATCAAGTGACCCCATCCACCACATCGGAATCTATCCTCGTTTGGGTTGATCAGTTGGCAGTTGGATCCCGTTCCCGCAATTAGCACGATCCCACCTGAAATTACAAAACCACAGAATAACGAAGACGTGATTCATCATTTCAGAATAAAGGCAAGAAATTGAATCGAGTCTGGGTGGATAGCGTGATTGATTTGCCTTAAAAGATTATTAATCTCTTACAAAATAACAGTTTAAGAGCTATTTTAAATGTTTTAAAATAAGAGATTAATGTGCTAGACGTCAAATTTGATTTACAGGCAATTTGGATAATAGAAGCACAAAAACCAAGTTGTGTCTACCGTGTGGGAAAGCAGTGGCAATTGATCCAACCGTATCACAGCAGACGTAGTTGTGCTTGCTCAAGTTAGGATACTTTGCCTTAAGTCCGGCTTGAATCTGCCTGCTCGATTCTTCGTTGTCTGCTCCGCTCAACGACATTCCCTTCAGAAAATAACCATTCAGGTTCATCAACAATGCGATCGTTAGTAAAACAGCGAAAACTTCGTGTATAAATGAACAAAATTTTGCCTCAGTCATTGAAATCACTTTGTAACGAATTATTGTAACTGTAATTGTAATTAGAAATTTGTAAAGCACCTCTTCAAGGTAGCCTTATCAGAGGCGCTCCCAGCCCCTTGTCCCAGAACTGGGGAATAATACGGTCTTCAAGTGCTTACGGAAGAGGGAGAGGAGCTCCCTTCAAATTATTATAATAGTACTATTATTCGTTGGGGAGGTGTTTGAATGGTGCTATATAAATGTTCACATACATACATATATACATTTCTGCATTGATGAAGTCCTAAGAAACTGTATATTAACGATTTGTTCAAGGACCACATTGAGTTTTAGTGTTAGTGTTGACAATATTTTGGTTGAAGTCTAAAAGTACAATGTTTGAATCAATAGATGCAGTGCATAATGTAAACATGAAAATTTATTACAAGGTACACATCAACAACCAAATGATTTGCAAAGTAATAAAGTCTTAAAGTGATCTTAAGCTCCAGCCACTCAGCTGATCTGTCAAGATTCGGATGATCTACAGAGCAATTCAGATGCATTTTTTGTGACTCACGCAAAAAATGCTCGTAAAAACAAAAACACCTCAACTCTAACTAGCCTCTCCAACAGAATACAATCTCTGATTACGATTTCACTCAAAGCGACCATCAGTTGATGCCTTGCGCTTTAAGATAACAGTGCTAAAAAATTCATCAGAACAGATCAGAGTATTTGGAATTTGTTCCTGGTATTCTGAATCATCTACCACAAAAGTCCGACTTGTCAAACCACAATCATTTTAAATCACTTGTCATGACTCAACATTTAACTCCTGCATGATTACAGAATATTTGGAATTTGTTCCTGGTATCATCCACCATAAAAGGCCAGACTTGCCAAACCACAATCATCATTTTAAATCATTTGTCATGACTCAACATTTAACTCCTGTCTGATTACAGAATATTTGGAATTTGTTCCTGGTATCATCTACCACAAAAGGCCAGACTTGTCAAACCACAATCATTTTAAATCACTTGTCATGACTCAACATTTAACTCTGACTTTGTCCTTACCTCAGATTCAGATTCATTGACTTTGCACGCATAATAACTGCTTTAAATAAACAAAATAATAATAATGCACTTTAAATTTACCCATATAAAAATCTGGTTACAACACTCTCATATCAATATTCAGTAAGAAAACACACATACTTCGATTTTACATGAGGGTTACATTTACCAAGATACCAATATTTACCACGATTTAGCTACATTAATGCCGCAGGACTCACCAACGACAGCAGAGGTACGTCGAGACTAATGCCAGCTTTCTTCTTTGCTTCATTTGTCAAGTCGTTCAGTCTCTTCAGACATTCATCCAGTCCAATTTGCTGAAATTCACAACAACGGATTCATTTCACTGGCTGCATCTCAAAGACAACGTTTTTGCTGCTGCCATTCTCTGATTTTATTCGCCTTCAATACCAGTAATCGATTAAACTGTTTTACTTAATCTCCAGTCTAATCTACAGAATTACATGGTGCTATGGTACTGAGACATCCCACAGTTTACTCAATGAGATACTGAGATTGTTATAGTCCAACCAATGTGGTACTGAGAATTTCAATAGTTTAACCAATGTCATACTGAACGATCCATAACCAGCCCAATGTCATACTGAGATTTCCCATAGTCTAACCAATTTCACAGCAAAAGTTCTCATTGTCTCACCAATATTGTACAAACACTTTTCATACCCTAACCAATCTGATACTAAACTTTCCCATATTCTAACCAATTTGGTACTGAAGCTACCCACGTGACATTGAGACTTTCAATAGTCTACCCAATTTGGTACTGAAATTACCCACAGTCTCACCAATGTGACATTGAGGCTTTCAATAGTCTACCCAATTTGGTACTGAAGTTACCCAGAGTCTAACCAGTGTCATATTGTGATATTCTTCTTACCCAGTGGTTTGTGCTGAGATCAACGTCTGCTTCTGCAATCAACTCTCCAAGGCCGTTCAACAGAACTATCTGCGTGTGGGTACCTCCACTACACACAACAAAACGGAGATAAAGTCTGATCTCACAATTCATATTTTCACTATAAAATTCGCTGTGTCAGATAAAGTCCTTCAAATAGGTCAGAAACAAATTACGACTTATGCCATACTGTCTTTTCAAATTGCATTTGTCATTCATTTGAATGTGGTCCGTGTTTCTAAGTTTCCCAGACTGGAACGGGCTCTCCAGCCATCAAATATGATACAAGTCCCTGAAAGAATGCACTATAATATTACTCACTTATATGTAAACGTACACAAATTTATATAGTGACCGAATGACCTCGACCCTGCTCATTTCGCAATGAACTGATTGGTCGAGATCCTTCACCACCATAGCCTGTTTGAATGGGTGCCATGCCATTTAAAGCCCCATGCATGGACCACGCAAGTCCAAGATTTAAATCTCTCAAATATATAGCCACTATCAGGCTGCAAGTCGGTAACCTCATGCACAGAGGTGCCTTGGTATAGGCTTTATCCAACTGTGCTGGGGTTGGCCATATTGTTCAACCTTGGGCAATTTATTTAACTGGTCAAATCTTCCATTTTACTGTCTGTTTAACTGAAACCAGAAGAATACGAGGATGCATGCGAAGAAGAAACTGAAAAGGCAATTTGGCAAAGTCATGGCTGGTTACAACGCATCTGACGAAGCACATTTCATTGTGCAAACAATTTCTCATGTGCACATGAGATGCATACCAGATTAAATACGTTCTTTCATGCAAAATAGTATATGGTGTTCGTTACTCATCGATTACTTACTTATTTATTGGAGAAGCGCTGTTCGGGGCTTGCAACGCCCTTTTCTCTCAGTCTGGAGCGGCCATATTCTTTTACACGTGGTCCGCCGCAGTCGGGCCAAAGAAAATATTACCAAGCAAAATAACAGATACTGCTCTCAAACTGGGCAATTCATTACTGGCACATTTTGAAATTATTCTCTTACCCCTCGATCCCTCCAAAAACGTCACTTTTGGAAGCTGAACGCATTGTCTGGAGCTACGATTACGATTACTGCAGACCAAAAAGAACAGGTAGCAGGCGACAGTCGCTTTGCGAACAAGTAAGCTGCACCACCGGTTAAGCTCACAGTCTACAATCGACACAGTATATCTTGTACATTAACGTCCTGGGCTTTCCGAAAGCCCCTTGAAGCGACAATTTATGCTCTCGTTGTAAATTAGTTAAATTCTGATTTTGTTTACACCCCTCAAGGGGTTTAGAACAAACAGCGGCAAACGTCCGCCAGGCACATGACATTCGCGATAAACCGTTTAACCACGTGAGCTGTAAACAAAGTCCGTTGCCTTGCGAGTCCGGTAACACGGGGCCTGGGCCCGAGGGATTGTCCTCTACCTGGAAAACGTCATTAACGATTACTGATCCAAATTATTTATTTCTGCTAACATCTAACAAGTATTAGCTGGCTTCATTAGGCCAGGTAACGTACATATCTCACCTTTTCAACAGATCCCACCCTGATCAGTCTTCCCATTTCCCTCAGCTTAAACACAACTCACCCTAACCTCCCCAACCCTCCTCTGTCTGGTCTCCTGGCAACCGGACTTCGTTCTTGACATGGCGTCTTTGAATAACCCTACGGACCTGACGTAGCGCTCATGAATAAGCTGGTGCTCTGCGCTTAGCTTTTAAGTAGCGCTTAAGAAATTTCGACTTTACGATTACTTTTATGTTAACGCTGATCAAGCGGGAACCAGGACAAATAACATAGTTCCAAATACTTCTCGATGTCCTGCAAATGTTTTTGTTCGTAGTGGATTTTTAAAAGTAACTCGGAGGAAAAATTAGGAAAAATAAATAGGCCGAAACCTTTGAAAACCTGTAAAGACATGTGGTTAATTTTTTAAACAATAATTGTGTTTTTTGTAAAGGTTGGCCGGAAAAAATAAGAAAACCCGCAAAAGACACCGAAGTTGGTATTAAAAGAACAAAAATACCGAAAACCGAATAAAAAATACAGAATGCAAAAAATGATTTTCCTTAAAACTTCATTCATTCAGAGCATTTAAAAAGCGCCCGTTCAAACATTATACAGAGGGGGCTCCCTCCGGCTCCGACGAAAGAAAGCAGTCTTCAACTGATGTTGAGAAGTGTAGGCCTATTATATATCGTTCATGGAACATTCGTTAACATTGTTGAAAGTGGAGGGGCAGCTGGGCGCCTTCGTTAACTGATTAGTTTATTAACAGATTGCCTGGTTAGCCCATTGGTTAAAGCGCCTCTGTGCGTCAGGAGGTAGCTTGGTAGCAGCTCTGGTTACCTGCATTGGTTAAAGCGTAGCCTACGTCAAGGCGCCTCTGTACAAGAGGATGCCGGTCCATATAACGACACAGCATTTCAGCGATTTGAATCTCGGGCTAGAACAGTCCCGTGCACAGGGATCTTGAATGGCGTGGACCCATTTAAAAATGCAGTGGTGGGGATGGATCTCACCCGATAAGTTCATTGGAAAATGAGCAGGGTCGAGGCCATACGGTTGCTATATAAAACCGTGTACATGTACGTTGTGGCACGTTGAACTGCTAAATAATCATCGATATCCTGGTAGATTCATATGGGTCAAGTCTTAACAGTCTGTTGCTGTTGCTGAGACTCAGCCGAAAGAAAGGTGGCTAAGTATGAAATTATCCTGCTGGCTTACAGCTTCAACAGTAGACATGATCTTATATGTTGGTGTTAGAGGACGGCAAATTTCAAATTGGGAGGCCATGTTCAGAATGCCATTAAATATACATGTAACATGCACATATAATAACAACAAAACATATAAACAAACTGCATACAAACCAAAAGATATAATCATGAATCTTGAATAATGAAGTTTGCTAATATCCACTTCCTCCGATCAACTTCTGTCGCAGTTAAGTCACCAAATTTCCTTTCTTAAAACTACTAGAAACCTTCTTGCCATGACCAAAATGCTTTTCAGAGTTAGACAATTCGAAGAACAACAAGTATGTTCATAAGCAGGTGATGCCTAGAAAGCCAGAAACATGCCATTGACAGGCTTTTGCAAACTCCATCATTTTCTAGTTTCAGACTTTCAGATCATGTAGTTTCAAACTACAACAGGTTATACAATCCCCAAATGATTACTGTAATAAAATAAAAATAAAAAGAATAGGCTATCTACTTCTATAGCAAAAAGGTTAATGCCAAATGGTGGCTGGCTGAAACTGTAAACAACTCAAAATCTATGACAGACACGAGGAAAAACTCTGAAATCCAGATGCACAAACAAGCACCACAAAAAATATTAACTAAAACACCCATATCGAACAACAGATGTAACAGTTTGATGATAGTAACCATCTAGTATGGGTTCTCATATGGCAAATGTTGATAATAGAACTGGTGTCAAACTAAGAAAAAGCTCGTGAGTTTCCTGTATACTGTGAATGCAAGTAAAAGGCGCATTTCAAGTAATTCAAGAAATCTATCTTTTCTCAGGAGCATTGTATTTGTGATGATAACAATGTCCCATGAATTCTTCTTCAACTTCAACACTTCATCACACATTCCATAACCATAAGGTTTAATAACATCAGCACCTATTCACGATTCTCCTCTAGAATGCAGTTTCCCATCATAACTTGGCTGTTAACTTGCCTAAATGAAAAGCCTCGTCTAGTTTCTGTTGTTGAAAAGCGTTTTCTGTCAACACATTTGTCACCTTCAGTAAATATGCTGAGGATCTCTTAAGTGAATTAACTTCCATGGCTTCTCTTTGTTAAACTTGACACATCAATTTGACATTTACGTGTCATGGTTTTTCTACAGTGTGGGCTTTCAAATGCATTTGTGAACACTCATGGTGAATTCATCATCACAAAATAACATTTTGATGGCTTTTCTACGGCATGGGTTCTCAAGCGCTATTTGAGATCTTCATTTCCTGCAAACAGTCTGTCACGTACATCACCCATTGTGTGGTTTTTCACCATCGTGTATTCTTGCATGCACATAAAGGTTATAAAGTCTTGAAAACATTTTGTTGCAACTCTGACACACGTACTGTTTTCTCCAGTGTGGATTTTTATATGGAATATACCAGAGTATGTTTATATGCAAATGATTTGTGACATAAATTGCACATGTATGGCTTTTCTACATTGTCGGTTCTTCTATGCACATGAAGTTTACTACACGTTGAAAAGAATTTCTTGCAACAGTGACACATTGTTTTCTTCATTGTGGGTTCTTACATGGCATGCTAGAATGATCTTCTGTCCAAATGATTTGTGACATAAATCGCACTCATATGGGTTTTCTTCAGTGCAAGTTCTTGTATGGCATTCTAGATGAATGCCATGTGCAAATCCTTTGCGACATAACTTGCAGATCTATGGATTTTCCCTAGTGTGGGTTCTCGTGTGATATTCTAGATTATATTTCCGTTTAAATGACCTGTGACTCTCTGGAGTGGGTTCTTGCATGTACATGAAGTTTACTACTTGTTAAAAACAATTTGTTGCAAAACTGACACACATATTGTTTTTCTCCAGCGTGGGCTCTTAAATGGTATGCCAAAGCAGTCTTCTGTGCAAATGCTTTGTGACAGAGTTTGCACTGGTATGGTTTTTCTCCAGTGTGGGTTCTTCTATGGGAGTCCAAGTAAGTCTTAATTGCAAACACTTTGTCACATAAAGTGCACTTGTATGGTTTTTCTCCAGTGTGGGTTCTTATATGGCAGTGCAAGGAATTCTTAAGTGCAAATGCTTTGTGACAGAAAGTGCACTTATATGGCTTCTCTCCAGTATGGGTTCTCATATGGTTTTCCAGAGATTTTTTACAAGCAAATGCTTTTTCACATAAATTGCAGTTGTATGGCTTTTCTCCAGTGTGGGTTCTTGTATGCCTTTCCATGTTACCTTTCCGTGAAAATGTTTTGTCACATAAATTGCAGTTGTATGGTTTTTCTCCAGTGTGGGTTCTTACATGGTTGGCCAGAGTATTCTTCCGTGCAAATGCCTTGTGACAAAGTTTACACTTGTATGGTTTTTCTCCAGCGTGGGCTCTTAAATGGTATACCAAAGCAGTATTCTGTGCAAATGCTTTGTGACAGAGTTTGCACTTGTATGGTTTTTCTCCAGTGTGGGTTCTTATATGGCAGTGCAAGGAATCCTTAAGTGCAAATGCTTTGTGACAGAAAGTGCACTTATATGGCTTCTCTCCAGTATGGGTTCTCATATGGTTTTCCAGAGATTTTTTACAAGCAAATGCTTTTTCACATAAATTGCAGTTGTATGGCTTTTCTCCAGTGTGGGTTCTTGTATGGCTTTCCATGTTACCTTTCCGTGAAAATGTATTGTCACATAAATTGCAGTTGAATGGTTTTTCTCCAGTGTGGGCTCTTACATGGTTGGCCAGAGTATTCTTCCGTGCAAATGCCTTGTGACAAAGTTTACACTCGTATGGTTTTTCTCCAGTGTGCCTTCTTCTGTGGATTTTCAGGTTACTCTTATGTGAAAATGCTTTGTCATATAAATTGCATTTGTATGGCTTTTCTCCAGTGTGGATTCTTGTGTGGTATTCCAGGTTAGTCTTCTGTGCAAATGCTTTGTCACATAAAGTGCACATATGTGGCCTTTCTCCAGCGTGGGTTGTTGTATGGTTTTCCAGAAGAACCTTCTGGGCAAATGCTTTGTGGCATAAATAACAATTGTACGATTTTTCAAGTTTGCATTCTTGCATGGAGTTTGGAATGTTTAATCTTTGCAAATATTTAGTTACATAATTCACGTTCCTACTGCTCTTCCTGGTTATTGTTTATTGAATGCATCTTCAGAAAGTCAGTGATCTTCAGATCGTCTATATTCTTCAGATCTTTACGACAGATCGGTGATGAATTGCCAGGTTCGACGGTGATGCATTGACTGGTTCGGATTATGCCTAAGTTAACTAACGACAGCTAAGCGAGCGAACATCCGCTGCACGAGCTAACGGTCACTGACAGATATGTCAAAGTTACCACATAGGCGCAACGCTTCTAGGAGTCGCAACGCTGCAGTGTCTGTGTTGGAACGAATTCGTAGAAACCCGACCGACAAGAATCTCCTATCCGAACAATCGTCCAAAAGGGCTTGAATACCGATTACACGTAGCACTTGGGCTGCCACGGACACAACCGTCCAGTGTATCTGTAGCACGGTCACCGATGTTAACGAAGTTCCGGTAATGCTGACAAACACGTAGAACTCGAAATTTTTTAACAAACAATTGAAACAAACAACTTTTGTACTTCGAAAGCTAACTTCCACAAAACTGATATCGATAGATGTAAGCGCCACGCTCTGACGTCATCGACTTTCGGATGCTGAGCTTAATGACGTCAAACATATAGTGTGTAGTTTCTGTTTAACGACGCTGTGTCATAACAAAGATGGCTAGCAGCGCCCTCTCCTTTATCCAGGCTTGGGACTGGCAGCACCAGAATACGGCTTGGCGTTGTTAATATAAAACGGTTGAGCCAAAGATTTTAAGAAGGCAACCTTCATAAAATTTTTGGGTTGAGCCATCTATATCGTAATCGTAATCGTAATCTCGAAATTTCTACAGCGCTCAACGAAAGCTAAGTCGCGGGAACCAGCTTATTCACAGGCGCTCAGTCAAAACAAAATCGATAGGCAAAAGGGTCAAGATCCAGGAGTCAGGCACTCAGACAGTCGGACGGCTACGGTGGATGCTGTTTGAAACTGAAGCGAGAAGAGAGACAAGAGGAAGAGGAAGAATCAGGATAAGATTTTTGGAAAAGAAGTGTTTTCAGTCTTGAGTGAAAGACCTGCGCAGAAACTGAAAGAGGTGAAGTGTTGGTGAGTTCGTATGATTGACCAGACAACTGTCGCAATTCTGGCGGGAGTTTATTCCAAAGGGGTGGGGCAGCTATGGCTATGGAGCGATTTCCAAATTTTAAGGATGAGGTGACGGGAGGGCGAAGAAGTGTTAGGACAGATGAGGAGCGGGTTGAACGGAGTGGTTGGATAGTAAATAATTGACGAAGATAGGAGGGTTGGGAGGATTGAAGTGTGTTGTAGGTGAGGGATAAGACTTTGTACTCTATTCGTTCTGGTATTTTAAGCCAGTGCAGTGATTTGAGAACAGGGGTGATGTGATGGTATTTGGGGGTTTTGGTGACAGCACGTGCGAGAGCATTCTGGATAGCTTGTAGGCGATTTATCTGGGTTGTGTCAATATTGAGGAAAAGTGAATTGCAGTAGTCAAGTTTTGCATGGACTATGGATGTGGCAATGATAGATGCGGTTTTGAAGTCAAGCATAGGACGGATTCTGCGAAGGTCGCGGATATGCATAAAGCAAGAGCGGGAAAGATGGCTGATATGATCAGAAAAAGTAAGGTTCTGGTCGAAAATAACACCTAAATTACGGACAGAGGAGTTAGTATTAAAGGTGTGGGTGGAGGCAGAGTCCAGGCTGAGGGAGATAGAGGGGTCAGGAATTTTCTTCAGCTGGTCACGTAGGCCTATAAGTATGAATTCAGTTTTAGATGGGTTCAGGCATAAGAGATTAGATGTCATCCAAGAGGAGATTTGTTTAACCACACAAAGAAGATGATCTGTAGATTCATTGAAACAATTTGGAGAGAAAGAGATGAATAGTTGGGTGTCATCAGCATAGAGGTGATGGTCAACGGAGGATGCTTTAATGAGTGAACTGAGTGGGGTAGTGTAGAGGATAAACAGAAGAGGTCCAAGAACGGAGCCTTGTGGAACTCCGCAAGTAAGAGGGCATGACTTAGAAGAGGCTTCCGAAGTTTTAACAGAGAAAGAGCGGGAGGAGAGATAAGACTGTATCCATAGGAGAGCAGTGTCAGCAAAACCAAACCAGGTTGAAAGTCGGTGGAGTAAGATATTGTGATCTATGGTGTCGAAGGCTGCAGAGATATCGAGGAGACAGAGGCAAGAAACCTGTTGATGAGAAATGGCAGAAACAAGCTTGTTGTAGAGAGATGTCAGCAGAGTTTCGGTTGAGTGGCGTTTAGTAAAACCAGACTGGTGTGGGTTAATGAGTGAGTTAGAAGCTAAATAGTTATTGATTCGAGAGAGGACAATCCGTTCAGTTAATTTGGAGATGAAAGTCAGGTTAGAAACAGGCCGGTAGTTAGAAAGGATTTCCTTGTCGAGAGATGATTTCTTGAGAAGAGGGGTAACAAGAGAGTGTTTAAAAAGAAGGGGAAAATTTCCAGTAGAGAGAGAGAGGTTAACTATTTTGGTAATAATTGGAACAAGGACAGATGCACAGTCTTTCAATAAGGAGGTAGGTATAGGGTCAAGTTCACATTGTTTGTTTGGGAGAGATTTTAGCAGATTTAGTATTTCGGTCTCTGATGTAGGTTGAAAAGCAGAAAATGAGGATCGAGGTGGGGAAGGTGGACTGTCATAGGTGGAAGAGGGAGCATCAGCAGCTGGATTGTTGGAGGTTTTGGAAAGTAGAGATTGAAGAGAGAGACGGAGGGTACTAATTTTGTTCGAAAAGAAAGAACAGAACGAGTCGGCTATTGAAGAAGACGGAAGAGAATTTGGAAGTGGACTAGATGAGTTCCGATGGAGGAGCTGGTTAATAGTTTTCCAGAGAAGGCGAGGGCTAGAGGATCGAGAACGAACTAGTGAGGAGTAAAATCTTTGTTTAGTTGCAGTAAGAAGGCGATGGTATTTATTTGTGGCAGATTTAAGGGCAGAGAGAAGTTGAGGATCCCTGGTGCGTTTATAGGCACGCTCAAGGCGTCGCCGGAAAGATTTGAAGGCCTGGAGATAGGAATTGAACCAAGGATTGTTAGAGTGAGAACGGGATTTGGTAATAATAGGAGCATGCTTGTCAAGGATAGTGGAAAGAGTGGTGTTATATGAAGAGAGAAGGTCATTCAGGGAGGAGGGTGGATTTAACACGAGATCAGAACAGGAAATATCTTGTGTGAAGGCTTCAATATTTATTGAACTGATGCGACGAAAAGAATGAAAGACAGGATCAGGACGTGGTGTCGGAAGAATGTTAAGATATGTAAAGATGGGGTAATGATCAGATGGCGAGTCAAAAGAGAAAGATATATCAGGTGATAGAGTGGAGAACGATGACGTGATAATGAGGTCAAGTGTGTGATTGTGAATGTGGGTGGGGAATTTGACATGTTGAACCAGATTAGTTGAGGACAATAGGGTGAGGAATTCAGAAGCAAATGTGTCAGAGGGGTTATCGACATGTATATTGAAGTCACCTGTAATCAGAAATTCATGAGGTGTAGTGGCGGCAGTAGAGAGGAGGGTGGTAAATTCTTTCAGGAAGACCGATGGAGGACTTGAATATGAAGAGGAGGATGGAGGGCGATATACATTAAAGATAGTCAGATTTGTGTGAGGAAGTTTAAGCGTAACTGATGCACATTCAAAAGAGTGGAAACAGTAACCAGGTGAGTCTAAAACTGTGGCAGGTTCTCGGGTGAGAAAGGCAATACCACCGCCAGTTGGATTTTTATGAGAAGGGCTAGATGGTTTGCAAGGACGAGGTGTACTGTAAAGATGGTAGCCAGGAGGAATACAGTCTTCATATTGAGCAAGAGTGGTGTTTAAATTAAACCAGGTTTCAGATAAGGCAAATATGTCAGGCGGGTGAGAAGAGAGGGCTATATCACTGATTTCTTGTGAATGTGCAGGATGTAGTAATGATCGAATATTTAGCGTGCAAAGTAAGAAGCGGTTGTTGTCAGTATTTTGAGCATTGTCGAGGATGTTGGAGGAAGAAATTCTGGAAGGAGGAGGACAGGTAGGAGGTGAGGGAGGAGGACATGAATAAAAATCCAGTGGGCCAGGATTTGGGTGGATGTCCCCGGAAAGCAGGATTAGTATGTTGAAGATGGTATGGCGGGTGAGGTGCTGTGGTGGTCGCCTGAGAGATGAAGTTAGGAAGAACGATAAAGGAATAAAATACATACGTCCATACTGCATAGTCGCAGTGCCAAATTGGGCGCAGTAAGAATGTTTGGCTGTAGGAACAATGTAGGGCAAGCGGGTGTGGAAGGGTTGGCAACTAATATGGAAGGCGATCATGAAACGTAGACCGAAAATAAGAAGAATGATTGAACTGTACATTATGTGATCTAAGATGACGTGGCAGTTTGATGAAGCTAAAATGGCGGAAGGTAAAGACGCAGGCGAACGAGTGCAAAAAGGACAAAAATTAGGCGAATCTTAAGTTGATTAAATGTTGAAACAAATAGGAACGAACTCACCAAAGACAGAGCATAAATCCGGTAAGAAAGAAAAATTAAAAAATCAGAAAAGACGTCGAAAAGTTAGAAAATATAGAATTGAGAAATAAAGCGCAGACGCCGCGACGCTGGTTCCCTACTCCCGTAGACGTCGTTGGATTGAATCAAATGTGGTGGTTTAACGGTGGCCCAACCAGATTAATCGTAACGTTAAGCTCCAGAATTGCTAAAGCACTACTTAAAAGCTAAGCCCTGAGGACCAGCTTATCACGAGCGTTGCATCAAGTCTGAGTTTTGTCCAGTGATACCATATGAAGACCAAATTCTGTTGCCCGAATACTAGAGAGAAATTAAAAGACAAAATAGCTGTTACGACAAGTTGTGTTTAAGTAGAAAGAAACAGCTATGTCCGCGGCCGATAGGATAGATCAGGTTAACATTTCTTGAAAGGTGAGACTTTAGGTCACTTTATACACTGTAGTTTAAGTTTTGAATGTAAAACCTGATGAGAAATACTTGACAGACAGACTTTATAGATCATGATACTGGGTGATCGAAACAAGAGTTGGAGATACTGGGAATTTTCAGAATTCAGCTGGGAGATAGTTCAATGGCGTGGCGCAGTACGGGGGATATAGAACGGTCAGAGAACTTCAGATGAATAGGCCTATGTGACTTGGGACAGGCAAGAGTAAGATACGAGGACAATCTGGTACAGAGGACAATGATTGTGATAAAAAAATCCGAATAGCCGAATTGCACAGCAAGAAAAATTCCTTCTGGACCACTATCAGGAATTTTACTGAAAACTGAAAATACTCCGCAGATCCTAACCTGATCCCAATCAATCTTCTTCCCGTTATCTATCATGCAGATCCAGTTCCAAACACTATTCACAGTAGCCGTCTGACTGCCTATCTGCCTACCTGTCTGACTCTTGGATCATAATGTAGAACCGAACCCTTCCTGGCTATCAATTTTGTTTTGACTGAGCACCTGCGAATATGTCAAATGGTTCCGGCGACTTCGCTTTCGTTGGGCTCTGTAGAAATGTCGAGCTATGGTTATGATTTGTTTTAATATAGCATCGCTAAGCAGAAACTACAAATCATCAATCTAAGACGTCATTAATCTCGACATCCGAAAGTTGATGACGTCAGATCGCTGCGATCCTACCAACCGATAGCCATTTTTCTTGCGTTTTGATTTTGAGGTACAAAAGCTGTTTATTTTCGGTGTAGCCTCGACTTTTTCATGTTTTCTGCTCTTAGTTAGCATTTCTCGAACTTTGTTGTCATCGGCCACCGTGTTACATATATATAGAGGGGTTGTCTTCGTGAGAGCTCAAGTGCTACGTGTAGCCTCTAATCAAGCCCGTTCGGACGACTGTTCGGATACGAGAGGTTCTTGTCGGCCATCTTTCGACGAATTCGTTGCAACAGATATGCTGCACCGCAGCGCCATAGAAACTTCTGGAAGCGCTGCGCTGAAGTGGTTACTTTGGCGTGATCCGACTGTGATCGTCAGGTCGTGCTGCTTATGTTCACTCGCTTTGGTGTCATTCTTCAACTTACTTATATTACATAATAGCCTTTAACGACCCAGTGTCAAATGCACCAGGCATCCACCGATGACGCACCAAAGCCAAGCCACAATGATGTAAATATCCAGAAAGTCGGTCCAAAAGAGAGGCCGCCTAGGGTGGATAAGCAGTTTGAAAAGGTAACTTTTAAGTTGAGAACGAAATGACAGAAGCGACTAAACAGAATAAACAGATACAAGGATGGAGTTCTAAAAATTTATGTCCAGCAACCGAAAAATCCCGCTCACAAAGAACTATTATAGTCTTAGGTATGCAAATAATGGTAAATCTCGGGTAATCAGTCTAAGGACTGATTTTAAGTATTCTGGCCGACCAGAATTCAACGCTTTGTAGACTAAGTCCAAATTTCAAAGCAGACCCTGCCTGAAGAGGAAGGTAATGCATAGGGGTTATATTCTGATATTTAGACATATTTGTTATGGCTCTAAAATTGTAGGTGCAATCTGGAACACCACCTCTCTACCGTAAAGATCTCAAGATTATAGAAGATCGGAAAATCACAGACTCTGATGATGAATTCAAGAAAGTATAACAACGAAAAGAAATATAAACGTGAATTTTGTAACAAAACATTTGCAGAGATTAGGCATCTCAAAGTTGATTCAAAAACACAATCTGTAGAAAAACCATACAACTGCAGTTTATGTCACAAATCATTTGCACATAAGCAGAACCTGGAAAACCATGCAAGAACCCACACTGAAGAAAAGCCTTATAAGTGCAATTTATGTGACAAAGCCTTTGCAAGGAAACAGACTCTAGAATGCCATACAAGAATCCACACTGGAGAAAAACCATACAAATGCAGTTTATGTCACAAATCATTTGCACATAAGCAGACCCTGGAAAACCATGCAAGAACCCACACTGGAGAAAAGCCTTATAAGTGCAATTTATGTGACAAAGCCTTTGCAAAGAAACAGACTCTAGAATGCCATACAAGAATCCACACTGGAGAAAAACCATACAAATGCAATTTATGTGACAAAGCATTTGCACAGACACATTCTCTAGAATACCATACAAGAATCCACACAGGAGAAAAACCATACAAGTGTAAACTCTGTCACAAAGCATTTGCATGGAAGAATACTCTGGCATGCCACATAAGAACCCACACGGGGGAAAAGCAATACATGTGTAAATTTTGCAACAAATTGTTTTCAACATGTAGAAATCTTCATGTGCATGCAAAATCCCACACTGGCGAAAAGCCATATAAGTGCGATTTATGTAACAAAGCATTTGCACATAAGCAATCTCTGGACTACCACACAAGAGCCCACAGTGGAGAAAAGCCATACATGTGTAATTTATGTGACAAAGGATTTGCACGGAAGCCTAATCTAGTATGCCATGCAAGAACCCACACTGGAGAAAAGCCATACAACTGCAATTTATGTCACAAAGGATTTGCACAGAAGAGCAATCTGGCATGCCATATAAGAACCCACAATGGAGAAAAACAACACATATGTCACTTTTGCAACAAATTGTTTTGAACACATGGTACTCTTCATGTGCATGCAAGAAACCATACTGGAGAAAAGCCATACAAGTGCATTTTATGTCACAAAGCATTTGTACACAAGCATTCTCTGGTCTACCATACAAGAGCCCACAGTGGAGAAAAGCCATATCAGTGCAATTTATGTGAGAAAGCATTTGCACGGAGGAATTATCTAAAATACCATATAAGAACCCACACCGGAGAAAAGCCATACAACTGCAATTTATGTCACAAAGGTTTTGCACAGAAAAGCAGTCTGGTATACCATGTAAGAACTCACCCTGGTCACCCTGGAGAAAAGCAATGAATATAAAAGTTTTGCAAATTTGTTTTCAACATCTAGCAATCTTCAAGCATGCAAGAACCCACTTCAACGAAAAGCCATACATCTGCATTTTATGTCACGGGGCATTTACACGAAGGATAACATAGAATATCAAACAAGAATGCACACTTGAGAAATGCTGTAGAAATGCATGTCACAAATCATTTGCGCAGAAGCAAATTCTGGCATGCCATGTAAAGACCCACACTGGAGAAAAACTTTATGTATATCACTTTTGCAACAAATTGCAAAGTTCCTCATTGGAGAAATGCCATGCTAGTGCATTTTATATCACAAAGTATTTGCATGGAAGCGCACTTTGGAATACGATATAAATAGCCACACTAGAGAAAAACAAAAACGCTTGTCATTTTCCACAAAATGTTTTCCAATGTTATATTCTTAATGTGCATGGAAGAATACACAATGGTGGAAAACTATACATGTGCCAGACTTGACAGAGAATTTGCATGGAGTAAATACCTCAAATAGCACTTGAAAATCCACACCATAGCGTAGCCATACAAATGTTATTCTATGATAAAGAATATGCCTTGAATGTTCACGCATTTCATTTGAGAACACACACTAGAAAAACAATGCTATTCATGTCAATGCAAATGTCTTGTGTGAAACGCCTTGGAAGTTAATTCACATAAGATCACCTTGTCACCTTGTCACCTTGTGCTGTCAGCTCTTTGAGCTCTAGCGACCGTCATGATCAATCTTCTCCATTTCTTTCTTTCCAGTGTCGCGTCCCTTAGTTGTGCCAAGTTCATTCCAGTTGCTTCGTGTATCTTGTCCATCCATTTTTTCCTTGGTCTCCCTTGTTTTCTCTTTCCCTCTCCACAAGCCAGCATCATTTCTTTTTCCAATCCATCTGATCTCATAACATGTCCAAAGAACCTCAGCTTTGATTTTAGCACTGTTTGTTGTAACGTCTCATCTTGCTCAATTCCAATCGCCCTGCGTACCCATTCATTAGTCCTTTTCTCCGTCCATGATGTTCTCAGCATCTTCCTCCATATCCACATTTCACAAGCATTGATTTTTTTCTCTATTTTCTTGGTCATTGTCCACGTCTCACTGCCGTATGTTACTGTTGGTATAATCAAGGCCCTCACCAATCTTTTTTTCGTGTCTGTGCTCACATGTTTGTCTTTCCATATTTTTTCTAGTCCATTCATTGCGGCTTTTCCAATCGCCACCCTTCGGTTTATTTCCATGTCGCACTTTCCTTCTCTTTCTACTACTGATCCCAAGAATGTAAAGCTTGTTACCGTCTCTAATTCCTCTCCATCCACCATAAAACTGCCCTCCTCAGCTGTTGTCATGATCTTCGTTTTACATAAGATAAGATATTCAGCATATTTATTGGAGATGACAAACATGTTTACAGAAAACAGTTCTTAACAGGAGAAAGTGTTCAAGATTTTTCATCTAGGCAAAGCAAACAGCTAAGATACAATGGAAAACAATATTCCAGAGATCAGTTGAGAATTTTGTTCTGATACTAATAATTTCATTTGAGACCTTGTGTTTATGGAATGTGTGATGATATGTTGAAGGTGAAAAGGAATTCATGGGACATTGTTTCCTGGAATACAAGATAGAGATAAACTCACAAGTGTTTGTTAGTTTGACATGACATAAGTTACATTGTCAACGTTGCTGGATGGCTGCTATCATGTGTAGAAACCTTCACATCTTTTTTCGATATGGATGTTAGTTAATATTTTTATGGTGTTTGTTCACGAATCTGGTCTTCAGAGTTATTCCTTATATCCTTCTTAAGTTTTGAGCTGTTTTCAGTTTCAGCCGGCCACCGTTTGGCCCTAATATGCTTGCTGTAGAAGTAAGTCAATCCACATAATCTTCATTTCCGTTTCATTACAGCAATCCTTTGGAGATTGTTGAACCTGGAGTAGTCTGAATCTAGTGAATGATGGAGTCTCCAAGTACCTGTCACTGGCATTTTTCTGGCTTTCTGTGCATCATCTGCTTATGATCGCACTTGTGGTTTTTCAAATAGTCTAACTTTAAAGTCAAATAGGTTATAACGAAGAGGTTTTCCAGTGGTTTTAAGAAAGCAATTTACATATATCCTTGTGCAAACAATGAAAATTGGGTGACTTAACAATAATAAAAGTTGAGCAAAGAAAGAGGATATGAGCACACTTCATTATTGGAGATTCATGATAAATCCCCTGTTTATTCGCAGTTTTTCTGTTTTGTTTAGTTGTTATATGTACTTGCTGCATGTATGTGCACTGGCAATCCGGTCATGGCCTCCCCATCAGAAATTTGGCTTCCTCTGACCCAAACATGCAAGATCATCTCTACTGTTGAAAGTGCAATTGATCATAATAATTATTGTCTGTGAACGTAAACCATTATATACGTACTTTACTATTTTATGAATGGTGTATGCCCTTTACATACTTACGTTCATACATACATAGATACAGAGAGATAGACATACACACATTCATATTATAAATGTAAGTATGTTTTAAAGTATGTTAGAGTGTTTTATGTCCATCGAAATGTGCTGAAGGAGAAACGAAGTCTCCCTTTGTTGTGAGTTTTTAGGGCCAGATGTCTTCCAAGGCTGTTGATGACAGCCATACCGTCTTGAATGATGGGGCCAAGAGTTTCAAAGGCCAAGGGAATGAAGGAGTAAGCTGGCAGGGTTGTATCATGCTTAGACACCTTTCTTTCGGCTGCAATCTCAGCAGCAGCACCAGCCTATTAAGCAGCTCTTGACCGATATGAATCTGGCAGAGTATCGATGACTGTTGCATCACAGGCAAGGCGCTTTCTTCTTTCCATGGAATAAGGGTTATGCCGTTGGCGCCTTCCACCGGCTTTTGCAGGTCCAACTTGCTCCTTAGATGACGGGGTGCTTGCTTAATAGAGGGTTTGGTAAAGGAAGTCGTTGGTAAGCTCATATCTTGCCACCTGGCCATGATAATCCATGCAAGGCCTTTTATAGATTCAGAGAATATGGGTAAATCTCTGGGATAGTGTCAGAAACAGAAGATAGCTTGCGTGTGCAACTCAGCCCACTGAGTACATTTCAGAAGTCCAGTTTGATCACCACAGGCATAGTGAAAGATCTGCTAAAAAGCGCTGAGCAGTTTGTACACCAGCCTCATATCCCCAGATGTGCCAATACGGAGCAGCAAAGCAGCAAAGTGGTTGGATATTCGGGAGACAGCGAATTCATTTGGGACCTAATCGAGACCAGCACTTTAAATCTACATCTAAGTTTCATGCGCTTTTCTCAATGAAGTAGTTCACGTCAGCGTTTCTAACGCAAAATTTGCCGGACTATCCAGCTACTTATTCAACAAAAATAACAAATTTCATAGATTTTAGTCCCGGACTAACACGGTCCCTACATGGGGACTTAAATGGCATGGCACCCATTCATACGGGCAGCAGTGATGAATGATCTCATCCCACCAATTCATTGAGAAAGGCACAGCTGATACCGAGCGACCTTTAGTTTTCTGGACTCCTTCAGATCTTATTAAGGCTTGTAGCTCAATGTTACCAAGTCGGCCGTTTCCCTGTACTTGATGTTCATAGTTCAAACTTCTAGCTTCTAAAGCGCCCATTTGCAAAGTAAATGAATGCCTATTATCGTCTAGCTAAAGTTTCAATACTCTAATGAAAATTTAAGCCTTACGTTTATATCCTACTATTTTAGACCCGATAGCCTTCCTTATAAGCTGGCTCTTGTGGACTTGATTTGATATAGCGCCGGCGTCATAAGCTGGTCTCCCTAACGCAATTCCTGTCTGACAATGAGACATTTCGGAGACTGACATATACAATACGCTTACAACCTCACCTATTTCACTTAAGTTTGGATGAAATTGTTAGTTTCTCCAACATAGGTTGCAATTCCATTTTGGGTCTTCTACGACGTGACTTTAAACTTATAATCCATGCGCAACCCTTCAACTGACTTTCGACCCTTAGAAGACCTTCGACCTTTAGAAGTCCCTTAAGCTAACTCTGTACTGAGACCTAGTTCAGGTTACCATGTTTATTTTCCTCGGCTAACTGCGCTACAGCGTGCAAGTATTTTTGAAACTACCGCATCCAGCAAAGGCCTCATCATTATATCCAGCGCAGTGCAACTGCCTGCTGTGTGACTTAAGTTGGCGTTTACAGGACAGGCTGAACAGAAATAACTACGCACCAAATTTAGATGGGGACGTCCGCATTGGGCGTAACCCCTCCTCCCCTTGTCCGCATTTGGTTGACTCCTCCCGTCACCTGTTTGCGGAAGTCTTTAATAGACGACCCCAAATGACCTCTCAGGATTCAGAAATTTCTCCAGAGAATGAAAATTGGTTCTGGAGTGGTTAGGACTCATGAAGATCCGGCGGTTAATGTAACTACGTGAACTTTATACATGCAAAAGTCGCCTGGCAAAACCCATACGAGGGGCGTGGACACTCTGGATTTGCACTTGGAACTTCCATCGCAGTTTTCATCTGGACAGCTGTCCATTTCGATGAGCATAGCACCCAGTTTTATAAGTACAAAACCACTGCAGGAGAAACTCCTGAAAGGCGCTCCCACCTCAATACTCACAACCACGATTGAACAGAATGGTGTTCAAACGTTTAGGGCAAAGGGCACAGAAGGTCAAGGAGCTCATGTTGTAGGTTCGTAATCGTAAATTTTAAATGTCATAAAGAGGTTGTCCAATGATGCCATGTCAAGAACCAATGTTACTACCTAATCGTTTAGTTCTAGCATAGCCTTAGAAGCGTGCTTCTGGGGTCGACTACAAGAGTAGTCGACTACAAGAGTAGTAGACCTAAAGGTCAATTGGTCAGCCATTAAGCGATGCCTGGTTTACATGGATTTACTGCATGACGCTACTGTAGTAATCGAAAAAGCTTGTCGTTCGAGTAAGTCCTGATATGCAGGGATGGTATGATTCCAGGTTCGGCTTTCCTTCGATGAAAGCACGATTCCCTGACCTATCGGATTTCGATCGGACTTCTACAACGGATTATGTATGATTTTGGTTACAGTTTTACTTGAAGCGAACATCGACATACCTGTACATTATGAAAACGGCGATCAAGAAATCACTCGATTAAGAATGACAGCCAAAATGCAAAATTCCCAATGGTCAAATTACACAGGATTCAACAGGATTCAAAACAGAATGTGAGCAAGAATTCTTCTGGACCAGTATTCAGGTATCTTCACTGAAACTGCCTGCCTGCCTGCCTGCCTGCCTGCCTGCCTGCCTGCCTGCCTGCCTGCCTGCCTGCCTGCCTGCCTGCCTGCCTGCCTGCCTGCCTGCCTGCCTGCCTGCCTGCCTGCCTGCCTGCCTGCCTGCCTGCCTGCCTGCCTGCCTGCCTGCCTGCCTGCCTGCCTGCCTGCCTGCCTGCCTGCCTGCCTGCCTGCCTGCCTGCCTGCCTGCCTGCCTGCCTGCCTGCCTGCCTGCCTGCCTGCCTGCCTGCCTGCCTGCCTGCCTGCCTGCCTGCCTGCCTGCCTGCCTGCCTGCCTGCCTGCCTGCCTGCCTGCCTGCCTGCCTGCCTGCCTGCCTGCCTGCCTGCCTGCCTGCCTGCCTGCCTGCCTGCCTGCCTGCCTGCCTGCCTGCCTCTTGGATCTTGACCTGGAAACGAACCAATCCTGCCTATCGATTTTGTTTTGACTGAGCGCCTGTAAATATGCTGGTTCTCGCAACTTCACTAACATTGGGCACTCTAGAAGTCTCGAGATTACCAATACGATTTGTTATGACATAATTGCAAATTTTCAATCTAAGACGTCATTAAGCTCGACAACAGAAGGTCGATGACGTCAGATCGTGTCGGTTCTTCCAATCGATAGCCGTTTTCTGGCGGTTAGATTTCGAGGTACAAAAATTGTTTGAGTGTTTGCTCGGAAATGTTTTCGTGTTGTGTCTGTTACTCAGCTTTTCTGGAACTTTCTTGTCATCGGCGACCGTGTTACAGATACACTGACGTGTTGTGTCCGTGAGAGAGTAGTACTGCGTGTAACCCGCAATCAAGCCCGTTCTGACAACTGTTTGGATACAAAAGATTCTCGTCGGCCAGCTTTCCACGAATTCGTTGCAACACAGAAACTGCAGCGTTGGAGCTTCTGGAATCGTTCCGCTCATTAAGGTAACTTTGACATGATCCAGCAGTGAGCTGAAGATGTCCACTTGCTAGGTGTCATTCTTCAACGTAATTCTAATTAATAGTTTTTAACGACCCAGTGTCTAATGCACAAAACATCAACCGATGGCGCACCAAAGCCAACCCACAATCATAAGGTCCGTTAGCAAAACAGAGAGGAGGCTTACAGTGGATAAGCAATTTGGAAAAGGACAGTTTTAAGCTGAGAACGAAATGAAACAAGCGACTAAGCACAACGAACAGATACAGGGAGAAAGTTCCAAAATTTAGGTCCAGCATCCGAAAAATCCCGTTCACCAAGAACGCACTGGTCTTTCACTCAAGACTGAAACCATTTCTTTTCCAAAAATCTTATCCTGATTCTTCCTCTACCTGTTATCTCTCTTCTCGCTTCAATTTCAAACACCATCCACCGTACCGTCCGACTGTCTGACTGCCTGACTTCTGGATCTTGACCTGGAACCGAACCATTTTGCCTATCAATTTTGTTTTGACTGAGCGTCTGTGAATGAGCTGGTTCCCTCGTCTTAGCTTTCGTTGGGAGCTTTAGAAATCTCGACATTACGATTACGATACGATTCTAGTCCTAGGTATGACCAGAGAAAGAGAATGAAGTGGCCTTGCAGAATACTGGTAAGTCTGGAGAATTAGGAGTGATTTCAAGTATTCTAGTAGGCCAGAATTCATTGTTTTATGAACAATTTGAAACAAATGCTTTGCTGACCTGGAAGGCAATGCAGAGACTTTTAAGCACCGTAGTTATATGCTCATATTTAGACGGATTTGTTATGGATCTAAAATTGTAGGCACAATCCAAACCATCAGTTGTCAAACAGAAAAGATCAGAAGATTATAAAAGATCTGAAGATGCATTCAAGAAATTATTCCCAGGAAGAGCAGTACAAACCTGAATTTTACAACAAAACATTTACACAGAATGGGCATCTCAAACTTAATGCAAGAACAAAAACTGTAGAAAAATCATACAAGTGTAATTTATGCCAGAAAACATTTGCACAGAAGCTTTCTCTGAAAAACCATTCAAGAACTCACGCTGGAGAAAGGCCTCACAAGTGGAATTTATGTCGTAAAGAATTTACACAAAGTTTTCATCTGAATTACCATATAAGAACCCACACTGGGGAAAAGCCATTTAAGTGCAATGTATGTGACAAAACATTTGCACAAAATTCTCATCTGAATTCCCATATAAGAACCCACTCTGGGGAAAAGCCATTTAAGTGCAATGTATGTGACAAAGCATTTGCACACAAGGGTAATCTTGAAAGACATACAAGAACCCATACTAGAGAAAAGCCGTACAATTGCAATTTTTGTGGCAAAGCATTTTCACGGAACTGTAACCTGAAAGGTCATTCAAGAACCCACACTGGAGAAAGGCCTCACAAGTGCAATTTATGTCATAAAGAATTTACACAAAGTTCTCATCTGAATTACCATATAAGAACCCACACTGGGGAAAAGCCATTTAAGTGCAATGTTTGTGACAAAACATTTGCACAAAGTTCTCATCTGAATTCCCATATAAGAACCCACTCTGGGGAAAAGCCATTTAAGTGCAATGTTTGTGACAAAACATTTGCACACAAGGGTAATCTTCAAAGGCATACAAGAACCCATACTAGAGAAAAGCCGTACAATTGCAATTTTTGTGGCAAAGCATTTTCAAGGAACTGTAACCTGAAAAGTCATTCAAGAACCCACACTGGAGAAAAACTATACAAATGCAATGTATGTGTCAAAGCGTTTTCAAGGAAGAGTCATCTGGATTACCATACAAGAATTCACACTGGAGAAAAGCCATACAAGTGCAATTTGTGCTACAAATCATTTGCACTGAGGCATGCTCTGGAATACCATACAAGAACTCACACTGGAGAAAAACCATACAAATGCATTTCATGTCACAAAGCATTTGCACAGAAGAGCAATCTGGCTTTCCATATAAAAATGCACAGTGGGGAAAAACAATATTTGTGTCAGTTTTGCAACAAATTGTTTCCAACAGGTAGTTGTCTTCGTGTGCATGCAAGAACCCACAGTGGAGAAAAGCCATACATGTGCAATTTATGTCACAAAGCATTTACACAGAAGCATTCTCTGAACTCTCATACAAGAACCCACAATGGAGAAAAGCCATACAATTGCAATTTTTGTGACAGACCATTTGCATACAAGTGTAATCTGGAATACCATACAAGAATCCATACAGGAGAAAAAGCATACAAGTGCAAAATCTGTCACAAAGCATTTTCACAGAAGAATACTCTGGCATACCATGTAAGAACCCACACTGGTGAAAAACAATATTTGTGTCAGTTTTGCAACAAATTGTTTTCAACATGTAGTTCTCTTCATGTGCATGCAAGAACCCACTGCAGAGAGAAACCTTACATTGTATCTCACAGGGCATTTACACAGAAATATGATCTAGAATACCACACAAGAACCCACAGTAGAGAAAATGCATAGAGCTGTAATTTATGTTGCAAAGGATTTGCACATAGCATTCATCTAGAATGCCATTAAAGAAACTACTCTGGCAAAAAGCCATACAAGTGCAGTTTTTGTCACAAATTATTTGCACAGAAGAACATTCTGGCATGCTATGTAAAAATCCACACTTGAGAGAAACATTATGTATTTTACTTTTACAAGAAATTGTTTACAACATGTAATCTTCATGTGCATGCAAGAACCCACACTGAAGAAAAGCCATACAATTGCAATTTATGTCACAATTCAGTTGTCAGTTTTTGCAACAAATATTTTCAAAACCCGCATGCCAGAATACATAACAGTGAAAAACCATATCAGAGTAGTATGTGACCGAGTATTTCCATAGAGTAAATATCTCAAAAAGCACTTGAAACCCGTAACATAGAATAGCCATACAAATGTTATTCTGTGATAAAGAATATGCTTTGAGTGTTCCCAAATGCCAGTTGAGAACTCACTCTAGAAAAACAAAGCTATGCACATGTCAAAGCAAAAGTCAAATGTCAATTGTGACACAGAGACGTCTTGGAAGTTAATTGACTTAAGAGAGTCAGCATGTTTACTGGAGATTACAAACGTTTTGACAGAAAATAGTCCTATAAAAGATACTCAGCATATTTACTGAAAAATGACAAATATGTTGACAGAAAACTGTTTTCAATAGCAGAAAGTCTGCAAGACTTTCAGCTAGGCAAAGCAAACAGCTAAGATACGATGGAAAAAACATTCTGGAGATCAGTCGAGAATTAGTGCTATATTCATAATTTCATTTTGAGACCTTATGGTTAAGGAATTGTGATGAAGTATTGAAAATGAAACGCAATTAATGGGACATTGTTATCATCACTAATACAATGTCCTGAGAAAAGATACATTTCTCGAACTGTTTGAAATGCACCTTTTGAAGCATTCCTTGCATACAGGATACAATTAACTCACAAGTTTTTTTGGTTTGTTTGACACCTTAACAAGCATGTTAATGTTGATACATTATCAACATTTGCGAGATGGCTACTATCATGCATAGAAATCATTGCCTCTCTTGTTTGATATGGGTGTGTTAGCTTATATTTTTGTGGTTCTTGTTCATGAATCTGGGCTTCAGAGTTATTTTTTATGTCTTTCATAGCGTTTGAGCGGTTTTCAGTTTCAAACAGCCATCACTTGGCATTAATCTTGTTGCTGCAGAAATTGATCAGTGCACAAACTCTTCAGTTTCGTTTTAGTACAGTAATCATTTGGAGATTGTTCAGCCCAGAGTAGTCTGAAACTAGGAAATGATTGAGTTTGCAAGAGCCTGTCAGTGGAATTTTTCTGGCTGTTTAGGCGTCATCTGCTTATCACCACACTTGTTTTTCTTCTAGCTCTGAAGTAATTTGGGCTATGGCAAGGAGGTTTTCAAGTGGTTTTAAGAGGGCAGTGTACAAATATCCTTATGCGTACAAGGAAAATTTGGTGACAGTTTTAATAAAAGTTGAGCAGAGAAAGTGGATTTTTAGCCTTCCCGAGGGGTCCGGCTTGCATTCCTCAGTTTGTCCCTTTCGCAGTTTCGCAAGCGCCTGAAGTCTTATTTAACAGTGGTCTCACTGGTTCGGGTCGGGAGCGCCTCTGATGGTGTTGTAGCTCAGTTTTTGCCAAATAGGGCTTTTCACTTTACTTAACCTACATCGTTCAAACTTCTCGTTTTCAATTCTAACCCAAAATGCTGACCTATTGAGGATAAGAATTTCCGAAATCGATTTTCATGCAGAGGGTTTCGTATAAACGGCAGAAACAAATACACACGGAGTTGTGTGTTTCGTCAACAGATAGCACAACTATACACACGCAGACCGACAGACAAACTGTGAACACTTTTCAAGAGGCTCTTGTTTCTTACCACCCTTGTAGGACTGCATTACCTGAAAACAACCATTCTAATGGTGTCCGTGGCCAGTAAGTCATACACTGTGATAAGGGACAGTTGTTACCCTGCAGGCGGTTAACAGTCTAATCCTTGTTCGTAAACAACTCGGGATTTCATTCCTTACCCCAGATAGCTTCTAAAGCGCCCATTTGCAGAGTGAATGATTTCCTATCATCGACAATCTAAGTATCAATGTGCTACTGAAAATTTAAGCTTTATGTTGATGTCCTACTATTTAAGACATGTTAGCTTTCTCTACAAGCTGGCTCTGGTGGACTTGATTTGATATAGCGTCGGCGTTTAAGCTGGTCTCCCTAATGCAATTCTTGGGTGGTAGTAAGAAATTTCGAAGATTTACATTAGCATTACGCTTACAAGCTCACCTATTTCAGTTAACTTTGGATAGAGTTGTGAGTTTCTCCGACATAGGTTGCAGACCCATTTTGGGTCTTCTACGATGATGCTTTTAACTTATAATTCATGCCTAATCTTTACCTTCGAGCTTTAGAAGGCCTTCGACCTTCAGAAGAAGTCCCTTAAGCTAACTCCACTTAAGCCTAAATTAGGCTTCCCTGGTGACCTTGCGCGGCTAACTGGGCTACGGGGGGTTACTTTCATACTACCGCATTGGCCAAAGAAGCTCATAATTATATCCCGTGGATTACTGACTTAAGTTGGCGTTTACGTCACCGGCTGTGCAGAAATAACCGTACGAACCAAATTTAGATGCAGACGTCCGCGTTGGGCGTAGCCCCTCCTCCCCTTGTCCGCATTTGGTCGACTCCTCCCGCCATGTCTTTAATAGACGACTCCAAATGATCCCTCAGGATTCAGAAATTTCTCCACTGCAGAACAAAAAGTAGTTCCGGAATGGCGAGAACTTATCAATATACGACAGATAATGTAACTAGATGAACCGCTTGTGCAAGAGTCGCCAAGCAAAACTCATTCGAGAGGAGTGGACACTCTGGATTTGCCCTTGGGACTCCGATCCCGTCGCCCATTTTCACCTGGACAAATCTCCATTATGGTGAGCACCCAGTTTTGTAAGCGCAAAACCTGTCCAGGCTGGTAGTGATATTAGGTAAGGCAATCGTACCAAATCTGTACAGCGCCTGTTCAAGGGATACTCCTGAAAGGCGGTTCCGACCTTAAAACATACAACCGCCATTGAACAGAATGATTTTTCAACACTTATGGCAATGGGCAACAGAAAGTCAAGAAACTCATGTTGTAGGTTTGTTATCGTAATCGTAAACTCATAATTTCTAAAAGCCAAGTGCAGGGCACCAACATATTCATGAGCGCTGCGTCAAGTCAGAGGGGTTGTCCAGAGATGCCATGTCAAGAATCAAGGTTTCTAGCTAATCGTTTAGTTCTGGCATAGCCTTAGAAGTCTGCGTCTTGCGTTGACATCTTCCACTACAAGAGTTTTCGACCTAAAGATCAAAGGTGGCGATTAAGCGTTGCGTGGTTTACGTGACTTTATTGCTTGGCGCTACTGTGGTAACCGGGAAAATCTTGACCTTCAAGTGAATGCTAATTTTCATGGACGGTATGATTCCACGGTTTGGCATTCCTTCGATGAAAGCATGATTCCCTGAACGATCGGATATCAACCGGATATCTTCAAAGGATTACGATTTGGACAACGGTTTCGTTTGAACCGAACATCGACTGATGCCTTGTGCATTATGATAACGGCGCTATAGAAATCACTCGAATGGAATTACAACAAACAAGACAACTATTGCCTAAAAAGTCCACAAGAATCAATAAGATTTTAAATAGAATGTGAGCAACAACTGCCTCTTGATCACTATTCAGGTTTTTCGCTCAAAACTGAAAACACTCAAATTCCACAGATCCCGATTTTTCTTCTTCCTCTAATTTATCTTAGCTCCCTAAATTCAGAATATCATCAACCGTATCCGCCTGCCTGCCAGCCTGCCTGCCTGCTTAAATTGGATGCTGATCTGGAACAGTTCCTCACCCTTCTGCCTAAGGACTTTGTTTTGACTGAGCGCCTGTGAATAAACTGATTCCTGTGACTTACCTACTTTGTGCGCTGCAGAATGAATGAGTTTAAGAATACGATTTGTTATGAGCAGCGTCGTTAAACAGTGAGACGTCATCGATCTCAGTATACGAAAGTCTGTGGCGTCAAATCGTGGCGTATAGGGCTGTCGATAGCCGTTGTCTGCTGATTAGATTAGATTTATAGTTGAAAGGTTGTTTGGTTTCCGTCTTTAATCGAAAATGCTCATATTTTCTGCCGGTTTGTCATCATTTTCTGAACTTTACGATTATCGGCGACCGTTCTAAAGATACACTAACGTGAGGGCCCTAGTGCTTCGTGGAATCTGTAGTCAAACCGGTTCGGACGACTGTTGGAATAGGAAGCCGGCATTTTATAAATTCGTTGCAACTTAGACTCTTCAGCGTTGGAACTTCTGGACGAGTTTCGCTCCAGCGGTAACTTTTACATGATCCGTCAGTGAGCGTCAGCCGGTCGTCCACTCTCCTAGGTGTCTTCAACTTAATTCTAATTAATAACTGCACAAGGCATTAATCGATGACACCCCAATACCAAGCCACAATCGGGTAAATGTTCAGAAGGTCAGTCGCAAGACAGAGGAGCAACAAATGGTGGATAAGCAATTTGAAAAGCTAAGTTTTAAGTTGAGAACGAAATGACACAAGTGACTAAACAGAACGAACAGATACAGAGAGCGAGTTCCAAAATTTAGGTCCAGCAACTGAAAAGTTTTTTCACCAAGAACAGTTTTAGTTTTAGGTATGACCAGAGAAACACAATCAGATGACCTTCAGGAATAATGGTAAGTCTTGGGAAAATTGACTGATTTTAAGAATTGTGGTTGGCTGGAGTTCAATCGACTATAAACTATAAGTTCCAATTTGAAACAAATTCTTAGCTGAATAGGAAGCCAGTGTAAAAATTTAACACAGGGGTTATGTGCTGATGTGTAGATGTATTTCTTATTTCTCTAAAATTATAGTTGCCGTTCGAACCATCAACTGTCAACCATAAAGACCTGAAGATTATAGAAGATCTGAAGATCACAGACTCTCTGAAGATGCATTCAGGAAATTACTCCAAGGAAAAGCAATATGAACCTGAATTTTGTAACAAAACATTTACGCAGAATAGGCATCTCAGACTCCATGCAAGAACACAAACTGTAGAAAAGCCGTACAAGTGCAATTTATGCCACAAAGCATTTTCACGCAAGGATCATCTAGATGGCCATACAAGAACTCACACTGGAGAAAAGCCATACAAGTGTAATTTATGTGACAAAGCATTTCCACATAAGAGTAACCTTAAAAACCATACAAGAACTCACACTGGAGAAAAGCCATACAAGTGCAGTTTATGTCACAAAGCATTTGCACAAAACGGTAACCTTGAAAAACATACAAGAACCCACACTGGAGAAAAACCGTATAAGTGCAATTTATGTGAAAAAGCATTTGCACAAAAGAGTAACCTTGAAAACCATACAAGAACTCACACCAGAGAAAAGCCGTACAAGTGCAATTATTGTGACAAGGCATTCTCGCATAACAATAACCTGAAAATCCATACTAGAGCCCACTCTGGAGAAAAACCATACACATGCAATGTGTGTTTCAAAGCATTTTCACGGAAGTATCATCTGGATTTCCATACAAAATCTCACACTGGAGAAAAGCCATACAAGTGCAATTTATGTGACAAACTATTTACACAGAAGAGTACTCTAGAATGCCATGTAAGAACCCATGCTGGAGGAAAACCATACGAGTGCAGACTTTGTCACAAAGCATTTGCACAGAAGAATACTCTGGCACTCCACGTTAAAATTCACAGTGGGGAAAAACAATACATGTGTCAGTTTTGCATCAAATTATTTCCAACACGTGGTAATCTTAATGTACATGTAAGGACTCACAATGGAGAAAAGCTGCATAAGTGCATTTTATGTGACAAATCATTTTCACGGAAGAATACTCTGGCCAACCATGTAAGATCCCACACTGGAGAAAAACCATACACATGTCAGTTTTGCAATAAATCGTTTTCAACGCATAGTCTTCTTAATGTACATGCAAGAATCCACAGTGGAGAAAAACCATACAAGTGCATTTTATGTGACAAATCATTTACACAGAAGAATACTCTGGACTACCATACAAGAACGCACACTGGAGAAAAGCCATACAATTGCATTTTATGTCACAAAGCATTTGCAAGGAAGAATACTCTGGCAGGCCATTTAATAACCCACTCTGGGGAAAAACAGTACTTGTGTCAGTTTTGCAACAAATTGTTTTCATCATGTAGTACTCTTCATGTGCATACAAGAACCCACACTGGAGACAAGCCATACATGTGCAATTTATGCGAGAAAGTTTTTGCACACAAGAACACTCTGGCATACCATATAAGAACCCACACTGGAGAAAAACAATACTTGTGTTATTTTTGCAACAAATTGTTTTCAGCACGTGTTAGGCTTCGTGAGCATGCAAGAACCCACACTAAAGAAAAGCCATAGAAGTGAAATTTATGTGACAAGCTGTTGCACATAAGAGTTCTCTGGACTACTATACAAGAAAACACATGGAGAGAAATAATACTTCTGTAATTTATGTGACAAAACATTTGCATGGAAGATTCATTTAGAAAACCATGTAGGAACTCACAGTGGGAAAAAGTTATACAAGTGCAATTTATGGTGCAAATAATTTGCACAAAAGAGCATTCTGACATACCGTATAAGAAAACACACTGTTGAAATATCATGCCATGCAAATGACATAGCGTTGTGTCCAATGTGAGACAGAAACGCCATGGAAGTTAGTTCACATAAAATATGCTCAGTGTATTTTATGAAAAGCCATATGTGTTGACAGAAAACTTGTCAATAGCAGAAACCGTGCAAGACTTCATCTAGGCAAAGTAAACAGCCAAGTTACGATAGAAAACAACAACTTGTTGCAGGTCAGTCAGGAATTAGTGCTGTTATTATTAATTTCATTTTCGGAACTCATGGTTATGGAATGTGTTGAAGTTGAAAAGCAATTCCTGTGACATCGTTATCACTGCTAATATGCCCATGAGAAAAGGTAAACTTCTTAACTATTGAAATGCACCTTCTGAATTACATTCCTTGCTTACAGGAATCAGGCAAACTCAGAAGTTTTAGTTAGTTTTATACCAGTCATATTATCAGCATGTTTACTGGAGATTACAAACATTTTGACACAAAACAGTTCTCAATAGCAGAAAGTGAGCAGGACTCCTCAGGTAGGCAAAGCAAACAGCTAAGATACAATGGAAAACAACATTCTGGAGGTCTGTCGAGAATTAGTGCTGATATTAATAATTTCATTTTTGAGACCTTATGGTTATGGAAAGTGTGATGAAGTGTTGAATTTGAAAGCAATTCATGGGACATTGTTATCGTCACTGCTGCAGTGCCTCTGAGAAAAGAAATATTTCTTGAACTATTTGAAATGCACCTTTTGAATTACATTGCTTGCATAAAGGATACGGATGTACTCAAAAGTTGATTTTTGGTTAGTTTTTGACATAGTTACATTGTAGTGATTTGCTAAATGGCTACTATACTGAATAGAAACCATTAAATCTCATGTTCAGTATGGTGTGTTTGTTAATATTTTTGTGGTGCATGCTTAGGCATCTCAGTTTCAGAGTTATTCCTCATATATTTCATATGTTTTGAGGTATTTTCAGTTTCAGCAAGCCACTTTTTGACATTAATCTCGTTGCTGTAGAAGTTGGTCAGTGCGCATACTCTTTATTTTCATTTGATTTTGCAGCAATCCTTTGGAGATTATTGAACCTAGAGAAGTCTGAATCTAGGAAATGATAGGAGTTTGCAAAAGGCTGTCAGTGGAATTTTTATAACTTTCTAGCCATCATCTGCTTATGACCACACTTGTTATTCTTCAGTTAGTCTAACTCTGAAAAATAATTATAAGGAGACAGTTTACATAGCGCCATAACACAACCGAGGTCGAAAAAGGGTGCTGTACATTCACCAGTGCATTCAGCCGTCGAAGGATAACCTGAAAAGGAATGTTTTTAGCCGTGATTTAAATGTCTTCAGTGAGGGGGACGACTTGACATACTCATGAAGACTGTTCCACGCCGTTGGACCGGCAATTGCGAAGGTCATGGAAAGGAGGTTGTCAAGCGGTTTTAAGAAGGTTGTGTACAAATATCCTTATGTATAAAAGGGAGATTTGGTGACTTAAGTTTAATAAAGGTTGTGCAAATAAAGTGGTTTTCAGCAGACTTCATTATTCAAGATTCGAGATATGTTGTTCCTTTTGTACACAGTTTGTTTATGTTTTGTCCAGTTATTATATGTACATGTTATATATGTGTGCACTGGCAATCCGCCCATGACCTTCCAGTCTGAAATTTGGCTTCCTTTGAATCCCGGGTATAAGATCATCTCTACTCTTGTAGCTGCAACTGATCACAATTGTTGCCTGTGGACCTGAATCATTATGTACATATTTTACTATTTTATGAATATTGCAAATCCCATACATACATATACACATACATGCATGCACACGTACATACATAAATTCATATATATATATATATATATATATATATATATATATATATATATATATATATATATACATACATACGTACATACATACGTACATACATCTAATCTAGGGACTTCTATGGCGCCGTTATTATAATACCCAAGGCATCAATCGATGGTCGCTTCGATTGAAATCATAATCAAAATCATAATCTATTGACTAAGCGAGATCGAATTCCCATAGGTGAGAGAAACCAGAAGTTAGTTTTCGGTAGGCAAACAAGTTGAAACAGATGATTTTTTTAAGTTTAGACCTGAATGACATATCGGAACTGACAGAACGGTAGAACTTGGCAGCGAATTCCGAAGCCGTGGACCAGCAACTGAGAACACTCTAGAACCCAACACTTTTCTGGTACGAGGGACAACAGGGGTTATGGTGTTCACTGATCAAGTGCAATATATATTGGTATGACGATTGAACATGGAACAGAGATAGGTCGGCTGATTCGATGCAGTACTTTGTGAACTATAAGACAGATTTTAAACTCTGGATGGCATGGTCCGTACACGGATACCTTAAATGAAGTGTCACCCAATCCAATCTCTCCTCCAGCTTTTTTCTCCGTCAAAATATCGGAAGCCTTATCGCAATCATGCTCTCTCAGTTGTGGAGTTACACAGGGTTCTTGCACCGATTCTGTTTATCCTCTACACTATCACACTCAGCTCACTCATAAAAGCAGGCAATGTTGGTCATCATCTCTGTGCTGAGGACACTCAACTGTTCATCTCCACCGCTTGCAATTTCTGCATTGACCTTTCACTCAAAACAGAAAACACTTCTCTTTCACAGATCCTAGATCCTGACTCCGCTTCTTCTTATCTCTCTTTCCTCTCAAATCCCAAACATCACCCTCCGTAGCCGCCACGCTGCCTCTCTGTCTGACTTTTGGACCTAGACTTGGAACCGAATCCCTTTGCCTATCGATTTGGTTTTGACTGTGCGCCTGTGAATAAGCTGGTCCCCGTCACGTGGACGCTGCAGAAATCTCGAGATTACGATTACGATCGCCCATTCAAACAAGCAGCGATGGTGACGGGTCTCACCCATCAATTCTTTGAAAACTCGAATGAAACCGTCCTTAGAAAACCGATGCCAAACCATCTTTGGTTTTTCGAATCCTTGTAAACCTTTAAAGGCATGTAGCTCAGTGTTACCAAGTAGGCCGTTTCACTGTATTTGACATACATCGTTCAAACTTCTCGTTTTCAAATCGAACCCAAAATGCTGATCTATTGAGGCCAAGAATTTCCGAAATCGATTCACATGAAGAGGGCTTCATTTAACCGACAGACAGACAAACAGACGGACACATATTCACACGGAGGCGTGTGTTGCTTCAACCGACTGATAACGTAAACACGAAAACACACACGCACACACACACATGCAGACATACTCTGACCTCTTTTCATGAGGCTGTTGTTTCTTACCACTTTTCAAGAGGCCGTACGTTACCTCAAGACAGACATTAAAAATGTCCGTGACCAATAAGCCGCATACGGTGACAGGCGATCGCTATCACCCATGTTGTGAATAATTTAATCATCGTTCGTAAACAGCTTCAGACGTCATTCATTATCTCAGATAACTTCTAAAGCGCGCATTTGCAAAGTAAATGATAGCTCATTTAAAGCTTCAATACGCTAAAAAAACGCCAGCTTTAAGTTCCCATCCTGCTGTTTTACATACTATGGTTTTCTTTACCAGCTTGCTCTTGTGGAGTTGATTTGATTGCGTAGGCGATTTAGCTGGTCTCCATGACGCAGTTTTGTCTGGTAGCCTAATGAGATATTTCCGAGATTTTCGTTTACATTACATTTTCAAGATCACTTATTTCAATTAACTTTGAATTCTTAGTTTTTTCCTGCATAGGGTACAGGCTTATTTAGGTCTTCTACGATGTGACTTTCAATTTATAAACCCATACGTAACCCTTTGACCTTATACCTTTAGAAGAAGTCCCTTAAGCTAACTCTGCACTAAGGCGTAGATTAGGCTACTCTGTTGATCTTGCGCTGTTAACTTTGAAGCAAGGTCGGGGCACTTTTGACAGTACAGCATCCAGCAAAGGAGCTCATCGTTATATCCCGTACAGTACAGACTGCCTGCTGTCTGACTGAAGTTGGCGGTGTTTACGGCATAGACTGTACAGAAATAAATCTACACACCAAATTTAGATGCGGACGTCCTCATTTGGCGTAACCCAGCTCCCTTGCTTGTCCGCATTTGGTTGTTTCCACCTGCCCCATCTTTGCGGACATCTTCAATGGACGACCTCAAATGATCCCTCAGGATTCAGAAATTTCTCCAGAGAAAGATAAGTAGTTGATAAATGGCCAGAACTCGTCAAGATCCGGCCGATAAAATAGACTAATTATATGCACCGCGTGTGCAGTAGTCATCAGGCAAAACTCAGACGAGGGGCGTGCAGCCTACCCTCAGGATTTGCTCTTGGAACTTCCATCTTCCTTCGATCAGTTTCATCCATGCAGATATCCGTTATGGTGAGCAGAGCACCCACTTTTATAGGCCTAAGCACAAAAGCTATCCAGGTTGGTGGTGTTGTTAGGTACGGCAATTGTAACAACAAATCTGTGCATCGCCTCTTAATAGGAAACTCCTGAAAGACGTTCCTGACATGACAACACAATCACGATTGAACCGAAATATGACCTGTGCATTATGATAACGGCGCTATAGAAATTACTCGATTTGGAGTGACAGCCAAACTAGACAACCATTGCCTCAAAAAATTCGAATGGCCCAATTGCATAGAAAGAAGCAATAGGATTCGAAACAGAATGTAACAAATAAGCCTATAGCCTCTTGACTACTATTCAGGTCTTTCACTGAAAACGCTCTAATTCTACAGATCCTATTCTGATTCGTCTTCTTCCTCTTATCTATCTTGCCTCTCCAAATTCAGACAACATCTACCGTGGCCGTTTGTATACTGCCCGACTTGGTTGTTGACCTGGAACCGTTTCTGGCCCTTCTGCCTAACGATTTTGATTAGAGTGAGTTTCTATGAATAAACTGGTTCCTGCGACTTAGCTTTCGTTGGGCGCTGTAGAAATCTCAAGTTTACGATAATATTTGTTACGTGATAGCGTCGTTAAACAGAAACTACACACTTAGACCTCACATGTAAGACGTCATAATCCTAACTTCCGGAAGTCGATGACGTTAAATCGTGACGCTTCGGGCGATTAGATTTCTAATTGAAAAGTTGTTTGGTTTCGGTATTTGCTCGAAAATGTTCACATTTTCTGCCTGTTGGTCAGCATTCTAAACTTTACACTGACCGGATAGCCTTAGTGCTGCGTGAAATCTGTAGCAAAGCCCTTTCGTAAGACTCTTTGGATAAGAGAGGTTGTCGTCGGCCATCTTTTAACGAATGCTTTGCGACCCAAAACACTGCAGAGTGGCAACTTCTGGAAGATTTGTTCAGGTAGTAACTTTTATATGATCAGTCAGTGAGGGTCAGTCCGTGCGGCGGTCGTTACTCGCCTGGGTGTCTTTCTTCAGCTTAATTATAACTAATAACTTCTAATGTGCCGGTGTCTAATGTACAAGGCATCAACTGGTGGTCCACCAAAGCCAAACCACAATCAGGTGATTATTCAGAAGGTCAGTCCGCAAGACAGAGAGGCAGCAAATGATGGATAAGCAATTTGAAAAGCCAAGTTTTATGTTGGGAACGAAATGACACAGGCGCTCAAAGTAACGAACAGATACAGCAAGAAAGTTTCAAAATTTAGGTCCAGCATCCAGTAAAGCCTGTTAGTCAAGAACAGTTATAGTTTTAAGTATGACCAGGTAAACACAGTCAGATGACCTTCAAGAATAAAGGTAATTCTGGGGGAAAATGACTGATTTTAAGAATTGTGGTTAGCTGGAGTTCAATCTGCTATAAACTGTAAGTCCCAATTTGAAACAAATTCTTTGCTGGACAGGAAGCCACTGCAAAACTTAAGCGCAGTGGTTATATGCTCATATTCAGATGTCTTTCTTCTGGCCCTAAAATTGCAGGTGCAATTCGTCAACCATAAAGACCTAGAGATTATAGAAGTTCTGAAGGTCACAGACTCTGAAGATGCATTCAAGAAACTATCACCAGGAAAAGGAATATGAACCTGAATTTTGTAGCAAAATATTTGCACAGAAGAGGCATCTCAACCTCCAGACAGGAACACAAACTGTAGAAAACCAACACAAATGCAATTTATGCCACAAAACATTTGCACAAACCAGTAACCTCGTAACGCATAAAAGAACCCACACTGGAGAAAAGCCGTACAAGTGCAATTTATGCCTCAAAGCCTTTGCACAGACAAGTAGCCTGAAATACCACACAAGAACCCACACTGGGGAAAAGCCATACAAGTGCAATTTATGCCTCAAAGCCTTTGCACAGACAAGTCACCTGATACATCATACAAGAACCCACACTGGGGAAAAGACGTACAAGTGCAATTTATGTGACAAAGCATTTCCACGCAAGGATCGTCTAGATGACCATGCAAGAACTCACACTGGAGAAAAGTCATTCAAGTGTAATCTATGTGACAAAGGATTTGCACAAAAGAGGACTCTGGACCATCATACAAGAACCCACACTGGAGAAAAGCCATTCAAGTGCAGTTTATGTGACAAAAGATTTGCACATCAGATTACTCTAAAAAACCACACAAGAACCCACACTGGGGAAAACCCGTACAAGTGCAATTTATGCCTCAAAGCCTTTGCACAGACAAGTAAATTGAAACACCATACAAGAACCCACACTGGGGAAAAGCCGTACAAGTGCAATTTATGTGACAAAAGATTTGCAAAGAAGAATACTCAGACATGCCATGAAAGAACCCACACTGTGAAAAAGCAGTACACTTGTCAGGTTTGCGACAGATTTTTTTCAAACCGTAGTAGACTTTGGGTGCATGCAAGAACCCATAGTCGAGAAAAGCCATTCAAATGTAATTTATGTGGCAAAGCATTTGCAAAAAGAACACTCTGGCATACCATATAAGAACCCACACTGGAGAAAAACAATACTTATGTCACTTTTGCAACAAATTGTTTTCAACACGTGGTAATCTTAATGTGCATGCAAGAATCCACACTGGAAAAAACCCAAACGAGTGAAATTTAGGTGACAGGCTTTTACACTTAAGCTTTCTCTGGACTACCATACAAGAACCCACAATGGGGAGAAACATTATTTGTGCAATTTATGTGACAAAGCGTGTGCACGGAAGATTCATCTAGAATACGATTTAAGAACACATAGTCGAGAAAAGTCATACAAGTGCAATTTATGGTGCAAAGGATTTGCACAGAGGAGCCTTCTAGCATACCATATAAGAACTCACACTGTAGAAAAATCATGATATGCAAATGACAAAGCGAAGTGTCAAATATGACACAGAGCGACACAATGGAAGTTAATTCACATAAAAGTCACTCAGTATATTTACTGAATATTGACAAATGTGCTGACAGAAAACTATCAGCAGAAAGTGTGCAAGACTTTTAATCTAGGCACAAGTAAACAGCCAAGTTACTATGGAAAACAACATTATGGAGGCCAGTCAGGAATTACTGTTGTTATTAATAGTTTCATTTTCAGACCTTATGGTTACAGAATATGTGATGAAGTGTTGAAGCTGAAAAGGAATTTGTGGGACATTGTTACCACTACTACAACTAGCTTTCTAGCTATCATGTGCGTTAGACCACAACTTGTTATTCTTAAAACAGTCTAACTCTGAAAGGCATTTAGGTCATGACAAGAAGGTTTCAAGTAGTTTTAAGAAGACAGTGTACAAATATCCTTATGCACGGAAGGAAAATTTGGTGACTTAAGTTTAATAAAAGTTGTGCAATGTCAGTAAACATCAGTGTTATTCAAGATTCGTGATATTTCTTCGTGTTTGTATGTAGTTTGTTTCTGTTTTGTTCAGTTGTTATAGGTACATGTCACATGTATGTGCACTGGCAATTCGGCCATGGCCTCCTCGTCTGAAATTTGTCCTCCTGTGACCGTGACGTTTAAGATGATCTCTACTGTTGATGAAGCAATGGACCATAACTGTTCACAGTGCACATAAACCATTATATACTTTACTATTTTATGAATGCTGCACACCCCATAGTTACTTATAGACATCCATCCATACACACAGGCATACATACATAAATTCATACATACATACATACATACATATATTCATACATACATACACACCTATGTATATACATATGTAATCTAATCTAATCTAGTAACTTATTTGGCGCCGTTATCATAATCCCCAAGACATCAAATGATGGCCACTTCGAGTGGAATCACAATCAAAATTATAATCCACTGGAGAGACCTGGTCGAATTTTTTATGTAATGAAGGAAACATGAAGTTAGGCTACGGAGGGTAAGCATGTTCAAACAGATAAGTCTTAAGTTTAGGTCTGAATGGCATCTCGGATCTGAGAGATCAGTAGAACTTCGCAGCGAATTCCAAAGCCTTGGACCAGCAACCGAGAACGCTCTCGAACCCAACACTGTCCTGGTATAAGGGACAAGAAGGGTCGTAGTGTCAACAGGTCGAGTGCAATATATGTTGGTGTGACGATTGATCAATGGACAGAGATCGTACGGCTGAATCAAATGCAGTACTTTGTGAACTTTAAGACAGCTTTTAAACTCGGGTTAGAACGGTCCTTATACGGGTCCTTAAGTGGCGTGGCACCCATTCAAACGAGAAACGGAGGTGAAGGATCTCATTCTGTAGGCCTATCCATCAATTCGTTGAAAAAGGTGCGACTGAAACCGTCTTTTTTCAACATCTACCGAAACAGATATAGTTTTTCCAACTCTTTTAAACTGTAAAAGCCATGTAGCTCAATTTTGCCAAGTAGGCCGTTTCTCTGTACTTAACGTACATCGTTCAAACTTCTCTTTTTCAAATGTAACCGAAAGTGCTGATCTATTGAGGCCAAGAATTTCCGAAATCGATTCATTTGACCGACAGACACAATTAGCAGACAGACAAATAAACACGTGTACGGAGGTGTATATCTCCAACAGACTAACAACGTAAACACAGACACACACGCAGACAGAAACTCTTACCTGTCTTCAAGAGGCTGTACGTTACTTCAAAACAAACATTCTAAAACCGTGCGGTGGCCAATAAACTGGACACGGTGACAAGCAATAGCTATCACCCATGCTGCGAGTATTTTAGTCATCGTTCGTAAACATCTTCAGACGTCATTCATTATCTCAGATAACTTCTAAAGCGCCCATTTACAAAGTAAATGATAGCCCATTTAAAGGTTCAATACGATAATACAAATTTCAGCTTTAAGTTCCCATCCTGCTGTTTTACACACTGGCTTTCTTTACCAGCTTGCTCTTGTGGAGTTGATTTGATTGCCTAGGCGATTTAACTGGTCTCCATGACGCAGTTTTGTGTGATAACCTAGTGAGATATTTCCGAGATTTTCGTTTACATTACATTTACAAGATCACTTATTTCAAATAACTTTGGATTGGGTTCTTAGTTTTTTCCTGCATAGCGTACAGGCCTATTTAGGTCTTCTACAATGTGACTTTTAACCTATAAATCCATACGTAACCCTTTGACCTTCAACCTTCAGAAGAAGTCCCTTAAGCTAACTCTGCACTAAGGCGCTGCTAACTTTGAAGCAAGGTCGGGGCACTTTTGACTCTACAGCATCCAGCAAAGGAGCTCATAATTATATCCCGCGCAATACAGACTGCCTGCTGTCTGACTGAAGTTGGTGGTATTTACGGCATAGGCTGTACAGAAATAACTCTACACACCAAATTTAGATGCGGACGTCCTCATTTGGCGTAACCCAGCTCCCTTGCTTGTCCGCATTTGGTTGTTTCCACCTGCCCCATCTTTGCGGACATCTTTAGTGGACGATCTCAAATGATCTCTCACGATTCAGAAATTTCTCCAGAGAAAGATAATTAGTTGATAAATGGCTAGAACTCTTCAAGATCCGGTGGATAAAATAGACTAATTATATGCACCGCGTGTGCAGTAGTCGTCAGGCAAAACTCAGACGAGGGGCGTGTACCCTCAGGATTTGCTCTTGGAACTTCCATCTTCCTTCGTTCAGTTTCGTCCATACAGATATCCGTCATGGTGAGCAGAGCACCCAGTTTTATAGGCCGAACGCAAAAACTGTCCAGTCTGATAGTGTTGTTATGTACGGCAATCGTAACAGAAAATCTATACATCGCCTCTTAATAGGAAACTCCTGAAGGACGTTCGTGACATGACAATACACAATCACGTTTGAAGAGAATGATTTTCCAACTGTTATGGCAAAGATTATGTTGTAGGATCGTTATCGTAATGGTAAACTCAAAATGTCTAAACGTTACTTAAAAGCTAAGTTCAGGGTACCAGCTTATTCAGAGGCACTGCATAAGTCAGAGGGATTGTCTAAAGATGCCATATCAAGAACCAAGGTTGCTATGTAATCGTTTAGTTCTGATATAGTCTTAGAAGCCTGCTTCTGGGATTAATACAGTTTCCACTACAAGAGTAGTCGACTTAATGGTCAACGGACTGACCACTAAGCGTTGCGTGGTTTACTTGGCTTCACTATGTAGCGACGATGGTAACAGGAAAAAGCTTGTCATTTGAGTAAGTGCTAATTTTCAGGGATGGTGTGAATCCACAGTTTGGCAATCCGTCGATTAAAGGACGATTCCTTGACAGATCGGATTTCAACCGGACATCTCCAAATGAATACGAATTTTGACTACGGTTTTGTTTAAAGCGAGCATCGAAATATGTCTTGTGCATTATGATAACGGCGCTTCAGATATCACTCGATTAGGAGTGACAGCCAAACTAGACAACCATTGCCTCAAAAAATTCGAATGGCCCAGTTGCATAGAAAGAAGCAATAGGAATCGAAACAGAATGTAACAAGTATACCCTCTTGACCACTATTCGGGTCTTTCACTCAAAACTGAATCCTCTCTTTTTCTACAGATCCTATTCTGATTCCTCTTCTTCCTCTTATCTATCTTGCCTCTCGAAATTCAGACAACATCCACCGTGGCTGCTTGTATACTGCCCGACTTGGTTGTTGACCTGGAACCGTTTCTAGCCCTTCTGCCTAACGATTTTGATTAGAGCGAGCTCATATGAATAAACTGGTTCCTGCGACTTAACTTCCGTTGGGCGCTGTAGAAATCTCAAGTTTACGATACGATTTGTTACGTGATAGCGTCGTTAAACAGAAAACAGGTTCTGTTTGCTCAAGTCCAGTTAAGTTGATTATTTGTCATTTCAAATAGCATTCCATGTGACGTAGGCGTCCCTAATAAGCGGAACATAGTTCTTTCTGGGATTGTCTGTTGTATCCCACATGAATTTTTTAAATGTAATATGTTATATGCTGTTGTCTTTTGTGGAGCAATAAAAATGAGATGAATGAATGAAACGAATTTAAAGTAGGCCTACACACTTGGACCTCACATGTAAGACGTCATAATCCTAATATCCGGAAGTCGATGACGTCGAAGCGTGACGCTTCGACCTATCGATAGCCGTTTTTCTGGCGATTAGATTTCTAATTGAAAAGTTGTTTGCTTTCGGTATTTGCTCGAAAATGTTCACATTTTCTGCTTGTTGGTCAGCATTTTTTTAACTTTACGGTTATCGGCGACCGTGCTAAAGATACACTGACCGGAGAGCCCCAGTTCTGCGTGGAATCTGTAGCAAAGTCCTTTCGGAGGACTATTTGGATACCTACGTTCTTGTCGACCGGCTTTTTACGAATTTGTTGCAAGCCAGACACTGCAAAGAGGAAACTTCTGCAAGAGTTGTTCAGGTAGTAACTTTTACATGATCCGCCAGAGAGCGTAAGTCCGTGCGGCTGTCGTTAACTCGCCTGGGTGTCTTTCTTCAGCTTAATTATAACTAATAACTTCTAATGTGCCGGTGTCTAATGTACAAGGCATCAACCGGTGGTCCACCAAAGCCAAATCACAATCAGGTGATTATTCAGAAGGTCAGTCCGCAAGGCAGAGGCAGCAAATGGTGGATAAGCAATTTGAAAAGCCAAGTTTTATGTTGGGAACGAAATGACACAAGCGACTCAAAAGAACGAACAGATACAGCGAGTAAGTCTCAAAATTTAGTTAGGTCCAGCATCAAAAAAGGCTGCTCGACAAGAACAGTTATAGTTTTATGTATGACCAGATAAACACAGTCAGATGACCTTGAAGAATAATGGTAAGTCTGGGGGAAAAGGACTGATTTTAAGAATTGTGACTAACTGGTGTTCATTCTGTTATAAACTGTAAGTCCCAATTTGAAACAAATTCTTGGCTGAACAGGAAGCCACTGTAAAGACTTATGCACAGTGGTCATATGCTCATATTCAGATGTCTTTCTTCTGGCTCTAAAATTGCAGGTGCAATCCGTCAACCGTAAACACCTAAAGAATATAGAAATTCTGAAGGTCACAGACTCTCTGAAGATGCATTCAAGAAACTCTAACCAGGAAAATGGTCCAAACGAATCGGAATTTTGTAACCAAATATTTGCACAGAAGAGGCATCTGAACCTCCAGGCCAGAACACAAACTATAGAAACTGTAGAAAACCAATACAAATGCAATTTATGCCACAAAACATCTGCACAAACCAGTAAGCTCGAAAAGCATAAAAGAACACACACTGTAGAAAAACCATTCAAGTGCAATTTTTGTGACAGATTATTTGCATATAATAGTAACCTCGAAAAGCATAAAAGAACCCACACTGGAGAAAAGCCGTACAAGTGCAATTTATGCCACAAAGACTTTGCACAGACAAGTAACCTAGAAAGACATACAAGAACCCACACTGGAGAAAAGCCATACAAGTGCAATTTATGTGACAAAACATTTTCACAGAAGGGTCATCTAGATCACCATACAATAACTCACACTGGAGAAAAGTCATTCAAGTGTAATTTATGTGACAAACTATTTAAACAGAAGAGTACTCTAGAATGCCATGTAAGAACCCATGCTGGAGAAAAACCATACGAGTGCAGACTCTGTCATAAAGCATTTGCACAGAAGTGTACTTTGGCACACCATATAAAAATCCACAATGGGGAAAAACAATACGTTTGTCTGTTTTGCAACAAATTGTTTTCAACAAGTAGTAATCTTCATGTGCATGCAAGAACCCACGGTGGGGAAAAGCCATACAAGTGCATTTTATGTCACAAAGCATTTGCACAGAAGAGTACTCTGGACTGTCATACAAGAATCCACACTGGAGACAAACCATACCAGTGTAAACTCTGTCACAAAGCATTTGCAAAGAAGAATACTTTGGCCTACCATGTAAGCACCCACACTGTGAAAAAACAGTACACTTGTCAGGTTTGCGACAGATTTTTTTCAAACCGTAGTAGACTTTGGATGCATGCAAGAACCCATAGTCGAGAAAAGCCATTCAAGTGTAATTTATGTGGCAAAGCATTTGCACATAAGAGCACTCTGGCATACCATATAAGAACCCACACTGGAGAAAAACAATACTTATGTCACTTTTGCAACAAATTGTTTTCAACACGTGGTTATCTTAATGTGCATGCAAGAACCCACTCTGGAAAAAACCCAAACAAGTGAAATTTATGTGACAGGCTTTTGCACTTAAACTTTCTCTGGACTACCATACAAGAACCCACAATGGAGAGAAACATTATTTGTGTAATTTATGGAAAAAAGCATGTGCACGGAAGATTCGTCTAGAATACCATTTAATAACACATAGTTTAGAAAAGCCATACAAGTGCAATTTATGGCGCAAAGGATTTGCACAGAGGAGCATTCTAGCATACCATATAAGAACTCACACTGTAGAAAAATCGTGATATGCAAATGACAAAGCGAAGTGTCAAATTGACACAATGTGACACAATGGAAGTTAATTCACATAAAAGTTACTCAGTACATTTACTGAAAATTGACAAATGTGTTGACAGAAAACTATCAGCAGAAAGTGTGCAAGACTTTTAATCTAGACACAAGTAAACAGCCAAGTCACTGTGGAAAACAAACATTATGGAGGCCAGTCAGGAATTACTGTTGTTATTAATAGTTTCATTTTCAGACCTTATGGTTACGGAATATGTGATGAAGTATTGAAGTTGAAAAAGAATTCATGGAACATAGTTGTCTCTATTACAATTCTCCTGAGAAAAGATACATTTCTTGAACTATTTGAAATCTGTATGGATTAATATCTATTTGGTTGGAAATCTATTTGAAATTTCCATATTGTTGAATCTAGAGTAGTCTGAAACTGGGAAATGATAGAGTTTGCTATAGCTTGTCAGTGGAATTTTTCTAGCTTTCTAACCGTCATCTGCGTTAGACCACAACTTGTTACTCTTCAAACAGTCTAACTCTGAAAGGCATTTAGGTCATGACAAGAAGGTTTCAAGTAGTTTTAAGAAGACAGTGTACAAATATCCTTATGCACGGAAGGAAAATTTGGTGACTTAAGTTTAATAAAAGTTGTGCAGATAAAGTGGATATCAGCAAACATCAGTGTTATTCAAGATTCGTGATATTTCTTCGTGTTTGTATGTAGTTTGTTTCTGTTTTGTTCAGTTGTCATAGGTACCTGTCACATGTATGTGCACTGGCAATTCGGCCATGGCCTCCTCATCTGAAATTTGTCCTCCTGTGACCGTGACATATAAGATCGTCTCTGCTGTTGATGCAGCAATGGACCATAACTGTTCACAGTGCACATAAACCATTATGTACTTTACTATTTTATGAATGTTGCACACCCCATAGTTACTTATACACATGCATCCATACACACAGGCATACATACATAAATTCATACATACATATATTCATACATACATACACACCTATATATATATACATACGTAATCTAATCTAATCTGGTGACTTATATGGCGCCGTTATCATAATCCCCAAGACATCAAATGATGGCCACTTCGAGTGGAATCACAATCAAAATTATAATCCACTGGAGGGGCCAGATCGAATTTTTTATGTAATAAAGGAAACATGAAGTTAGGCTACGAAGGGTTAGCATGTTGAAACAGATGAGTCTTAAGTTTAGACCTGAATGACATCTCGGATCTGAGAGATCAGTAGAACTTCGCAGCGAATTCCAAAGCCTTGGACCAGCAACCGAGAACGCTCTTGAACGCAACACTGTCCTGGTACGAGGGACAACAAGAGTCGTAGTGTCAACAGGTCGAGTGCAATATATATTGGTGTGACGATTGAGCAATGGACAGAGATCGTACGGTTGAATCAAATGCAGTACTTTGTGAAGTATAAGACAGCTTTTAAACTCGGGCTAGAACGGTCGTTATACGAACGGTCCTTAACTGGCGTGGCACCCATTCAAACGAGAAAAGGAGGTGAAGGATCTCATTCTCTATCCATCAATTCGTTGAAAAAGGTGCGACTGAAACCGTCTTTTTTCAACCTATACCGAAACAGACATAGTTTTTCCAACTCTTTTAAACTGTAAAAGCCATGTAGCTCAATTTTGCCAAGTAGGCCGTTTCTCTGTACTTAACGTACATCGTTCAAACTTCTCTTTTTCAAATGTAACCGAAAATGCTGATCTATTGAGGCCAAGTATTTCCGAAATCGATTCATTTGACCGGCAGACACAATTAGCAGACAGACAAATAAACACGCGTACGGAGGTGTATATCTCCAACAGACTAAAAACGTAAACACAGAAACACACGCAGACAGAAACTCTTACCTGTCTTCAAGAGGCTGTACGTTACTTCAAAACAAACATTCTAAAACCGTGCGGTGGCCAATAAACTGGACACGGTGACAAGCAATAGCTATCACCCATGCTGTGAGTATTTTAGTCATCGTTCGTAAACAGCTTCAGACTACATTTATTATCTCAGATAGCTTCTAAAGCGCCCATTTGCTAAGTAAATGATAGCCAATCATCGCCATTCTTATGAATGGATCCATGCGCCACTTAGATTACTTCTAAATTGTGTATTTGCAAAGTAAATAATAAGCAGTTCGCGACATTCTGAAGTTTCATTTGCAAATGCTACTGAAAATTTCACCATTTCCTATTAGTTTTGCGACGTTAGCCATCTTTTCAAGCTTTACAGACGGACAGACAGGCAGGCAGGCAGGCAGGCAGGCAGGCAGGCAGGCAGGCAGGCAGGCAGGCAGGCAGGCAGGCAGGCAGGCAGGCAGGCA